>CM077511.1:9585310-9929168 GCA_039654745.1 Houttuynia cordata
CACCAAACAGATGTACCCGAGTAACCAATTTTCTTTTCCTGGTGCCAAGAACCAATCAGACAGTCAACCATTAATCACATGCCAACCTATCAAAGCATTTGCTTTGACCAAGGAAGGACCAGAAGCACCATCATTTGCAGCAAAAAAACAGAAAGGAGAGGAAAAGAAAAGCACAATTTAGTATTCACATCAAGTAGTAATGAATTATGGTGTTAGTGAGCCGAGAGCTTGGCTCACAGGCTTTGGTTAAGTCAAACATGAGCTTAACATGGACATCGAGCTTGGTTCGCCTCAGCTAAATTTGTAACAAGTGGTCACATCTGTTGTCTTGATTTAATTGCCCTTATTCCAAAGGGTAGTTACTTAATACTATTATGTATGGTAAAAGACATGGTAAAAAGAGTCTTTTTATGTGATTCCAGAATATCCTAGGATCTGTAAGAAGCCTAGGAGGGGAGAAAATAAACATAATAATCCTCTATTAACACTAATAAGGTATGGTTATACTAAATACTTAAGTACGAGTATGATTTATCATCTCGGATAGAACTATTTATGTGCTGACAGTCAGTAGTAATTAATTCATAACTAATTCAATACAAATCGGAAAAATATAAAATTAGTGGAGTTAGAAATTAGACTCATATATCTATCTATTGTACAGTCTATCGGAGCAGTCGGAAGGGGACTGATATGTAGGAGACAATGTGTTGAAATAAGAGAGAAAGTACTAATACTTAAGTAATACTATGAGATATTATATGAAATAAGTTAAAAAGTGTTAGAATGATACATTATACTATTAAAGATGTATTATCACAGTAAAGTGGTTAAGTAAAAATGAGTAATCATATGGGGTAAGTCTAAGTGAGCAAGTGAACCAAGATTTCTATTTTCAGACAAGTAGTTGTGTTAGTTTGAAATTCCACTTGGAAATCATATCATCAAAGACCCATTCTCAAATCTTGACTTTGGATATATACATATATATTATAAACCCAATTGTTTCCTGGAAGGTTCCTATCTAGGGCTATGCATGAACGTATGTGTCTTAGAAGTATTGGATGTTTGATCTATACTCCTAGGGTAAGCTTTGTTATCATATGAGATATGTAAATCTCCTTGTTACTCCTATAGTGAGTCTTTGTTATTCGAGATATGTGTATCTCCTTGTTACTCCTGAGAGTGAGTCATGTTCTATTTATACTCCATAAGTGAGTCATTGTGGTAAGAGTTGCCCTTATTATCAGAAAGTTGAGACCTTTGCTGTTGATTAAATTATTGTCCAGTTTGACATTGACCTATTTCTCCACTAAGAGTTCTTTTTGAAGATTTCTCCTGGTGGAATCCTAGTATGGTCACGAGCCATTGCTAGATCCATGGTGATCTCCAATATTTATGGGACATGGTTTCCTTATTGCCCAAAGGAAGGCACATACGTATGTTTAGGCTGTATGATATTACGAAAGGTATGCAATCTCCACCATTGTGTCCGTAAGCACTGATGGGGCCAGCATCCCTAGACGCATGTGTTGTGACCCGTAAGGATCACAAGTACTGGAATCCGCAAAGAGGAGAAGAAGAGATTTGAGAGGGAAAGAATAGTTCTTAATATTGCATACCCAGAAGGAGGAAGACGTCCTCCTTATAAGGAAGGAGAGGCGCGACTGGCTAATTCTCAAAAGTCAGGTTGAACTAGTAAATGCATTCAGAATAGTATTTCATTGAGAAACATCTCATACTTAAGACCACCATCTGTCCAAGTCTAGTGGGCTCAGCTTGCTTAACACCCTACTGTTGGAACATGGACTACAGATACTTGATGATGGTCAGTAGATTTTCATTGTTGATGGTATTGAGGAAAGCTGTAATGCCTCTTTTCTGTTTATAAGTTATTAATCAGTTGACATGTTTACTTCATCGTTAGTGGACACCTTAGTTCAAGCCTGTTCCGGATATTCTCAAATTCATCCCTATCTGGATTCGACTGCCTGACTGCCCTATCTAATATTGGTCTAAAGAAAGATTAGGTTTTATATGCAACACCTTAGGGACCCCTCTTCACGGCAATTCACAAACTACTGACCTTTCACACCTTGTTTTTGTCCGAGTTCGTGTTTTGCTTCTTCAATTGTTGTGGAAAGAGACAATGGATCTTCATTCCCTCAACAAGTGATTTATGAGTGGAGAACGAGTTCTTGTACCAAGTGCTCTTATAATCACAATACAAATTCATGTCCAATTCGAGAAGTTTGGCAAGCGCATCCGACTCAATAATTTGCCATTAGAGAAGGAATCAGAGCTTTGGAAGGGACTACCTAGGACCCTCCCCTAGCTTATCTATGTAATTAGGGAAGTAGCTTCAAATTCTCCTCCTATCTTGAGTGATCTTCCTATGCCAATCTAACATCAATTTTTATCACATTTGGAAAGAAGTAATAAAAGTCAACGGACGTCCTCCAATCAAGCTTTAATCCATGCTCAATCTTCTGCAATGTTTAATGAATTAAACATGAGAAGTTCTATTCCACGATATTTAGCAAATTTATTTTCTAGAAATTTGGATATTTCTATTTGCAATCATGATTGCAATATGCCAACTCAACTTGTTAGCCAAACTTAAACAAGTTTCGTTGCACTTTGATTCCCAACAATCTAGTGATGGAAGTAAACTAGTTCAGGCCCATCGAAGGGAATGGGCTAAAAAGGTATGTCTCCTTTGTTAAAATTTCCATGATCCATGCCGATGATTTATTTGAAGAAGACAATGATGATTTTGGGGTTACTTTTTATAGGATTAGTTGTTCAGAATTTCAAAATAAAATATTTGGATTTTAAAATATCGTGTTAGTTAATGAGAATTTATAATTAGATTTTAAAATATCGTGGTAGTCAATGAGACTACATAATTCAACTTTGAAATATTGCATTAGTTAAAAGTTGTAGATTTTACAATGACCATAATTTGCATAATGTAGATATAAAGCGAAAATGAGATTTTACACTTCCACCTCAAGAGGTAGAAGTGTAAAATCCCACCTCAACGGCCTCCTCTTCACTTCTCATGCTCCTCTCCCCATGGCCCCACCTACCCCCACCTCCAACCACCATTGTCCCCATCTCATACCATCGCCTCCACCTCCAACGCCTGCCGACGATAACGCCAACCACTGCCTCAGGCTCGCCACCATCCTCCACCACACCTCTACCTCCCCCAACAACCTCGATGGCTTCTTATTCGGTCGCATCCTCTCCACCCCAACCCCTCCCTCCGACTCCAACGCTTACTCCCCCACCTCCCCCCTCTTCTCTGCCATCGATTCCACCCACCTCTCCTTTAATTCCACTCCCTCCTTCGACAACCCCTCGCTGCCATCCTCCACTGTGCCTCTACCTTCATTGACAACCTCCGCCCCTGCCCCTCCTTTCGACTCCACCATCTCCCCCCTCTTCTCCGCCCACCTCGCCTTCAATTCCCCTCCCTCCTACGACCCCTTCAGTTGCCGCCTCCTCCCCCTTCCCACCCGACCGCTGCCGTGACACCACCGCCACCGACGATGCTAGACCAACACCACCATAACCAACCGTCGACAATGCCCCTCCACCACTGCCAAGATAGCACGCCACCACCATAGCGAACCTAGGTGGAACCCCGACAGGGGCATATTCTAAAATTTTATAATATGGTTTCTAAATTGTATATAATACCCAAAATTTTAGAATATGGTTTCTAAATTGTGGGATCTAGTGTAGATTATGAAATTCCATACTTACAATACAAAACTCCATAATTCAGAACGACTAATCCCCTATTTTGACAATATATTGCAAACACTTCGAAGAAGAAGAAACATAATAAAGACTGGATGATGAAAAATCTTATATTTATATTGTTTCTCCCTTAGGGAGGTTACTGCTAGCATCTTTTTGTTGTCCTTCCCTTGGGGGGTTGTAGCTGTGTTATGGGATAGGTTGTTCTTATTTTTGTTTTTTTTCTTGTACCCTTCTTATGAGTTGGGGCTTCAATGAATTCTTAATTTTTTAAAAAAAAGTTGGGCATGTTTATCACCACAAAAGAAGATTGACTTTTTGTGTTCGACATCATATATGCTCCATATATAATTTTTCAATACAAAGATACAACATTATTCAAGTTTCCATATTCTCCATTTCGTATTCGAAGATGCCCGAAGGGAACTGTAAATTTCTAAATTCCAACAAATATAATTAGGTTACAATGCATTCCATCCCCCCCCCCCCTAAAAAAAAACAGCAATAGATACTCATCTGCCGTTGGAATTTATTACTTGGCAATTTATTACGTTAGTAGAAACAGAAAGAAATAGCCAAGTCCCTCTGTAACCTTCTTTGGTATTTTATTTCCAATTGCTCCAAAATTTTTAATGGATCGCTTGCTGTAACACATAAAACCAGGGTTAATAGAATCTGCCAAGCATCTTTGGTCCAACCAATCAAATCACGTCCTAGAATGAATTTGAGCCGGAAAGTACTATGAAAATTGGTCCAGCCAATCAAATTAAAAGAAGGTTATCTACATTTTTTTTGGCAACAAAAGAAGGTTATCTACATACTAGCAGGAAAGAAGAGATCCAGAAAAAAAAATACTAGCAGGAAAGATCTTCTCCTTCTATGCTTACAAACCCAGTAAAGAACGCACTGCCGACCACATAAAAAATTATATGTTTGTACACATATTTTCTTGACCATGAAATTAACATCAATACAGGGAACATGTTAAAGAACAAGAACAGACACAGTTTATAATAGATCTGCATGATTAGTTACCTTACCTAACAACTCAATCTTTTAGGATAAGCTGTTAACTCACATGGCCTAACAGCTCAAGCTGTTGGGGAAGAGACTAACTATGCATATAAAATAAAGCCCCACACAGGTAGACTCATTTATGCTCATATCTACACTAATTCAAGAAGTATCTACATATTGAGGACTTTTGCCTCCATAGGAACTTAAACCAATAAGCTCCAGTACTATTAATGTGATAGTTAACTACTACTCCCTCGCTTTTATTGAGAGGTGGCTAATCATCATGGTCCCAAAGCCTATGTTGTCGTATAAATCCAGGGAAGGCAATTTTTTCTCTTTGTATATGGTGCCCCTTTGTGTGTGTTCACACACAATACTCAGCGTGGTGCATGCATGTGCAAGGGAGTGTTCATGTGTTAATATTCTAAGTTATCCTTTCGCTAACAAGTCATAATCATAATCAAGTAGCACATTTTCCCAACTATTTGGAGTCGGTGACATGGCCTGTTTTTGGCTGCCTCTTTTGTAAGAGATAGTAAAGTCAAATCCTTTTTTATTATCTCCATCCAAGTTCTCTTAAGTCTCCATCTCCCTTCTTTGGCATGCATCCTTTTTAATCTTCCCACGGGGGCATCTATTGGTCTTCTTTATATATGCCCATACCAATGCATCCTGCATTCCCTCAGTTTCTCCCCTAAAGGAGCTACGCCTAAACTCCTACGAATATATTCATTTCTAATCTTATTTATCCTAGTTACCCCACTCATCCACCCTAGCATTCTCATTTCGATTACATTCAACTTATCTATATGACTTCTCTTGATGCCCAGTACTCCGCTCCATAGAGTATTGCAGGCCTGTTGTCTTATAAAACTTGCCTTTTAAGTCTTTTTAGAACACGCCTATCACACAACACTCTCGAGGCTGCCCTCTATTTTACTCACCTCGCATTTATCCTATGCACCATATCATTATCAATATCCCCTTCTTTATCAATAATAGATCCTAAGTAACAAAAATGATCACACTTTGACACTTCTTGCCCATCTATTTCAACTAAAGCTCTACCTATAGTTCTACCTTCCTTAAAATTAAATTCCATGCACTCTGTCTTAGTCCTACTTATTTTGAAACCTTTTGATTCTAGAGCCTCCCTCCAAAATTTTAGTTTCACATTCAAACCTACTTTAATCTCATCAGTTAAAACTACATCATCTGCAAAATGCATACACCAAAGTACACTATCTTGAAAATGACTAATAAGATCATCCATAACTAAAGCAAAAAGATAAAGACTTAAAGCTGACCCTTGATGAAGATCTACCATAACTGAAAACTCCTTAGTTCCCCCCTAATTGTTCGCACACTAGTCACAACCCCATCATACATATCCTTTATGATATCTATGTAACCTCTTATTACTCCCTTCTTCAAAACACTCTAAATGAGCTCTCTCGACACTCTGTCGTAAGCTTTTTCCAAATCTATGAAGGTCATATAGAGGTCTTGTTTTTTATCTCTATACTCTCTACTAACTGCTTAGAATCATATTTCCATAATTAACAAGTATTAACCAAAGCCATGCTCCCACGTAAAAGCAGACTGGTTTTCATTGTTACCAGCTTTGTGATGGAAGATGGCTATATTAATATTTCATGAAAAACCATCATGTTATGAGGCCAATCCACATATTTGGAAAGGTGTACAATGAATATGATGATGTTGAATCTTCTTATCATTGTCCTCTCTTCAGAGGGTCAGGAAGGGCATCCGGTGTAAAAATTTGCCACTATGTTTCTTTGTATGGATTTTCTACTATTTTGATTCCGATAAGAGTCAAATGTGGTATATAATCCATGCCGCCGACCCCGGATAGCTGGGATAAGGCATATGATAATGAACAAGTATTAACCAAGCCTCAAAATCACTATCAAAGTTTAGTCACTTTTTATAGCCAATCCTGGGCCAATAAAATTTTGGAATAGCACACGATATGAATTTTGGAATAGCCTAACATCCCCCCCCCCCCAAACAATAGAAAAAACAAAACAAAAGGAAATGGGCAACAAATCAAACCTCAAATGCTGAAAAAATTGTACGAACTTGCTCGAAGATTTCATCAACATTACCCACAGCATTAACCTGCTCAGTAAAATTTGAGTGTTAGGAAAGAAAAAGCATGTTTAACGGTAAGAATTCTGGCAGGATCTACTCAATACTTATCCATTTTGCCCATTCATTGTGCCTAATTTGAGTAGATCATTATGCCTAAGTAGAATAGATCAACAGTTCGAAATAAACACAATTTATGTTTTCGGAGTTCAATTGGACCATAGAACTATGCAAAAGTCTACTTTAATCAGCAAACTTACAGTACACTGAGGCCAATCAGAAATTTCTTATCCTAAAATATGTTGTGCCCCATAGGGCATGGAACAATATCTCGGCCATAGGGTAGCGACTAGCGAGAAATCAAAAGGGAGATAGGCCCTTCAACAAGCACTGGAGATGCAGGCCGAGAGGGGGCACAAAAGGGAGGAAAGAGATGACAGGGGGAGAGAGGATATTAAGCAAGAGGCTAATTTCCTTCCATAATTCGATTTGGGCCTTAAAGAAGAGATCCTGGGCCTAATCAATTAGCCTAAAGCTCATTAATAAAACTACTACAGAAATAACCATTAACTATGTAATTACTAAGAAATTACTAAGTTACTAAGCAATCTACTAACCAAAGACCCATGGCCAATAGGCGGACCCAACAACTAAGGTGGATCATAACACAGCAGGATATACATATGAGACTACAAAAGATCACTATGCTTTCAGTTGGCAGATTTAGTTTGCTCCTGTAGGTACATGGTGGGATGTGCATGAACCATCCTATGATCTAGTTAATTGCAAACTGTAAATCCAAAGTTACACTAATAATTCTAGTAAAGAAGTTTGTAAGCCATGTATGGTACCTTGTAAAGTTTTCCCTTTTTGGAATAATAGTTGACGATGGGAAGATTTGTTTCATGGAACACAATGAGACGTTTCTTGACAGTCTCAATGTTGTCATCAACACGCCCCTGAGTGAAAGTTAATGAAGATCTGACATAAACAGGCTTACTTAAACTATTAACTTGAAGAAACCTACTAACTAAGCTCAAGATGGACATAAAAACCTGATTACGGCTTAGTACCCTTCTCACCATCTCCTCTTCAGGACAATCAAAGAAAATAACAAGGTCAGGCTCTCTTCCCATCTACAAGAAAACCCCCATAACTTGAATTATAGTTCGAAAGAGATATAAGAAAGCAATTTCATTCAAAACTTTTTCTTGGTATCATTATCCTTAGTGAAGCTGGAAAAAGGGGAAACAAAATACAATTCACTCGTTCCAAAGAAACTAGATAAACAAACTCACAATCCTTTCAAATGCAATACGATTTTCGTCACTTCTTGGGAAACCATCTATGAGAAACTTATAGTTATCACTTGATTCAATCTCTTTCTGGATCAAATTTACTGTAACGTGTGATGGGACAATCTTCCCTTCCTTGATTGTGTCAAGAATCATTGCCCTAGAAATACAATTTACAATCACTATAAAAAAGTTAGTTAATGGCCCCAACATAACAGTGAATAGATAAGGAAAAAATCAATTTCATCTACCCATGTTCAGTTTTTAAGGAGATCTCCCTCCTCAATAAATCACCAGCACTAAGGTGGGTGAAGCCAAATGTTTCCACAATCTTTTCACATTGTGTCCCTTTTCCACTACCAGGGCCACCTGGTAAAGTAAATATAAAAGGAAGTCTCAACAATAACATTGTTGATGGAAAAAAGGGGACATCATACACCTAAAACAGCCACCCGTACATTTTTCTAGTATATTTTCCAGATAATGAAGTACCTAAATATACTACTCATTTTACCAGATCTTTCATTCAACATCCTCAACTAATAAGAAAGAAAACCAATGCTTTAATCAAGTGGAATGGTGCTTACCTAATACAAAAGTTAAGAATAAACTTTCTTTTCTCTTGGAACTCCCATCTTTTGCCTGCATGCAGTAGTTGAGTCCTATAAATCAGTAATCGTCAACAAGAATATCAATTCGGAATATACAGAAATCTTTGTGAACAGCCATGCTGTTCTTGTTCAAACAGCCATGGTGCGCAAAAATGAAAATATAAATCTATAACTGTAGAACAGAACTAAAGCAAAGAACTGGAGGGGTAGGATTCACTCGGTCTTCCAACATTCCTCCACATCCTCTTCCACAAGTTTTTCTCTCTATACCATGTACAAAATACCAAAATTGAGAAAATTACCATGTACTCCCTCCATTCCAAAATACCATGTGCATTTGAGAAAAATCTCATTTTAATTGGACAATTGATAGCGCACAGAAGGATACGGAGGACGGTAGGATATCTTATGGAATCACCACCAGAAGGCAATGCCAGAATCACCAACGGACAGCAACCACTAGGGCTTGTTGGCTTCAGCACCAACAGAGATCTCCATCAACATAGACACAAGGTATTTTTTTTTCACCAAAACATTGATTGCCTTTTCATTGATCATCATGCCTTTAAAATAGGCTTACAATATATTTGAGAAAAGGAAAGTTACAATCCAATCAAAGTCCTACCCTAATTAAAACGGGATAAAAAAAATCTTCTCTTAAATAAAGTAACATACTTAAATTAGGACTCAATTAAAAGAGTCATCATCATCATACGCCTTATCCCAGCTATCTGGGGTCGGCGGCATGGATTATATACCGCATTTGACTCTTATCGGAATCAAAATAGTACAAAATCCATACAAAGAAACATAGTGGCAAGTTTTTACTCCGGATGCCCTTCCTGACGCAACCCTCCGAAGAGGGGACAACTCAATTAAAAGAGTAATTTAATTATATTAAAATCCTACTAAAATAGAAAATTACTATAGATATCCGCATCATTCTCTACGGGTGAAAGAAACTTGACTCCAACGAGTATAACTCAAGCGGCTGGCAAAGTACCATGCAGCACTGCATGTCTAGGAAAACGCAAAAAGATGGACCCGGTTGAAAGCCATAAAAAAGACTGGACGGCGGACTAGAGCATCGCTGGTTCATCCAAAATTAACTTTAACCGAAGCAAACCCGTGGCCCAAAATGAACCGAAACATGATTCAGCCAAAATAAATGTGAACCGAGTCAACCCATGAATGTGAACTGGGTTCGTCCAAGATAAAATGTGAACTGAAGCTAACCTGTGGTCGAAAGTAAATATAGAACCGGGTTCTCCCAAATTAAATAAAGCTCATAATCGAGTCCAAACCCGGGGTAGACCATTTTTTTGTTTTTGTTTTTTTTAAATGGAAACCCGGGCTGACTTTTTGAAGGGAAACACACGAGGCCCTGAGGTGAAGGGAAGGAAAGAAAGGGAAAAAGGGCTGGCGGTGCCCTAAGGCAATTGTGGCGGCGGCATGGTGGAGATCTACGTTGGCGGCGGCATGGTCGACTCCGGCAGCGGCATGGTGGAATATGGCGGCATGGGCGACTGTGGCCGTGGCAACGGCGGAGTAGTGGCACGAAGGCAGAGCAAGGCGCGATGACTGGTGGTTGTAGCAGCGATCGTGGCAAGGCGATGCAGATGGTCGGCCGTGGCAGCGAAGAGGAAAAATGATAACTTTGGACACCATCAGTGGAGGAGGCGACAGATCGGGCATCGAAGGACCCTCCAATCGGTAGCGGCGGGGTGGTGGTGTGCACCAGACACGACTGGAACAGAAAAGATGCGATCTTTAACGCCGGGATAGAAATTGTGGGCATCGAAAAGAGTAGACATGCCACTGCCAAGGATGATCGTGGGCTATGGAGGATAGAGCTCAATGCAGGGCTCTTCCGTTTGAGGAAAAATCACTGCGTGGGGCACGATCTCGGGTACTATTGGAGCCGGAGAGTCGGCTGCAGATGACTGATGGACCGGCACAAGGATCTCTTCGTCTTGTTCAGAAGACTCATGGTCATGGGTGGTCGGCACAGACACTGCATCAGATGGCTGATGGATGTGGAGCACTGAAAGTGTTGGGCTGTCTGATGGGGAATTTGTGACAGCCGATGGTATGTAAGAACATAGGCGTGCGACGCGAGCGTTGACCTCAGCAAACTCGTGGATGATCACATCAAATTTGGCATTCAAAGCAATTAATTGTTGGAGTATGAATCCAAGGTGGGAGGGGAATGAATGGGGTGCAGGTTGTTTGATGGGCCACCAAGTTGATAGCGGACAAAAGGATACGGAGGACGGTAGGACATCTTCTGGAATCACCACCAAAAGGCACTGCCGGATTCACCACCGGGGATTGTCGGCCTCGGCATCAACGGAGATCTCCATCAATAGAGACACAAGGCTCTCTTGATTTTGGAAAGAGGAAGTCACATGATTTGGCAAAATGTACACAGCATTTTGGAACAGTAAATATTTCCAAATGTACATAGTATTTTGGAATGGAGGGAGTATTAGTTATCCAAGGCTCCTATTCTTTTGGAGGAAGGAGCCACAAAGCTTAGGAGGCTTTGACAGCCTTCCCCACTTTTTCTCAATGTACCAGTTTTTAATTAATTTTGATGTAGAGCCCACAAAATCTCTCAGATAGTCTCTTTGGATTCTATTTTTGTGGCTTAATTGCTTTGATCCTTGGTGGCTAACTTTAATATAGGGCCCATTGGGCCTTAGCCATTTAATTTTTGGTGGCTACGTTAATGTGGAGCCCATGAGTCTCCACTTAGCCAAAGTTGATCTTTGGTGGCTAGTTTCAATGTGGAGCCCATGCGCCTTCACTTAGCCAATTTGATTTTGTAGATGGCCAAATTTGATGCGAGCCCAGGGACCTTGCTTAACCATTTGTTTGATTTTCTATTTTTTGAGAGCTTCAACTTATCCTTACATATGTGTGGGATAACCATTGACTTTCCCGTTTCTTCTTTATTTTCATTTCTTTACTTCCTGTCTACTTTCTATTTTTATTATAAATTGAATTTTGTTCACGTTGGAGCTAGTCATACTCCAATACTCACTCTTTCTAGCTTTTCCTTCGTTTTTTTGCTGTTAACATCGTGATTGCAACTAAAGGTCCACCTATAGTTAAGCAACTAAAGGTCCACCTTTAGCTTACCTAAAGTTCAATTCCAAATACACTGTTCTCGTTCTAAATATTTTCAAACCTCTTAATTCTAAGATTTCCCTCCATGCTTCTCACTTTGTTTAACCCTGATTTAGTCGCATAAACTATGTTATCCACAAGAAGCTATCGTCAATATGTGCAGTTAGCTCATCCATGACTAGAAAAAGGTAGAATTTAAGGCTGACCCCTGATGTGTAACCAAAAGCACATCAACTTCTACCCTTACATGTCTCAAATTATTTGTTACACTTGTTATTTGCAAACTATGAATCTATCAAATAATTAAAAGGACATACCAGATTAGCAGTTCCTGTGGTGAAAACTTCTATCAAATTTTGAACATGAGGTACCTGCAATAAGTTAAGCAATGCTTAAAGAAACAAGAATAGCTGCAAGCTAACAATTCAAAAGTTTTTTACTGTTCACAAATACATTAGAGCTCCTGGAATCAGTATTTGCAAAACCATGAATTTGCAACCAAGCCAGGCAATCATTTTGCTTGGGAAACAATGATGGAGACCAGAGGTCTTGTAAACTAGACCAAATTCAAGGTGAACCTAGAGTTTCAAATGAAGTGATCAGGCCAGTGATCAGCTAGCCCGTTCCCAGGATCAGCAAGTTCAAACCTATGTTTGTCCAGGCCACAAGGGCCTTGCCTACCATTGATACGCAATTTTTAACCTATCTATTCATTATTAGACACCTCATTTGATTAGAAAGAGCTATATTATCCAGAGGTTGGAATAGCATACTAGATACCATAAAAGCTTCCAAAGCGCACATTTACAAAGCTAACTTTAAAGGCCTAAACAAGTTGAATCGGATGGCCCAAGCCCAAGGACAAGAAAGCCCATTCTGGATAAATTAGCAGGCCCAAAAGATAAGACATTATTGAGCTTAAGGAGTGGAGTTGTCAACTTAAAAACACCTAAGCCATGTGAATTGTTAATTGATAGGAGTTCTTATCTTATTTGGCAACAGGTTTACACGGGTTCAAACCCACATAACCAGCATCGCCCACTTGGGTGAAGAAACCCTGAGACAGAATGTGTGCACTAATAATATCCCTAGTCCAAGATAATGGACATGTCTCAGAAATTGATATGTAGTTAAGGCCTTTGGCAACAACTATGTCAACATCTAAAAAGTAGGAATATGGCTCACGGTCACATTCCCCTCTGTAGCAAATACATAGTGGTAATGCACGTCAATGTGCTTACCCTTAGAGCTTATTTTACCATTACAGAGTGTCAACACAACTGCCATATTATCTATATCTATACCTATATCTATACTACTAAAAACAGTGGAACGGGTGGAACACGCAATTTCAAGTTCTAATACTAGGACTCTACTTAATCAGTAATACTAATAAATACGTCTTAAGAGTCTGATTCAACCTTTTGTGAGATCTCCACTTTAGGAAACTAATAAAAATATTAATTCACTAAATTAATCTTCTAAGTACTTAGAAATCGTGATAGATACGCAATTAACCATAAGAAATGATGAAGAGAAACGTCCAACTCATCTTCTTATGAGATTTTCCTAATCAAAGATAATAATGGTAACTAATAGTAGTATAGAGTATATAGTCCTGTCACAGCACGTGCATTTTGAATGTGAATAGGCCATCAGCCAATCCTCTAACCCCAGCCATTATCTACCCGAAATTTTTTATCTCTCCTCTCTCACGTACGCATTGGAGAAAGGGAAAATGTGCCTTCTTCATGGCAATGGCTCATTCCATATAAGTGGTTTCATTAATGCCATCTTCGGTGAAATTAAAGATCCAAGTCTCTACATGACGTTTTACTTTTAAAGTTAAGTTTTTGTGACTTATCCAGAAATTCTTTCTACTAATTTGAGAAGAAGGTGGTAGTCCTGGGACGTGGCCCAATGGTACTCTATGTATCTCATTCATTACAATTACTTGATTATTGTTAATCATCTACTTGATTATAGAATAATTTTGAAATTTTATTAAATACTTTGTGTAAGTAATTAATGAGGTTTGGACACAAATCCAGACCAGCTACTTGGAATATCATGGCCTACCAGGTCTAAAAATCCAACAATAGTAACGGAGTGTCAGGATTATGGCCGTGATTTTGTACCAAATTGTTAGATTGTCAGACCTGGTAGGCCACAAAATTCCCAATAGTTGGTCCGGATTTGTGCCCAAATGCCATTAAATCCTTGCACAAAAATAAATAATAAAAACACAAGTTTATTAGATGCCTAATAAATGATTCAGAACAATCAAGTAAATATAATCAATTAGATACAAAGAGTACCTTTGGGGTCACCCCAAAAGACGGCCACCTTCTTCACAAAATAGAAGAAAGAATTTACTTAAATGTGAAAATAACTGTAAAGACTTGGATCTTTAATTCCCACTGAATAGAGCATTAATAAGAGAACTTAAACAGAATGAGCCATTGCAATGAAGAAGAAGCCTTTTTCTTTTCTCCAATGCATACGTGAGAGAGGAGAGTGCAAAAAATTTACGGGAGATGATCATGCTAGAGAGAGAGTGGTGGTTTTAATTAAAATTACCTCCCACAAGTACTTCTCTCTTATCCTATGACCCAATAAGGCACATAAAAGATTCTTAATTTTGCATCAATGGTCCAATAAACATGCATAGTAATCTTGACTATTTGATTAAGAAAGTCCCACCTGTGGGCCACTGGTCACACAAGAACCAACCCTGGTTCAGAGTTCAACCGAAACTGGTTGACACGGGTTCAAACCCACATAAACCAACATCCCATACTTCGGGTGAATAATCCTGAGACACTAATAATTATGTGAGCAACAATATCTCCTCAGCCCAAGACTGTGGACGTCATTTCTCTGTAATTAAGGCCTTTGTCATCGAATCTGCCAAGACCTCAGAAGTGGGAATATGGCTCACGGTTACATTTCCTTCAGCACAGTGTCAAATACATAGTGGCAATGCACTTCAATGTGCCTACCCTTTAAGCTGGTTTCACCATTACATAATGTGCTACCGAATTATCATCACAACTAATGTGAAAAGGCCCATCAACCCAATCCTCCAGCACTAGCTATCATCTCCTCCAAAGTATTTGCTCTTTCCTCTCTCACCTACTCATTGGACAAAAGTAAAAATCTTCTTCTCATTGCAATGGTTCCTTCCATTTCAGTACTCTCATTAATGCTCTCTTTGGTGGAAATTAAAGATCTACGTCTACGTTAATTTTCATATTTAAAGGTAAGTTTTTATGACCTATCTTTGAATTCTTTCTTCTGTTTTGTGAAGAAGGTGGCCTTCTCATTTCCCATTATTATTTGACTATTGTTAACCATCTAATCTAATATAAAAAAGTCTTGTAATTTTATTAACTATTTTGTGCCAGGAATTAATAAGATTTAGGAACAAATGAGAACTGAGAATTTCATGGCCTACCAGGTTTCAAAATTTATCACCACTAATTTCATAACAGAACATATCATTTATATAGAATCGCGTAAAAGAAAGGAATACGGTGAAGCGACTCACCTGCGGAAGTAGCGACTTCGGACGAGCAATGAGAGAAGAATACAACAATCCTACCCTCCTCCACATTTCCCTCTCTTGATAATTCCTCTGCTTAGCACCTCAACTCGCTAGCCAGCTACACCACTTCTCAAACACCTTGCATGCAAACAAAATGAGCCCACATTGCACATGTGAATCACTGTCCTGCACACAAGAAAAGAACGTCTCAGGGATCACAGACAAACCCCATCGCCCTTATCCAAGACGACGACGCCGCCGCCGCCCAAGAGGGAGATGGAAAACTCTGCTTCTTTGAAAGTGAACAGATGATAGAGAATGACTAAGAATAAGAACAGAGATGGGGACCTGCCGGAGGAGGAGGAGGAGGCGGCGGCGGTAGATCGGATCCGGTGGTGGTCGATCGACTGGAGCCTTGGTCACTGATTAGTGATTGGAAGGAGAAGGCAAATGGAAGGCGTTTTGCTTTGCCGTCTGGCGCGCAATATGCGCTTGCGCTTAGTTTTACCTTACATGTGTACACACGTAATTGAGTTCAAATCAGCTTGTGAAGTTCCATCCGCCGTTGATCACTTGAAATCGATGGCGCACACTGAAGCCCAGTGAAAGCGTGTGCGCTTGAACCAACCCGTGTGAAGCGCATACGGGATCGATCACTTCAAATCCGAGCGTACATGGACGGCTGATGAACAACGGGTGAAGCTTCACCAGTAGATTCGAACTCTTATCGGGCCGGTAGGGGGCTACCCCGGATAGTATCCATGTTCAAAGTTTTTTTTAGGTTGAACTCAATGAAATGATTGACATTAATGTCATTTCTATTAGAATGCCAAGTGAGATTTTTGTGGGTCGACATCTACTATCAAAATGTAATATTAGGGAGTTGCTGAACATTTTAGAAAACATGACTTTTATCCAACCCTTCTTATGAAAAAGGGGTATTAATGAGAAATTTTAGGGCACAAAAAAATATCACCCCTTTTTTATTGGCTTTACAAGAGGGATGAATTGAAGACTTGTGAGATTAGACTGGCTGATCATGATTGACCACTAAAGTACATTGCCAAGGAATCAACATAACACAGATTCTGGCAAATTTGTTGGTTCTTTTGCCCTTATATTAATTCCCACGTTTCCGAAGAAACAAAGAACCAGTACAGAGGAGAAATTTATTGTTATGCAGTCATATATTTGAGGATAGCAGATCGAATTTTCTCCATATATTCTGCTGCTTGCTGCTGCAAAATAGAACCACATACGAATTTCAGTTAACAAACACACAAAGCTTAAAAGATTGGCAAATTGGAAAGAATGCATACCTGGTCAGATTTATGCGCATTGGCTATGTTTTCATCTAAGACAGACAATAAGGGTCTATTGAGCTCATTCCGTTCAACCATTTCCAGTAACTGATGAGAGAATAGCATACAGTCAGTTATCATGGCTGTATGAAATTTCACTAGTTTTAAATAACAAACAAGAAAACCATAAGGTTTCCATACAGTGGCTTTCTTATCCTTTGCTTGCAGTATTCTGGCCAGCTTCTCCTTTGCTAGAATCAGGTCACCTTGCATTTTATCATATGCTTCTGCAACGCACGCATATAATGAGAGTGAGACAAGAAGTAGAGATGCATAAGAATACATGTACTGAAAAAACAACAGTTGTTAGTGGCAGATATATGACAAACCTGTTCCTTCCAGAAGAACCTTTTGCATGGCTTCTAGTTCAATCAATCTGTCCTCCATATCCTGCAAATTATCGAGGACTCTCAATGTCTCTGCCTATGTCCAACTACGGAAACTGAAAAGTATATTTACCATATTCAGGGTTTACCTTGGTTCTTGATACAGCAAACCGTAGTTGCCCCAGTTCATTTTGCAGATGGTCGAAAAATTCTTTGGTTAATCTGAAAATCCGCAATACCAGTGCATTTACTTAGTAGATTAAGAAATTGTAGAAAATGTTTTCACATATAGTTCTCTCAAAACTTCCCAGTTTGTGTAACTCTATCTGACGCAAAAATACAGATGTGACTTCATCAAACTTGACAAGAACAGGCAAATTTAGGAAATTGTTAATAGCAGACATTCTGAATCAGTGATGATGATGATGATGGAAACATAAACAATTTAGTTACTCTAGGTCCAAATTAACACTCAAATACGAGTTTTTTGTGCCCCGAAAAATCAGTGTATATGGCAGAAAAAGACTTGCGATACAAAACTCAACAAAGTGTTGCAAGATATGAAAAACTTAAAGGCATAGTTCATGTTAGATGACCTGATTACTCTTACTCATCATGATCACCTAGGCGGCTAGGCCTTATCAGAGCATGCTCAATGCATAAATCAATTAAGTGTCAGCTCAAATGATAAAAAGCATGCATGTCATTTAAAATTTCAGAAAAGTACTAGTTGTTATTTTTCCAAGAGATTCACTACTTTTGCTTCCAGATATTACACTTGTGACTTTAATCTAAGATAAACATAAGGTGACGACTTGCCAGTTAGCTTCTATAAACAAGTAGGATGGCAACATTCTCATTACCAATGAGAGGCAGAACACTGACTAGTGACTGTATCGAACATCTAATGTAACAGATGATCTTCTCTTCTACTTGGCAGAGGCTTACAAGAAGAAGCACACCACAGCCTATTCATCTGAGACTTGGTTCTAAGAAGTGACAGCATATTTCTTCAAGAAGGCACCGAAATGTAGTACTACAAGATTATAAAGATTGCCTAAAATTGCTACATCGTCTTGAATAGGTTAAACCAGTTATTTCAATTGTTAGATTTTACTTCTCCCCTCGAAATGCAAGGAAGAAAAGCTCCAACTTCAATTTGTAATTCCACTAACAGTAGGGCTCCAAAATTACAACTTCCAAAACCAGAGCAAAGACAAATAAAAATTCACCAAATGCTAATGATAACAATATACAGAGTAAGATAAAGGAAATTTCTTTTTAGAGTGGGAATGAACCTGAGTCTAAGCCTCGCAATCTCATACTCGAGCTCTCGGGCTTCAGAATCAAGAAAATACTCGATTAAACCTTCATTCGTCTCCGGTATCACTCGAGACTGCAGAGTGTTAAGTTGAGTTAAATATTAGAAATAGCTCTTTCCTACAGCTCGAGCTTTTGGGAAACTTGGTTATTCAATGCATCAGCAAATAGATAAACATAGCAGTTTGTCAAACACGCAATATCATAGCAAAACTTCGATGCTTTACCTCCCTGAGCTTCCGTCGGCGCTCTTGTTCTTCACGGACTTGGCGCTGGAAGTCCTCTCGGGCCTCAGCGTCCTTCTCTAGCCGCTTCTTGAACTCCATTCTAGCGATGTGACCGGCCTGGGGCGGGCCTAGGATGCCCTCGGGATCCTTCCTTGGGTAATTTAGGACGACAGATGCTTCAGTAATGTGTAAACAAGATGAAAGACAGGAGAAGCCATACCAAAAACGAAAGGTCACTTACCCAGCCAATGCACGAGATTCTGGTACTGGGTTTCAGAGATGAGCTTCTTCTGGAGATTGTGATGCCGATTGCTCCCAAGCTTCCCATGCTGAGGGCTGCCATGGTCGCCCTGAGAGAGGAGCTTTCTGTCAGTCGGCTTCTTCAGCGCTTCGGACAGCCGTTGTTTTCAGTTCTGTAATTCGTTATCCAAATAAGCAGGCTGCCTTATATGACAAAAATGGAGGGATTTTCTATCCTCCCACTTACGTCCTCCAGGCTAACCTCCACTGAATGGGAGCCGTTGATCACCAAGATCAACCGCATACGCCAGGAGGATAGAAAATTTAAAATGTATGTTCTACCCCTGTTTCTATATTGCAAGGCCTAACCTAAGTTTCCCTTTTTTCTCTACCCTCCCCTTCCCTCATCGCGTCCGGCCTCCCGTCTTCCCCCTTTGCCAGCATGTACATGCTTGATCGCAGTTGGCCATAGCCATGTTGTAATGCCTTAATTTGAATACGAAATTCGCATAAATTGGAGAAAAAATTTTCGCTAGCGGAAGACTTAAAACATGCATTCAAAAACATAACTAGAAGAGCAGAAGCTCGAGCCCATCTTCATTCAAAAACACAATACGAACATTGGGGCATTACCTTCTTGTATCAATTTTGAACATATCGATAATTGAAAATCTACTACTTTAATTCGATTAAATAAACAAATAAGCAGGATCATATAGGCCAATGCATGTCACAATCCAAAGTAGCTAATAATTATTACTCCCTCCGTTTAAAACATTTCAAAATAGTGTTGTTTTTATTATATCATGGGCCCACAAAAAGCCTCAGCCGGGACCTCCTAGCGGCGTCGTCGCCCCTCCTCCTCAAGATCGCCGCCTTCCTCACTCTCCCTCGCCTTCTTCTTCCTCAATAAGCGTTAGTTCAAATCCGACAGCTACGGTCATCTCCTCTTCTTCTCCCGCCAATCCCCCCTCCCCTCTGTCTCTCTCTCTCCCAACTCCAACCTTTCCTCCCTCCTCAGCTCTTCCTCCTCCTCCGCCAAAGATGATGATCCCGAGATGCGAGAGGACTTCGATGTCGGCGACTTTGACCTGGATTTGGTGGAGGACGGCGAGAGAATGCTACGAGTGGAGGCGCTATTAGTGCTGGTTTAGGAGGAAGGAGGGGTTGTATGATATGAGGAAGGAGGGACATGAGTGGACCAATGGAAGTCACATGACTAAGCCAAATATACACAGTATTTTGGAACAAAGATAATTTCCAAATGTACATAGTATTTTGGAACGGAGGGAGTACAATAAAGAAACTATTTTAGTAAAAACACATGCCTAAGTCACTACTGAATTTAAAGTAAATAAACTAAGGAATTTGCATTCTACTTTTTGAGCTTTCTCCTAGCCTCACGCTATCGCTCACGACCTGCTAACACTCCTACTCTACTGAACTTGTAGAAGAAAACAAGTTAAGTAAGAGGAACTTAGTAGGAAAGGCTACTATCACATGAGTAATGTAAATATAGCAACATTATAACATGAGCATAACTATTCTACCACAATAACTCACTAATTCAATTTCATGCCTTTATTTTCTTCTACTACACTAGTTTCTGGTAGTTACTACCCAAGGCCTTAGTTTTCTAGTCATGGGCAAATTTTCTAGGTCTTGTCTCTTGTGGAGTCAATATATATTCTTCATGCATTCATTTTTATCTTTACCAGCTACGCCTGACAGATGATCTTGAGGGAAATTCATGGTTCATACCAGTTTGAGTTATAGGCATCATGAACTTCGTCATACTCTATGTGAAATTCTTGATCTCTTGTGGATCTAAGCTTTCAAGATGACCAACCTTGATACAGGGTTTTGTGCCTTCCCTCTAGCAGAGTTGCTCTTGTGGCACGTAGATTCTTCTTTCTTCATTTCTTCTGACGGTGTTGAGTTTCTTGTGGAACATAAGAGTCTATTTCTATTTTTCTAATCCCACTATTCACCCATAGTGTAGATTATGACATTGTTATCAATGTCTAGTTCTTTAATTTGTTGTCCTTATCCCATTGGTTCTCATAGAACTCATTAATTTTATATCTCTTGTTGCTCTTTGTACAACATAAAATCTCATTTTTTCTATATTTTCTCATCTCTATTCACTGTCGTTGGATGACTTGTTGGTGAACTCACAGACATATTTCTGGATTCAACTACTTCTACTATATTTTTCTGAACCACCTAATATTTTTCTTACAAAATGAGTTGATACAAAGCAGCCCTGAATAGAGGCATAAGATCCATGTCGCTGACCCCAAATAGTTGAGAAAATACGCTACTTGGTTGTGATTGTGATTATGATTATCGTTTAATTGCATATACAGACGTATTCTATCAAACTTTTATTTATTGTTAACTTGTCACTGGGACTTGTCGCTGACTTCAACAAAGTACAGAATCTTAATTACATAAAACTTTATATCTCTATCGAGTCACGCATTATTTCTACATTCTACCACATATAATTAGAGCATACATAATCATCTAATCATCAATATATCTTTGTAAACCATGCCTCTTAATTCCAACGATAACCATGATTCAATTTCCATATAAACACTTCTCATGCAACCATCCATATTCAAAATCACAACTTTGAGTAGGAGACTTGTCTTACTCTTCCCCAATCATCATGCATACTAACAGGTCATTAGTAAGACATATAATTCAATTCTTAAGCAAAACTATCAATCCATTATATTAAACATGCAATATATCAATACGTGCAAAACCATCATGAAGCATGCAACTTTCCATAGTGCAGCAATCACAACCATGCAATTGGTGGCCCATACCAATAACAAGGGGCTACCTATTCTTCTATTTAGTAATTTAAGATTCCTGCCTCATATTCGAGCAATTTAAAGTTGAAACCTCATTTCTCCTTCTTCTTCCTCCGAAACCCTAGCCTTCTTTGAGTCTTCTGAGTTTAGGGCATCCAAAACATTCATTAGAAGGGATTATTCTTGTGTTTATACTATTTAATAATGTTAAGCATGAATAGAATCCTTTTCGGATTTAACTACAACAAGTAGTTTAGCGACAATCCATGTGTCGTAGGCTTCTTGTCGTAGAACTACATAACTAAATTTATTGCTTATTTAAAATACTTACCTTTTGTGGGCCTTACACATGTTGTAGTCAAGCATGCCACCAGAGAGAAAGTGGCTGAAGCTAGTGTCAGAATAGTTCCCCTCATTGCACATATCGCCATTTTTCTCTTATCTTTGGCATTTTCCTCCCTTACATGTAACATTTAAAAGATCCTACCCTTGTTTCCAAGCAACTTGATGGAATGATTTTTCAGTATAGGATTGCACATGACTTTATGGAAATTGACAAAATTATACTCCACGTGTCCTGTTTCAGATGTTCCATGAAAAAAATGATGATTCTTATTGGATGGTGTAAAACCCAACTAATGGAGGGTAGAAGAAGTTCAAAATCCACTTAAATTGACCAGATGGAGATGTTAAACAAGACGCAAGGAGTACAGTACACCTATCACCTATTGAAAATTCTTCATATGAACCCCACCCTTTACCTTCCCTTAACGAAAAGTATATTGTCATCACATTTAAATTATTTAAGGCAATGTTATGTATAGGTTCGTAGTCATCCCTCTCTCTAGGCTTTTGTCCGTCCATTTACAGCTTACCCTTGGCATTTGGGTATGAGGTCAGATGTAGGGGATGTGGTTCTCTTGTGACACCATCCATTCAATGTTTTTGCTTTTCTACTCTTTGTTAACTATCTTGTGTTTTTGTGTTATGTTTGTCTACCAGCTATCTCTTTGTTAACTAATTCAAAATGAATTAAAATAACTTCATATTGAAAAACCAAATAGGCGACAAAGGTATAATTGCCTAAGGCAGCCTAACGTACCAAAGTATGGGTCTGTTTGGCACATCCTTTGAATGACAAAGAAAACACTTCAGGTATTGTTTCCGAGTCGACACGTTCCATCGTCAATTTCCTCCTTTTGAGGATCAACCCTCCTCATGAGGAAGATTAAGGTAGAAGGCTTCAGATTAGAAATTCTCTGTGAGGCCCTCACAACCACGACGGTGTGAAACACCAATAAGATAGAGCCATATCAGAAATCTGTCATGCACATTTACCGCCTTCCTCGAGTTTCCATCGTGGAAGATCTGAACCTAAGGTAGAAAGTGATTTCAAACCAAAATTCTTTAGCCAAACAGACGTTGCGTCATTCTACAGCCATGGAGAAACAAACAAAAGCTTGTTATGCCGAGGAAACTAAACAAAAATGAGGACTTTCTTGCTATCCCTTCTAAATTCTTTGTAAAGAAAGAAATAATAAATAACAATATCTGCCTTATTTGATCTTTAATCTTGGAGGTGTCATCTTTCAATGTTCTATTCTTTTCTTTTTTCCCACCTTACTTTCCTCGCAAGTAGTCTATGGTCTAACTTTCTTTTTTTATTCAGATGATCTAATTTTCTACCCTACTAGATCATTAAATTTAAATGTCTTTCTCCTTTCTAGATTCACGCGTTTCCTTTGCTCATATGTAGAGTTTTTTTCATATTACCTAGTCAATGAGCTAGAAATTTTATATTACTTGGAGTTGCAGTTTAAAAACCATATTGCCCAAAAATACCACCCGTTCTTCTCAAGAAAAGGGCAGTTCTGAGTAATATGGTATTTCAGTGGAAACTAGGTAATATGAAATTCTTGACTCATTAACTAGGTAATATGAAAAAAACTCCTCATATGTATAATATAATGCCTTTTTTTAATCAAAATATAATGCCTTCCAAATGCTTTAACTCCTCACCAATCCATGCAAATACTTCTTTGAATTTAGCTGAGAGCTCTTTTCCATCCTCCCATTGTGGAAACTCTAGCACCCGTGACATGTGAACATCATGACTGGTCAATAAGTATGCCCTTCTTATATCTATGAGTTTGTGGATCCTAGAAGCATATCTTATATCTTATAACTTAGAAAGACCCAAGTCAGCTCCACATCTCATTCGTGAAAATTATAATGAGTAAAGGCCCAACTCACCATTTACTCGGAAAGAAGAAGAAGGCTGAATTAACCTTTCCTCCCTCTTCAACTCTTCCTCCTCCGCCGATGACGATGACCCCTTCCTCACCCCTCAGCCCTCCTTCGACCCCCCCCCCCACGCCCATGCGGTTCAAGATCATGGGCGGGACCGGTATGATGCGGGAGGACTTCAATGTTGATGACTTTGACCTAGATTTGGTGGAGGACAGTGAGAGAATGTTACGAGTGGCGGCACTACTAGTGCTGCTCTGGGAGGAAGGAGGGGTTGTATGATATGAGGAAGGAGGGACATGAGTGGGCCAATGGAAGTCACGTGACTAAGCCAGATATACACAATATTTTGGAACATAGCTAATTTCCAAATGTATACAGTATTTTGGAACAGATGGAGTACAATAAAGAAACTATTTTGGCACAAACACATGCCTAAGTTATTACTAAATTTAAAGTAAATGAATTAAGGAATTTGCATTCTACTTCTTGAGCTTTCTCCTAGCCTCACGCTATCGCTCACGACCTGCTAACACTCCTACTCTACTGAACTTGTAGAAGAAAACAAGTTAAGTAAGAGGAACTTAGTAGGAAAGGCTACTATCACATGAGTAATGTAAATATAGCAACATTATAACATGAGCATAACTATTCTACCACAATAACTCACTGATTCAATTTCATACATTTACTTTCTTCTACTACACTAGTTCTTAGTAGTTACTACCCTAGGTCTTAGTTTTCTAGTCATGGGTAAATTTTCTAGGTCTTGTCTCTTGTGGAATCAACCTCTATACTTCTAGGTCTCATCTCTTGTGGAGTCAATATATATTCTTCATACATTCATTTTTATCTTACCAGTTACGCCTGACAGATGATCTTGGGGGAAATTCATGGTTCATACCAGTTTGAGTTATAGGCACCATGAACTTCGTCATACTCTGCATGAAATTCTTGATCTCTTGTGGATCTAAGCCTTCAAGACGGCCAACCTTGATACATGGTTTTGTGCCTTCCCTCTAGCATAGTTGCTCTTGTGGCACGTAGATTCTTCTTTCTTCCTTTCTTCTGATGGTGTTGGTTTTCTTATGGAACATAATAGTCTATTTCTATTTTCCTAATCCCACTATTCACCCATAGTGTAGATTATGACATTGTTATCAATGTCTAGTTCTTTAATTTGTTGTCCTTATCCCATTGGTTCTCAGAGAACTCATTAATTTTATATCTCTTGTTGCTCTTTATACAACATAAAGTCTCATTTTTTCTATATTTTCTCATCTCTATTCACTGTTGTTGGATGACTTGTTGTTGAATTGACTGACATATTTCTGGATTCAACTACTTATACTGTATTTTTCTGAACCACCTAATATTTCTCTTACAAAATGAGCTGATACAAAATAGGCCTGAATAGAGGCGTAAGATCCATGTCGCTGACCCAAATAGTTGGAAAAATATGCTACTTGATTGTGATTATGATTATGGTTTAATTGCATATACAGTTGTATTCTATCAAACTGTAATTTATTGTTAACTTGTCACTGAGACTTGTCGCTAACTTCAACAAAGTACATAATCTTAACTACATAAAACTTTATATCTCTATCGAGTCATGCATTACTTCTACATTCTACCACATATAATCAAAGCATACATAATTATTTAATCATCAATATATCTATGTAAATCATGCCTCTTAATTCCAACGATAATCATGATTCAATTTCCATATAAATACTTCTCATGCAATCATCCATATTCAAAATCACAACTTTGAGTAGGAAACTTGTCGTACTCTTCCCCAATCATCATGCATACTAGCATGTCATTAGTAAGACATATAATTCAATTCTTAAGCAAAATTATTAATCCATTATATTAAACATGCAATATATCAATACATGTAAAACCATCATGAAGCATGCGACTTTCCATAATGCAGTAATCACAACCATGAAATTGGTGGCCCATACCAATAACAAGGGGCTACCAATTCTTCTATCTAGTAATTTAGGATTCCTACCTCAAATTCGAGCAATTTAAAGTTGAAACCTCATTTCTCATTCTTCTTCCTCTGAAACCCTAGCCTTCTTTGAGTCTTCTAAGTTCGGGGCATCCAAAACATTCATTAGAAGGGATTAGTCTTGTGTTTATACTATTTAATAATGTTAAGCACGAATAGAATCCTTTTCGGATTTAACTACAATAAGTAGTTCAACGACAATCCTTGTGTCGTAGGCTTCTTGTCGTAGAACTACATAACTAAATTTATTGCTTATTTAAAATACTTACATTTTGTGGGCTTACATATGTTGTAGTCGAGCATGCCACTAGAGAGAAAGTGGCTGAAGCTAGTGTTAGAATAGTTCCCCTCGTTGCACCTATCGACATTTTTCTCTTATCTTTGGCATTTTCCTCCCTTACATGCAACATTTCACAAGATCCTACCCAAATGTTATCTTTGGCATCTCCCGAGCAACTTGATGGAATGATTTTTCAGTAAAGGATTGAGCATGACTTTATGGAAATTGACAAAATTATACTCCACATGTCCTGTTTCAGATGCTCCATGAAAAAAATGATGATTCTTATTGAATGGTGTAAAACCCAACTAATGGAGGGTAGAAGAGGTTCAAAATCCACTTAAATTGACTAGGTGGAGATGTTAAACAGGACGCAAGGAGTACAGTACACCTATCACCTATTGAAAATTCTTCATATAAACCCCACCCTTTACCTTCCCTTAACGAAAAGTATATTGTCATCACATTTAAATTATTTAAGGCAATGTTATGTATAGGTTCGTAGTCATCCCTCTCTCTGGGCTTTTGTCCGTCCATTTACAGCTTACCCTTGGCATTTGGGTATGAGGTCAGATGTAGGGGATGTGGTTCTCTTGTGACACCATCCATTCAATGTTTTTGCTTTTCTACTCTTTGTTAACTATCTTGTGTTTTTATGTTGTGTTTGTCTACCAGCTATCTCTTCATTAACTAATTCAAAATGAATTAAAATAACTTCATATTGAAAAACCAAATAGGCGACAAAGGTATAATTGCCTAAGGCAGCCAAACGTACCAAAGTATGGTCTGTTTGGCACATCCTTTGAATAACAAAGAAAACACTTCAGGTATTGTTTCCGAGTCGACACGTTCCATCGTCAATTTCCTCCTTTTGAGGATCAACCCTCCTCATGAGGACGATTAAGGTAGAAGGCTTCAGATTAGAAATTCTCTGTGAGGCCCTCACAACCACGACGGTGTGAAACACCAATAAGATAGAGCCACATCAGAAATCTGTCATGCACATTTACCGCCTTCCTCGAGTTTCCATCGTGGAAGATCTGAACCTAAGGTAGAAAGTGATTTCAAACCAAAATTCTTTAGCCAAACAGACCCTGTGTCATTCTACAGCCATGGAGAAACAAACAAAAGCTTGTTATGCCAATGTGTAAACAAGATGAAAGACGAGAGAAGCCATACCAAAAACGAAAGGTCACTTACCCAGCCAATGCACGAGATTCTGGTACTGGGTTTCAGAGATGAGCTTCTTCTGGAGATTGTGATGCCGATTGCTCCCAAGCTTCCCATGCTGAGGGCTGCCATGGTCGCCCTGAGAGAGGAGCTTTCTGTCAGTCGGCTTCTTCAGCGCTTCGGACAGCCGTTGTTTTCAGTTCTGTATTTCGTTATCCAAAAAAGCAGGCTATCCTTATATGACAAAAATGGAGGGATTTTCTATCCTCCCACTTACATCCGCCAGGCTAGCCTCCACTGAATGGGAGTCGTTGATAACCAAGATCAACCGCATACACCAGGAGGATAGAAAATTTAAAATGTATGTTCCCCGGATTGAATTTTTGAGCAATTGCCCTCCTACCCCTGTTTCTATATTGCAAGGCCTAACCTAAGTTGCCCTTTTTTCTCTACCCACCCCTTCCCTCATCGCGTCCGGCCTCCCGTCTTCTCCCTTTGCCGGCATGTACATGCTTGATCGCAGTTGGCCATGCCTTAGCTGGGCCATGGCCATGTTGTAATGCCTCGATTTGAACATGAAATTCGCATAAATTGGAGTAAAATTTTTCGCTAGCGGAAGACTTAAAACATACATTCAAAAACATAACTAGAAGAGCAGAAGCTCAAGCCCATCTTCATTCAAAAACATAATACGAATATTGGGGCATTACCTTCTTGTATCAATTTTGAACATATCAATAATTAAAAATTTACTACTTTAATTCGATTAAATAAACAAATAAATAGGATCATATAGGCCAATGCATGTCACAATCCATAGTAGCTAATAATTATTACTTGATCCCTCCGTTTAAAATATTTCAAAATAGTGTTGTTTTTATTATATCATGGGGCCCACAAAACACCGCAGCCAGGACCTTCTGGTAGCGTCATCGCCCCTCCTCCTCAAGATCGCCGCCTTCCTCACTGTCTCCCTCGCCTTCTTCTTCCTCAATAGGCGTTGGTTCGAGTCCGACAGCTACGGCCATCTCCTCTTCTTCTCCTGCCAATCCCCCCTCCCCTCTATCTCTCTCTCCCCCAACTCCAACCTTTCCTCTCTCCTCAACTCTTCCTCTTCCTCCTCCTCCGCCGATGACGATGACGCCTTCCTCACCCCCCAGCCCTCCTTCGACCCCCCCCCTCCACTCCCATGCAATTCGAGATCATGGACGAGACCGGTATGATGCGGGAGGACTTCGATGTCAGTGACTTTGACCTCGATTTGGTGTAGGACGGTGAGAGAAT
Source organism: Houttuynia cordata (assembly GCA_039654745.1). NCBI lineage: Eukaryota > Viridiplantae > Streptophyta > Magnoliopsida > Piperales > Saururaceae > Houttuynia > Houttuynia cordata. The sequence continues at coordinate 9,614,105 of CM077511.1, forward strand.
GTTACGAGTGGCGGCGCTACTAGTGCTGCTCTGGGAGGAAGGAGGGGTTGTATGATATGAGGAAGGAGGGACATGAGTGGACCAATGGAAGTTACGTGACTAAGCCAAATATACACAGTATTTTGGAACATAGATAATTTCCAAATCTACATAGAATTTTGGAACGGAGGGAGTACAATAAGGAAACTATTTTGGCACAAACACATGCCTAAGTCATTACTGAATTTAAGGTAAATGAACTAAGGAATTTGCATTCTACTTCTTGAGCTTTCTCCTAGCCTCACGCTTTCGCTTACGACCGCTAACACTCCTACTCTATTGAACTTGTAGAAGAAAATAAGTTAAGTAAGAGGAACTTAGTAGGAAAAGCTACTATCACATGAGTAATGTAAATATAGCAACATTATAACATGAGCATAACTATTCTACCACAATAACTCACTAATTCAATTTCATGCCTTTTGTAATACCCTGGAATTTTCAAATTTTAACGCGAGAAGTTTTCCTTAATGTAAGCATTTAATTTCCTTAAATTGTTGAACCTTAGGTTGTGGTTTGAGAAAGATTTGAAATGGACTTGAAATTCGAATTTTTGAAATTTTTCTGGACGCGATCGATTGCGTCGAAAGACACGATCGATTGGTCGATTGGTGATCTATGCATAAAATATGCATTTTATTATCTCCTAAACTCATATTTATGTTAGTGTTTGATTAGAATTAGTGCTACTTTAATATAGTTTTTGGTTTTGTAAGAAAATGAGAGCAAAGATGCAAAAATATGGTGAAACATAACTTTAATAGTTAAACCATCATAACTTCGTGTATATATCCCGGATTAGACTGATTCAACCTTCATGTTAAGATTCAAGAAGTCAGCTTTCCAACTCCACCAACCATGTACAATTCGGAGTTTGGAGCAGAAAGTTATCGTCTTTTGAAAATTATGAACAGCAACTATGAACGATCGGTCATTCAATGCGATAGATCGTCTGAACCGCAAAACAGTATAATAGAAGGAAACGATCGATCGGCCTCAAAACGATCGATCGTATCTACTGGAGTTTTTGATCCGTGCAAGACAGTACAGCAATCGATCAGAATCATACGGAATCAATCAGCAAAGCGATCGATCGGAGGAAAATAATGAGGGAATTGTGATCGATCGGTAGACGATCGATCGGCAATACGTACGATCGATCGCCGTATGCGGAAAACTGAAATAAGACCTATTTCGACTCGAAATTGGAAGGGGATTTTGTGGTTTCTCTTCAAACATATAAATAGGCCTTAAAGGAGAACGTTTTGGGTTATTTTGGAGACCTTAGTTACTCTAAAGAAAGCAATGAACTTTAACTAAACTAAGTTGAGATTAATCAATATGGAAAAATATTAAGGCAGAGAATCCACCACTAAACATGCAATTACTACTCTTAATTATTATTAAGCATACATTGACATGATATGGTAATTCGTGTTCGTGATCGGACACACGAATTACTAATGAATTCACTAACGTTCTTGATCGGACACGAAAGTTCATCCACTATTGTGTAATCAATCCTATCCTTGATCGGGCATAAAATTAATCACAACTCTATTATAATATAATTAATCTTATCCTTGATCGGGCATCAAATCAATCACAATATCTAATTCCATTCATAATCAATCAAGTCTATGGTCAAGCACTCAAAAGAATACTCATGAAATCGCATTAAGCATAAATCATAATCAACTTTATAAAATTAAACTAACAAGAGTAGCAATACACATCTAGGGCTTCATCTAGCCTTGAATAAAAGTTTAATTACACATAGAAAGAAAGAAAAGAGAAGCCTGTTTATGTAGATTCATCGTCATGAATCCTTTTTCTTCTTTGCTCTAAAAGACTTCTTCTCTTGCTCCTCTCTAGCCTCCAATATAGCTCAAAGGTGATATCCAAACTTTTCTTTTGAATTTGGTAAAATATTAATCCGTCCCTGAGGTTCGACAACCCTTCTATACTCGCCGTAGTACAATTGCCTTGTGCACTTGCAAGGGTTTTATATTTAAACGATCAATCGGGTCAGGTGTAGTCTGGTTACTGCTCCAGACGATCGATCACGAAATCGTCGATCGATCGTATCTACTGGTTGGAAGCGGTACGCGGTATTTGCATATTGCCGATCGATCGTTTATGTATTGCTGATCGATCGCCGTAAATTTTGATATTTTGAATGCGATCTCTTTTGATATCTTTTTAATGGGATTTTTGAGATATTTTGGCTGATGTGGCATTCAGATTTGGCCCACGAATTAGGGACCAAATCTTGGGGAAATTGAAATATTTTTCAAGTTTAAAAACCGATTTGATTTTGAAGGGAAATAAGGCTTTTCAAATTTGGAAATTAAGAAATCCAAAAGGTGGAAATTTGGGTGTGATTACTGGGTTAACTATGGCAGTTACCAAACTAAATATTGGCAAGTCTTGTTATGGGAAGAGATTGTGGATTTGGTTTTCAAATTAGGTAGTTACAAACCCTATTTTGAGTAACAACTTGATTTGACCTAAATCCCTACCAAAAATGGATTTGTAACTGATCTAAGCCAAGGAAGATCACGTCCTTGACTTAGATTGTGTGCTGGTGATTGGTGAACCATGGCCTTAGATGAGGTGTGGATCTACGGTGAGGATTTAATTAAAATACTTAGGCATCTCCTATTTAAACCATGCTAAGGAGAGACCGACAAACCTTTTGGAGGCCCTTGGGAGTCGTGCAAGCCTTGGAGCAGAGCAGTCTGCCTTCTCTCAACTCGTCCAAGCGGTGGTGCATTAGTTCGTGCATTCGTTCGTGGAGAATACGCGAAGGAGAAGGGTAATACGTAGGGCTGTCAATTTTGCCCGATGGCCCGACCCTACCCGACCCGCAAAAGAGCGGGTACGGGCTTGGAATTTGAGGCCTTGGGTAGGGCTCGGGCCTCAAATGATCTCGAATGGGTCGGGTAGGGTCGGGTACGGGCCTGGCTAGAAAAAGCCTGAAGGCCCGACCCTACCCGAAAGCCCGAAGCAGCCCGTCCGGACTCCCCAATCCCCAGTATAAAAAAAAACCATAAAACTAATACCCATCACCTCGTTCGCAGGCCGCCGCCGCCGCTTCGAACCCCCTTCTACCCCGATCGGCGCTTCGAACCCCTGTCTCCCTCCGACCGTCGCTTCGAACCACCATCTCCCTCCGACCGGCGCTTCAAACCCCCGTCTCCCCCGACCGGGTTTTACCGAAGATCTTCTGAGATTTGGAGACCGTTCATGCAGGCTAGAAGGACAATGACGACTCCGTTTATTGCCCCTGTCACCGCTCTTCAGGTGCCCTCGATTTAACTTTTCTGTTTTAGATCCTGCAAGCGCTATCTTTTTCTCAAATCAAAGTTGGCTAAAGGTTTTATCTTTGCAGGTGGGATCTTATTTCATTGAACAGTATTATCGTATTCTGCATCAGCATCCGGGTTTAGGGTATCAGTTCTACACCGATGCCAGCACCGTCCTTCGCGTCGACGGCGCCATTATTCAAACGGCTACGGCAACGATGGTAGGTCGTCTTTCCCTCCCTTTTTCTGCAAGTCTGCCATTTTATGCGAATTAATTGGGGTTGGTGACGGATATTGCTCCATCATCCTGTTTTTTTTTAACTTCCACTTCCAATTCATGCGTAGATTGAATTCTCTGTCATTATTTTTTGTTCTTGTTACAACTGGGCACACGTTCGTAAGTGTTAGCATAGCTATCATTGTTATTGTTGTTGTTGTTGTTAAGATTACCATTAGCTGTAATTTTTATCATATTTGTATATATTTTAATGGGTTGGTTATGCTTTTGAGGCTTTGGTCCTTTGTTTAACTTGGGGCGTATGTTTTTCATTTTTCAGAGGAAGCCTTTTTAAGCAGTAGATTTGATACCATATTTATCAAATAAAAATATTAGCATATTGTGAAAGCTGTCTATACATGTGATAGATGTAAACATTTGATATTATTAGTTTTATAATTTTCACAAGATGGCTATGTTGAAGAGGGCACGAAAAGTAAGAAGAATGAGAGAGAACACATTTTTGTATTATCTTTTGATATATGCATCATACAATTTGCTAAGGTATGTTATTGTCACAATGGCGTGTAATTAATCCATGTCGTATAAAGTTGTATGTGTCTTACTTTAAGAAAGAAAAGTTGCCGTGTTCTTTTACTGATATCTTTGCTTGTTTTATTTGAGTTCATCTAACATACATGTCCTTTGCGTCTTAAATCTTGATGTGCAAACTAAATGTGTTGTTATTGTAGTTTCAGAATATATGCAGGGTGAAGAACTTCAAGCCAGGGATTTTGTTTCCACATCTCATGTGGAAGGTTGACAGCTATACCATTCCTAATTCATCACATCCAGTATCTGAAGCCAATAGCACAGTAGTGGAAGAGCCTTGTGCTGAGGTGTCCACTGATCCGTATTCAGTTGGTATGAACAGTGTTCCAGAACCCTCTTCTGGTTTTGTTGAAGAGCCTGTATGAGAACCGGTTAAGCAAACCTATGCCTCTATTGTATGTACACCTCTCTAAACTTCATATGCCTTCGTATTTTTAAGATTTTTTGGGTTTGCCCTTTGTGTAATTTTTTATTTTGCTATGTTATAGATACGGGTTCCAAAAAGTCAATATGGCCCTTCAGAAGCTTCGCAAAATTCATTGCAAAAGAGTGGTGCCATAGCAGTTGGTTCAAAATGGCAAAGCCCGCAGTCTTTTCCTCAACATTTGAACCCAATCATTCCTGAGAAATCTGATTTTGAAGCAGAAGAGCTTGCCTATTTCTAAAATTGGTATTTCCCTCAAATTGTTGTTTTTTTAGAATTGAATCTTAAGCTACTTGACACTCTTAATTTGATTTTATGTGACTGCATGCTTTATGATTGTTGCTATCTAGGATCGATGTTTGTTAGTTGTGGATATTAGAATTGTTACATGTGTTTGTTATAAATTTTTTTATTATGCTTATTATTTATTTTGACACTAGGACCAACCTAAAATGTGTTTTAAAAAATATATAAAAATTGTCGTATCGTATTGTATCGCCATATCCGTATCGGTACTTCCTAGATTATTAACACTTATACATGGTGCGTCTGCTGAACAAACGATATGAAAGAGGCAATGTTGCCATGTGAAAATCTATGTATGATGATGACACTTTAGTTCAAATTCTAAACAATTATGTCTAGATTTTTTAACATGCCCATCGTCTCCTTTTGGCATTAAATCGTGTATAGTTTACAATATATCATTGCGTTCTTTTAGGCTCTCCAAAAGCCCGAAAAGCCCGAAGCCCGACCTTAGCCCGACTAGGGTTAGGGTCGGGCTGAATTTTGGAAGTCAGCTTAGGGCTAGGGTCGGGCTAGGGCCTGGGTTAAGTTTGTTAGGGCTAGGGCTAGGGCCAACCTCTGGCCCACAAAAGCCCGACCCGTTGACAGCCCTAGTAATACGCGTAGAACCGATTCAAGCGCAAATAGTATCGGTTTCATAAAAACGTAGGATGTGTTTTCCCTACTCTTTTTCATCTTCTTTTGAGATGATCCGATCTGATTTAAGAGCATTCGAACTCTCTGATTTATGAATTCCATAATGATACGATACATGGGTGATAAAGCTTGCATTTTTATACATTATGTGTATATGTATAGACCATACTATTTCATGATGTCATAATCGGTGTGCAATGGCCTAGGTATGGATTTTCTTCTATATTCCAATGTTAAAATAATTGATGATGAGTCCTAATTGTTGCTGGTATTTGCTGTCCAACTATTGCCGTCTCAGTTTATGGTATTATTGAATTATGTTGAGTCGACGATGGTCAATTAGGGTAAATACATGAGGAATATTGATGATAAAGGTCATCTGATCACTAAATAATAAGAAATCATAGACATAACACTTCTGGTTGGTGTAAAGGTCACTCCCTTTGGGTGTCGTCAGTACCCTTATTTGATAATTGTGTCTCAATTTAGGGGTCCTAATTGGAGTCGAACTAGTTAATTGCAATAAGAATGCTAAAACAGTTTCCGGGATGGTTAAGGTATCTCGATCAATGAATGCACATACTGATATGACTATGCAAGTATTATATCATCAAGGAATTGAGTGATAATTAATATTATCATGAGCATATTAGTATTAGTATATCATTAGCATAATATGGAAGTTAATTGACATAATTAAGCCTCGGCCAGTAGTTTTCCTGCACAGACAGACAGTAGTTTAAAATTCGTATCTAATTATAGAAAACTCAGAAAAATGCGTTGTCTATTGGGATGGATTGTAAACTCTTGGGGGAATCTGCACTAAAAATTTCATAGCTAAATACGAACTGAAAAAATTGTGGTGAGGGTCAAAAGTGAGCTGTTATGCAGAAAATAGTGCAATGAACTGGGGAAAAACTAACTACTATTTAATATCATGTGATTACATAAAGTTATGAATCGGATAAGACTTAAATATAAATCAGGGGGACATGGGTAGCCTTTGAGTGCAAAGAGTTTAATCCTTTGGAATTATGTATCAGGGTGGAGACAAGTCAAACCGAGTTGAGATTCCGTGTCAAGTCGTCTTACCGATTGAAGTTGTCTCAAAAATTCCGATTAGGGTTTGTACTCTCGAACCCTAATTCTCATGGCTGCTTCGAACCATCTGAGTTTAGTGTTAGAACTAGAAATTCTTATCCAGGGCCTTGCACAGCGAAATTATCGGACCAGTGAAATTACTGTTATACCCCTATAGTTTGGGTGAAGCGTGGAAGATGATTTGTTTCAGTTACTCCTTAATGAGTCAGATGCTGATGAAGAGTATTGATTTCTCTTCATTTTATCGATTTGTCAACTCCTTGGGATATTGAAATCTCAATGGTTTTTCTATGGGAGTCCATTCTGAAATATTGAGAATTTTCCAAAGATTTTAATATAGTCTCTATTGCTGTAAGATTATATCCAGTTCTCTGTAAACTGCGTATTCCACAAGAGTGATTGATGAAAACTCTTCGAGTGGAAATCATAGTATACTCAAGAGCCATTGCTAGATCCTACGTGATCTTAGATATTTGATGAACCTCTGTAGTTCAGCCGATGACGGCAACGCGTGCACTTTAGACTGTATGATATTACAGAAGGCCTGCAGTTTCGCCCATTGTGCCCGTAAGCACCTATGGGGCCAGCATCCCTAGACGCATGGCCGGGTTCCTTTGAAGAACCTCTAGGATGTTCTGGCATAGATGTCCATAGGGGAGGTAGACTGACCTGAGAGCAGAAATTGACAACTCATACACTCTGTATGTTTGGATTCTATTTTAATTGTGATCTATATCCGTTCAAATGAGGTGTTCGGAGTCTGGTTGCTTATTTCTTAGCATGAGTTGCTAATGTTCTGGTGTGTTGATTATTGCATCTATTATTCTAGATTTAATTGATGATATTCTATATTTTGTATCCTTTGGAGTCTATTGCTTCTATATTTTATCAGTGAGGTTTTGGCATCCTACTGAGTATTTCAACTCATACATCCTTTGATGCATGAATTAAGAAAAAGTGAAGCGGAGCAGGTAAGAGTTGCTGCTGATTTTGAATGGATGAAGTTTCAGTCGTGGAAGACTTTGTTCTTTTTCGTAGTTGTTTTTGAACTTTTATCTTGTGTGGCCCTATGCCAAAGATATTATGTTATTGTTGTTGGATTTTTGTGCTGTAATAATTTAAGTAGTAGTTCTTTTGTTTTGTTATTTAAAATTCATGTACGTGGATATTGTTAGTCATTTCAGATCCTGCATTTATCCCTTATTATGTTGCATGGGAATGATATAGATCGAGTATTCGGTCACGTCCCGGATTCTAGACCTCTTGACCATTATTGGGAATAGTGCTTCCACGCTCTAAATGGGGTTTTAAAATTCGGGGCATGACACCTTTACTTTCTTCTACTACACTAGTTCCTAGTAGTTACTACCCTAGGCCTTAGTTTTCTAGTATGGGCAAATTTTCTAGGTCTTGTCTCTTGTGGAGTCAATATATATTCTTTATGCATTTATTTTTATCTTTACCAGCTACGCCTGACAGATGATCTTGAGGGAAATTCATGGTTCATACTAGTTTGAATTATAGGCACCATGAACTTCGTCATACTCTGCATGAAATTCTTGATCTCTTGTGGATCTAAGCCTTCAAGACGGCCAACCTTGATACAGGGTTTTGTGCCTTCCCTCTAGCAGAGTTGCTCTTATGGCACGTAGATTCTTCTTTCTTCCTTTCTTCTGTTGGTGTTGATTTTCTTGTGGAACATAAGAGTCTATTTCTATTTTCCTAATCCCACTATTCACCCATAGTGTAGATTATGACATTGCTATCAATGTCTAGTTCTTTAATTTGTTGTCCTTATCCCATTGGTTCTCATAGAACTCATTAATTTTATATTTCTTGTTGCTCTTTGTACAATATAAAATCTCATTTTTTCTATATTTTCTCATCTCTATTCACTGTCGTTGGATGACTTGTTATTGAACTCACAGACATATTTCTAGATTCAACTACTTCTACTGTATTTTTCTGAACCACCTTATATTTCTCTTACAAAATGAGTTGATACAAAGCAGGCCTGAATAGAGGCGTAAGATCCATGTCGCTGACACCAAATAGTTGGGAAAATACGCTACTTGATTGTGATTGGTTTAATTACAGTCGTATTCTATCAAATTGTAATTTATTGTTAACTTGTCACTGGGACTTGTCGCTGACTTCAACAAAGTACAGAATCTTAACTACATAAAACTTTATATCTCTATCGAGTCATGCATTACTTCTACATTCTACCACATATAATCAGAGCATACATAATCATCTAATTATCAATATATCTCTGTAAATCATGCCTCTTAATTCCAATGACAACCATGATTCAATTTCTATATAAACACTTCTCATGCATTCATCCATATTCAAAATCACAACTTTGAGTAGGAGACTTGTCTTACTCTTCCCCAATCATCATGCATACTAACAGGTCATTAGTAAAATATATAATTCAATTCTTAAGTAAAATTATCAATCCATTATATTAAACATGCAATATAACAATATATGCAAAACCATCATGAAGCATGCGACTTTCCATAGTGCAGCAATCACAACCATACAATTGGTGGCCTGATCGTTTAAAATTAAACCCTTGCAAGTGCACAAGGCAATTATGTACTACAACGAGTATTGAAGGGTTGTCGAACCTCAGGGACGGTTAAACAATTTACCAAATTCAAGAGAAAATTGCAATTTTTAATTAATCTAAAGAAAACAATGAACTCTAGCTAATCTAATTGAGATTTAATCAATATAGAGATGGCCAAGGCTTCGAATCTATCACAATAAACTAGTGTATCGTCTCTCTCTCTCTCTCTCTCTCTCTCTCTCTTTTGAATAAAGATTTCCAATTGGCTATCATATTCCTCTCGGACATACACTTGTCAATTCAAATTATAGTGCTCTCTTCTCGGATGTAATACATAAATGATTAAAATATAGAATTATGATCTATCTCTCTCGAATATAAACCAATGAAACTTTATTAGTATATAACACTTCAAATTACTCACATTCCTCTCGGACATGCAAGTGCTCTTTCATATTGAAATCCAATTAATTCACTATTGTCTCTCTCGAATACAAAGAACAAACTTCAATGAATTAACTTTAATTGCATAACAAAAGTTCATACACCAACTAGAGTAAAACATAATATGAGAGAAAAGAAACTATACAACCAGTCTATTAGGCTTCATCTACGCCTTTGAAAGGAGTTTAGCCTTGCATTGGAAGAGAATCCATCGTCATGTTCTTTATCTTTCTCTTCTTCTTCTCTCCTTTGATCTAACCTCCAAGGTCTCCAAAAGGACTCAAAACTCTATTCTCTAATGCCTAATACATTCTCCTTTAAGGCATATATATAGGGGTGAAGGAAAACCCTCAAATCCCCTTCCAAATCCGAGTCAAAATATGCCTTATTTCAATTCTGTGCATATGGCGATCGATCACTTTTTTGGCCGATTGATCACTTCATTCCTTTGTTATTTCCTGTGTCGCGTCGATCGATCAGGAGCCGATTGATCGCTTTTCATCAATGCATAAACTCCAGTAGATACGATCGATCGCGGTCAATGAATTTTTTGATGGTCATAACTTTTAGTTCCGAACTCCGAATTGGGGGCGGTCGGTGGCGTTGGAAAGCTGATTTCTTGAAATTTAACATGAATCTAACCATTGAAGTCTTTTTCACTGCATTTCTGTATCTTACTCTTGTTTCCTATAAAAAACTAAAAACTACATTAAAGTAGCATTAATTCTAATCAAACACTAACATAAACATAAGCTTAGAAGATAATAAAATGCATATTTCATGTGTAGATCATGGCCCATACCAATAACAAGAGGCTACCAATTCTTCTATCTAGTAATTTAGGATTCCTACCTCAAATTCGAGCAATTTAAAGTTGAAACCTCATTTCTCCTTCTTCTTCTTCCGAAACCCTAGCCTTCTTTGAGTCTTCTGAGTTCAGGGCATCCAAAACATTCATTAGAAGGGATTAGTCTTGTGTTTATACTATTTAATAATGTTAAGCACGAATAGAATCCTTTTCGGATTTAACTATAACAAGTAGTTCAGCGACAATCCCTGTGTCGTAGGCTTCTTGTCGTAGAACTACATAACTAAATTTATTGCTTATTTAAAATACTTACGTTTTTTGGGCCTTACACATGTTGTAGTCGAGCATGCCACCAGAGAGAAAGTGACCGAAGCTAGTGTCAGAATAGTTACCCTCATTGCACCTATTGCCATTTTTCTCTTATCTTTGGCATTTTCCTCCCTTACATACAACATTTAAAAGATCCTACCCTTGTTTCCAAGCAACTTGATGGAATGATTTTTCAGTAGAAGATTGCTCATGACTTTATGGTATGAGGTCAGATGTAGGGGATGTGGTTCTCTTGTGACACCATCCATTCAATGTTTTTGCTTTTCTACTCTTTGTTAACTATCTTGTATTTTTATGATGCGTTTGCCTACCAGCTATCTCTTCGTTAACTAATTCAAGATGAATTAAAATAACTTCATATTGAAAAACCAAATAGGCGACATAGATATAATTGCCTAAGGCAGCCAAACGTACCAAAGTATGGGTCTGTTTGGCACATCCTTTGAATGACAAAGAAAACACTTCAGGTATTGTTCCAGAGTCGACACATTCCGTCTTCAATTTCCTCCATTTGAGGATCAACCCTCCTCATGAGGACGATTAAGGTAGAAGGCTTCATATTAGAAATTCTCTGTGAGGCCCTCACAACCACGACGGTGTGAAACACCAATAAGATAGAGCCACATCAGAAATCTGTCATGCACATTTACTGCCTTCCTCGAGTTTCCGTTGTGGCTCTGTCTTTTTGGACCTCACACCATCGTGGAAGATCTGAACCTAAGGTAGAAAGTGATTTCAAACCAAGATTCTTTAGCCAAACAGACCCTGTGTCATTCTACAGCCATGGAGAAACAAATAAAAGCTTGTGATGCCGAGGAAACTAAACAAAAATGAGGACTTTTTTGCTATCCCTTTTAAATTCTTTGTAAAGAAAGATATAATAAATAACAATATCCGCCTTATTTGATCTTTAATCTTGGACGTGTGTCAACTTTCAATGTTCTATTCTTTACTTTTTTCCCAGCCTTACTTTCCTCGCAAGTAGTCTATGGTCTAACTTTCTTTTTTTTATTCAGGTGGTCTAATTTTCTACCCTATTTGATCATTAAATTTAAATGTCTATCTCCTTTCTAGATTCACGCGTTTCCTTTGCTCATATGTAGAGTTTTTTTCGTATTACCTTATCAATAAGCTAATAGAATTTCTGCTGAAATACCGTATCACCCGAAATGCCACCTATTCTTCCCAAAAAAGGGCAGTTTGATTAATAAAGTATTTTAGTGGAAACTAGGTAATATGAAATTCTTGGCTCATTAATCAGGTAACATGGAAAAAACTCCTCATATGTATAATATATAATGCCTTTTTTTTATCAAAACATAATGCCTTTCAAATGCTTTAACTCCTCACCAATCCAAGGTGAGATGGAAAAAATCTTGATCTTTGCCATCCTCCCGTTGTGGAAACTCTCGAACCGGTGACATGTGGACATCATGATTGGTCAATAAGTATGCCCTTCAGATGCCTGTGAGTTAGTGGATCGTTGAAGCATATCTTTTATCTTATAACTTGGAGAGACCCAACTCAGCTCCATCTCATTCATGGAAATTATAACGAGTAAAGGCCCAAGTCACTATTTACTCGGAAAAAAAAAAAGAGGAAGGCAGAAGGCTGAAGCCATCCAACTTTTCTGGGACCCAATGCACAATGTTAATTGAAATGTACACCAAAGTTATGTTTAGATCATGAATCTATGGACTTCTGTAAAACTGTTAATCCTTACACCCTATTTGGAAGCGCTTTATTTCACGTTTTTAAACTTTTCACTGCTTCTACTTTCTTTATCCATGCTTCACCTTTCTTGCCAATAAGAAATCTACAGAGACTGCTCAGCCATACTACCACTGTTCCGCATAGTGGTTTTCATAGCGACGGGGAGATTCCAGTTTTGTCAAAGTAATTTATTTTGAGGACCATGATCGACCAAGAAAAATTGGATCTTTTTCGGTTTATCTTAAAAGAAATGCTTTAGGCTCCAATGACTCATGCTCATCTGAATTCTTTTGCCATTAACGAAATCGTCTGGAGAGAGCGTGTCGAGGCCACAAGTAGGTTTGCATTGAAGACGCCTAGATTGACAATACTTTTAGGAGTGTTTGAGTGTGTCGCAAACACGTGCTTCATCATTTTAAGAAAACGACGCACTTTTGGTGTGGCATGCTACAACTTCAAAAAGTGAGATGAAAACTGAAGTCCGTTTCAATATTGGGGATGAAAGTGTTTTAAAAGGGAAAGCGCTCCCAAACAGGGTGTTAGAAAAGAAAGCATAATCTAGTGGAGCCAAAAGTTATTTTCTTAGGACTTCTGAAAAGTAGAGCCCATGTTTTATTTCTTTTTCTTTTTCTGGCTAACTGTGACTTATATAGTGGAGAACAACATTATTGATTTTGTCAGCAATAATGACGATCTATGCTGCACAATATTGCTTCGATAGCCGTTATTTAGCCGTTTATAATGACAATCCTATGGCTGCCCAATATATATTTTTTTTATGGAACGCGGCAATTTGGACCGTAAGAATCTTCTCAGTGTTCTGTTACTTATGCACCCCATCAATAAAATAAAAAATTTATCACTTGTCCCCTCGTTTCCAAATAATAAGTTAAATATCTTCTGTCACATTATTGTATTTTGTCAGGAATCTGTCCCCGATATTATCTGCCTAGAAAGCCTTCTCGAATTTTTTATTGGCTTATTACGGGGAGTGATCCCCGTCGTAGTTCTATAATCTTACGGAAATTTATCCCTGAAACCCTTTGCTTAGAAAGCCCTCTTCTTAGTTTCTTATTGGCTTCTTAGTGACGTGGAGAGAACCCTATTATGCTTATGTAATTTGGCGAGGGCCAATTCCCGAAACTCTATGATGGGGAGTGAACGGTCAGATCTTGCACAGTTGTCATCAAATGAAGCTTATCCAAAGCCAGTGCAGCTAAAAGACTGCGCTTTTGGACTTGTTATGGCCAACAAAAGAGTAAGAAGGAAATAGAGAAGAAGAACATGAGAATGAGAGGAAGAGAAAAAAACAGAAGAGGAGGAGGACGGCGACGAGGCCATCATGATACAGGTAACACTATTGGGAAGAAGAAAAAGAGAGAATGAGAAAGAAAGTGTTTTGGGGTGTTGGGGCTAGTGAGAAAATTAGTGGGGGGAGGATGAGGGCTATGAGCAATACAAAAAAAAAAAGAAGAGGGGAGAGGGGGAAGGGGGATATTGGGGAACATAGGAGTTTAATGTGGTCCAAAGAGCCCATTCTTGTTCATATGGTTGCCCAATATTTATTTTGTTCCGTTTATATGTGCCTGGCTTGGCGCTTTTCAGTCGTACGATCATGACCAGGGCGTGTTTGTTAAACAAGCAACACACGGGTTTTTCATCTCTCACCTGTCCTCCAAAATATGTGCTCCGTCGAATCATGATCCACTCCCATGGTATGCACATTTATACAATGTTTTTTTTGCTATACTACATTTATACAAGAGAACGGTTTACATGAAACATGTCTCATGCAATTTGCAAGAGACAAGTCATCTCGATCCGTCAGATATTGATCCGACGATTGATGTCAAATTAATGGGCAAGTGAAAGTGTACCATCGCCCGCCCTCGAGTATTGTCATATGGAAGAGATTATTACTTGGGCTCATGCAAGCATGAGACAAGTCTCATTTTAATTTTTCCCTTTATACAATGTGGCACATAAACTTTTCCCATCTCATCTTGAATCACTTTAGAGCGTCACATAGCCACACATCTCAGTTACAGGAATTACTTCCCGAATTAAGCTTTTACTGATTTCAAAACGAGTGATACCTCATCTATCATGCACTTTGGTTTCTTCACTCTGGGTTGTTCACCACCCAGGTGCAGGTGCAGCAATGCCCGTGAGCAAAGCAAAAGGCCAACAGTGGGAGAGAATTGAGGTGCCCCATGTGAACCCAGCCGAGCCTTTCCAATGATGGCGCCGAATAGAGACGACGACTGCTTGCCTGCGCGGTCCAACCTTGGCTTCTAGATTGTTGGACACTCCTTTTTTAATCACCTTCCTTTTGTCCCTACTGCGCCATACCCCTTGACCCCCTTCTCCAGTTATGATTTTCGTTTTAGATTAACAATTTTACACCATTTCGTGGTCTGCTGTGCATGTTTATAATATCACATTGACTGCGGATTATGATATTCGAGGAGACCTAATCGCATTGAACAAGCTGAAGAGATAGATTAATTAATGGGTTGCTATAGTAGGTGATTGTATCCCGACATTACTTTTTTTCTTTTTCGATGTACCTACATTACTTGTTTGACTATAGCTCTAAAATGGCATTGTTTTCTCTCCACTAATAAAAATGATGGGTGAGGGTCTTTCTTGTGCACTATTATTTGACTGTCTCCCACGGAAACCTCCTCTCAAGAACATTGCCGAGAAAAGTAGATATTAAAACAACAAGTCTTCTATTTGCGCCACGTTTAGGCCCCTTGAAGCCTTCTATGTTATTGCTCTCAAACATATGAAAAACAGTTAAGTTGTGTGGCCCGTGTTCTCTAATTCTTCTTTCTTAATATTCCCATGTTCTCTAATTAGGTTGTTAGTGTTTGCACGTTTAATGTGATGCCCCACATACAAACCTTCATCCAAGAAAGTATGAAGGAAGATTGGCTAAAAAAAAACTTTGAAGGTAAAATGCATCTAGCCTGAACAGGTTCCATGACTAGAGTCCATGACCACGGTTCATAAGGGTCCTATGATTATTACATAGAGGCTTAGCATGATACATAAGTTGTATAGCGTGGCCCTAAGAGAGTCACTTGGTAACTATGTACCACGTTGCCATATAGCTACGTACAATGTACCATGTAGGCTTCTAGGAACCATGCTAGGACCCTTACACCATGGTCTTGGTCATGGACCATAGCCAGAATACATTTTCATTCAAATAGGACATCCAATTTCTTATGCTAGAGCCTAGAAGCTTAGAATTTTCTCATTTGACAAGCTGCAGCCAGTCCGCGTTTAAATTTTTCTTATTTTCTCGAATCTGTCCGCGTTGGGATTGACCACATACAAAGAAGACACTCTATATAAGAAGTCCCCAAACTACAACAGAGAGTATTGTCTGCTGCTGGTGGTTAAACCGAATTCTAGACACAAAAAGAGTGTGAGCTATGGCAAGGATGAGCGAGCTGTGCCTGCTGGTGGTGGTGGTGGTGGCGGTGGCCATGGCGGCGGTGGAGGTGTCGGGGCAGTCGCAGCCGCCGGCCTGCGCGTCGAAGCTGATCCCGTGCCAAGACTACCTGAACTCCACCTCCCCGCCTAACTCCTGCTGCTCGTCCCTCAGGGAGGCCGTGGAAAAGGAGCTACCCTGCCTCTGCAGCCTCTTCAATGACCGTGACCTCTTCAAGGCCCTCAACATCAATGTCACCCAGGCCCTTGAGCTGCCCAAGCACTGTGGCATCGCTCAGGGCGTCTCCTCCTGCAACACCACCACCAACACCACTGGTAATAATCCATACTAAGAGTTCCTATGATAGATAGAGTGCTCTAAGAGGCCGGTCGGCGGTTGCCTGCCTCTTCTTGTCGAGTCTTAAGGATACCTCTCATTTTCGTAAAAAATAGAAAAGAAAATCAATAACTATATTTTCCTTTCTACATACCCAATTGCCAAATTTCTATTATTTTTAGAAACAGATATGAGATTTGTTCATAGAGAGCAAGACTAGTTTTTGTTGTTATAAAAAAGACTAGTTTTTGTTGTGTTTCTCATGTTATGGTTGTTTTTGGTTTGCAGCTCCTGCTCCAAGTGCTGGTGCGCCTCCAGGTATGAACCCAACTCTAAAACTTGAAATCTTTTCATCTTTTTGTTCTTTTTCAATCAAGAACATGGAACATCTTTTTGATCGTCTTGAATTGGATGATCGGATCATCGTTTTGACGTTTTGGCTACTTCAGACAGACATGTGACGTAGCATGTGATTTGCCAGTTCTTAATTAAATAGTGACAGCTAGCCACACCTACCACACAAGTGGCAGAATCAAGACCTGGTCGGTAGTAATGCTGGCAATGTCCCTTTCCTGCTTAATCCTAGTTCCATTCATAAACAAAGTTCCTATGTTTTGCTTCTAAATTCATAAGACTATGATGCATTGGATAATTGTCCTCAAACTTGGAATTCAATGCCAGAATTGATCTTTTTAGTTAGCGATCTAGGTGCGTTTGGGCAAACGAAACGGCTTCGTTTGATGCCGGTTACCCGTCTGCTTTCGGCCTAACCTTCCTCTTAAGGAGCTCCCGGCGGCAAGCCGCTACAAGAGAAGCTATTCTCGTCCAAACGATTCTCCATAATTAGCTGCTAAATAAAGTCAAAGGGGTATGGGTCTGGTGATGGTAGCTAAGGGGATGGTATCCAATATCCATACCAACCCTGCACTTATTGCCATTTTTACTCCTGATTTATGATCATGAAGATGTTCTGTGAGTCAAACACTTGTTCTCCTGTGCCGTGCTGATAATATGAATGCGGACTTGCTCAGGTACTCCAGGTGGGGACAGTGATGCTGGGAGAGTGGCATGGGCGGGTTTGTCTACGTTGACGGGCCTGTTGGTGTTGTGGGCATCTGTTGTCTAGACAGCTTTGTGGGTTGTGTTGTTGGTGAGATTCCTCCCATGTGCTGAGCAATTGCTTTGTTCACGGTTGGAAGGGGTCTTCTAGTGCTACTTTTCTTTGTTTTTCTTAGATGCATCAGTATTTTTGTATTCGTGTTCTGTGCCACGATGATGATACTCTGTTCTATCTTTATATATTATGATCATTCATTTTATGTCTAGCTGTGCCTTACCATCACCTGACTTGATATGAAGCATGATTTTTTGGGTACAATGAAGCTGATAATGAGATGCTTAGGCACGTGGCCTTACCATCAGCTGATAATGAGATGCTTTAGCAAAGAGCATTTATGAGAACTGCCCAACCGTTTGTGTTTCTCGTATATGAATTATGATGGTTGGAAGGCGCATTCTTAGACATTTCACATTCCTTCTGTTTGCTCTGGCTTCCCAACTCAACTCCTACATGTTACAAAGTAGTTCAGGAAGGCTAGAGATAAAACACAAGATTTGTACAACATAGGAGAGAGGTAAAGAGAGATCCCGTGCAAGCCGTGGCTACTGACTAGTATAAACACAAATTCTTATATGTCGTCGGGCTCTTGTGCATCAGCATGCGCCGGGGTGGCACGAGCTGTTAGATATCGGTCTGAGGTACACGTTAATGCAAGGAACAAGCATGTGTGAATCACTTGCCTCTTTACCTCCAATTGATGGGCACTATCAAAATTCAATCCAATGACACAACGGATGCCGATGTGCGTGAGCCAAGACACGCATTAACTTTTTTTCTACATAAAAGTAACAACTCCACTGTTGTTTTCTTTTTTTGCTAACATACCCCCTGTTTCATGAGAAATTATTGGTTCAATGGCCTGACCACATCTGGCTAATACAGGGCACCAAAGAGTCATTGATGTCCCTGTCGACGGTGCACATGCTATAGGCCTACGCTCCACTATTTGTGTGCGGGTGAGCGCACATGCATAGCATGCTCACCGTCCTTGAGATCGACTCTCTGGTACCCTAGAGTATTGTACCAGGGACACCCATCGATCTCCCATACCGACAGTCGCATGCATGCCGTCGATCTTGGAGATAGGCAACTAGAGTAGTGTGCCACGCTGGGGACACTCGTCAATCTCCCATATGGACGGTGCATTTAAGTGCACGTTTGTAGCGAGCACACCATCGATCGACGGCTCCATGGCAAAGAATTCCATATCGGATTTCGGTAAAATATCGGTCGACCTAAAAGATAAAATTTTGGAGATATTTCGGAGATATATCAGAGATATTTGTAAAAAATTATCGATAGTTGAAAACTAATTTTTATCGTATATTTTCACAATCTAACTTCTAAAATGAGTTATACTAATTTAGACAAAGTATAGATTTCAAAAAATGCATATTAGAATGAGAATCAATGGAAAGTTATTTTTTTAAAAAAAAAAAAAATTTCCCAATTTTTATTTTGAAAATATATTTTTTTAAATAGCAAAATTTCATCGATATTATAAAATAAAAAAAAAGATAGTTGGTGATTGGAATATGAGGTGGGGCTCGAAATCGATATATCTTCGCCAATATAGAATTTCTTACTCCATGTGCCCTGAAATAGTGTGCTACGGACACCCAATAATCTCACCTAATTGGACCCACAATTATCCTCTATCCTCTATAAGAAGCTACTAGAAGAATTCCGATGAGGCCGATGACTCACTAGTCAGAAGACTCCGAACACAGAAGCCACTTTGCCCCTCCCAAGCCCTTCAACGCCATTTCTCGTTCGCACTCAGCCAAACCCCCCAATCCGACCTCCTTCCGGTTCTCCGGCCGGCCGCCGCGATGGATCCAGCCAAGCTGCGCGAGCTCAAGTTCTTCGTGCAGCAAGTCAAATCCGATCCCTCCGTTCTCCGCGACCCTTCCCTTCACTTCTTCCGCGACTACCTCGAAAGGTTCCCGTCACTTTCCTTCCATTTCATTTCATAAAGTTGTGTTCTTTATTGGTTTTTGCCTGATTTTGATGAAATGTATTGCTAAAGTTGTCATCTTTCTTGGTTTTTGTATGATTTTGGTGTGATGTGTTGCTATTTCAGTCTCCACTGCAAGCTTCCTGCTGCGGCGTACTCCCCTGGCGAGCCCGGCGCTGAAAGTGCGGTAATGTTCCTCTTCTTGATGATGTGCATTGAAGTTTCTAAAGCTTTGTCAATTTTTTGTTTGCTTTTGGTGCTTTCCTATATGGGTGTGGATTGTGTGTGAACTGATTGTGAGCTTGTTTTTCACATACGTGGGATTTTTTGCCTTCTTTTTATCTGGTCTGTTTAGAATAAAAGTTTCTCTCAAATATATATTTCATAATAATGCATTGGATTTATATAGTCTGTGTCTTTTAGGAACTTATGATGAAGAAGTTGGTTATGCATTTGCTAGTCGTAATGAAAATGAATTGCTAACCCTCGACCTATGCTTTCTCTGTCACAAGCGCACCAATAAAGGGTCCAGGGTTAGCAATTCATTTTCATTACGCTTGAAAAAGAGTATTCAATATTATGCTTGGACATAATATTGAATTTCAATCCCGTTGATAGGTAAATTGAAAAGTTTAATACTCCCTCCGCCCTGTTTTAGATGCTCCATATGGTCAATTTAAGTGGATTTGGAGCCTCTTCTTCCCCCCATTAGTTGGGGTTTCCACCATCCAATAAAAAATCAACATTTTTCAGATGGTGCATCTAAAACGGGACGGAGGGATTAGAATGATGCAAGTCTAAGCAATGAGTTTAGAAGATGATTTTGTTACATTACCACTCATTGATGCTAGGATGGCTTTGTGTTGGTTTTCAGTCACTAGATGTGGCACCTTGAGACTGAGGTAGGACGAGCCTTGCACTAGGAAGGCAGTAAATGAACCTTTTCATGCATCTGTTGAATAAATGCTAGGTTTTGCCCATATGCGTATTGCAATATCTCCATGGGGTTAATCAGTTTTAGAATGTTATTTTGTTTTCGTTTACTATAACTGTCTCATCATGATAATCAAGACGTGCCTTTTCCCAACAGTTTTAGGTTTTCAGTTTCATCCTATTTATTCTTGGGCTTTCATTCTTTTTTGTGCCTGTTAAAAATCGATTGATAATTCTATGGAGCTATTTGCATATTATGGTTTATTGAGCCACATCTGCTGGGGCAAGTCAAACTTGTTCCAATTGTTAAGTATTTGCATATTCTGCGCTTTTTGATAAGTACTCTCTGCATTCTGAGATATGCAACAGAAAGATGAAGATGAAGTGGACATGGAAGAAGTTGAAGATGAGGATAACACTGCACAGAAAACCTCAGAGGAGCAGGAATCTGAGGATGAAGTCATTGAATCAGATATTGAACTAGAAGGCGACATTGTTGAACCTGATAATGAACCTCCTCAAAAGGTGATTTTAGCGGATTATTTTTTTTTCAAATTGCATTCCTACTCTAACTTTGAATAAGTTTCAAAATATCTACAAATATAATCGGTCTCTGCTGCAGATGGGAGATCCTTCTGTTGAGGTAACTGAAGAAAGTCGAGATGCTGCACAAGCCGCCAAGGGAAAAGCTATAGAAGCCTTATCAGAAGGTAATATGCATTAGCATGATTTAACTTTTCTAAGAATGTGAGTTCTCATGGTCCTGTGTTGTCGTAGCTTAGTAGTTATATTCTCCAATTAACTATTAACTACTATAAGGGTCTGAGTGCATTAATTCTAATTAGGAGATAGGTGGCAACCTGAGCTTTGAAGACATATATATATACGGCCTCAATTGTATTTCTTATTTATATGCTGATTATCAGGGAAATTGGATGAAGCTATTGAGCATCTT
Organism: Houttuynia cordata; assembly: GCA_039654745.1. NCBI lineage: Eukaryota > Viridiplantae > Streptophyta > Magnoliopsida > Piperales > Saururaceae > Houttuynia > Houttuynia cordata. Next base: position 9,635,370 of record CM077511.1, read on the forward strand.
ACAGAAGCAATTTTGCTGAACCCAACATCTGCTATTATGTATGCAACTAGAGGTAAAACTGTTTACATCTTGTGAGACTCATTAAATTAGTAGTACTCATGTTTGAGCATGTTATTGATATTCGACATATATGCAGCAACTGTATACGTGAAAATGAAGAAGCCCAATGCTGCTATTCGAGATGCAGGTGCAGCTTTAGAGGTTATTTTCAAAACCTTTTTCCTCTAGACATAGATTAGTACACAAATAGGAGCAAAATGCAAGTACACTTTGAATGTCAAGTTACTATTTACACGTACGTTCATGTGAAACACCAAACAGAACCTACCTTTTGTCTTTAGGGATGGAGTCACAGAGCAAGATCGTATGGGGGGGGCAGATAGTCCCACCTAAAAAGAATGTAAAAAATTGCTGGGGCAGAGGTGCAATGGCCCTTTCGATCCCTCCTTGCTCCATCCTTGATTGTCCACCTCATAGTTGGCCCCAATTTGTAAAGTTAACCTTGGCAGAATTGACTTAATCAGGTCACCAAATAAGAAAAGCACACTTAACGACTCAGACTTTGACTCGGTGACTTCAACCCAACCTGATCAAAGGCTTTATATAGTTGTTCATATTCTCTGTAAGTTAATGTATGCAATGTATATGACGTACACAACATATAATAATAACATCTGTTGTTGAGTCAAGGGAACCCAAGGTGAATATGTAAGGCATACAAATCCAATCAGTGTAAAAATATTATAAAGCTGAAGATTTTGATTGCTACCTCTAGTTTCGTTTTGGCTGTTTGTAAAGTGTAAGTCATATTTTTCAGATTAATCCTGATTCTGCAAAAGGCTATAAATCTCGTGGCATGGCCCTTGCAATGCTTGGCAAGTGGGAAGAGGCTGCCAAGGATCTACATTTAGCATCTAAGCTAGATTATGATGAAGAAATTAGCTCTATGCTTAAAAAGGTAAGATTGCAGTTCTTTATGTAAATATGGAAGTACTTACAATACTATGATAGCTCAAAGTGAAACTTAAAATTTTCAGGTTGAACCCAATGCCCATAGGATTGAAGAACATCGAAGGAAATATGACCGCTTGCACAAAGAGAGAGAAGATAGGAAGGTTGAGCGTGAAAGGCAGCGGCGACGGGCTGAAGCTCAGGTTTTGTAACTCAATTTGATTCAATCGTATGATGCACGGAGTCACTGGATTTACTTTTTTCTTAATACATGCCTCCACATCAATTTCGTATAGGCTGCATATGAGAAGGCCAAAAGACAAGAAATAAGAATCTTAGACATGGAGGGATCTTGCGGGTGGCATGTCGAGGTATTCCCGGGCATACGGCTTCCAGGTGGCATAGCACCGGGAGGATACCTCCAGGTGCATGCCGGGGATCCTGTAGAACCTCCTCCAGGTGGAATGCCCGGAGGTTCTCCCAGTGGCACGCCTGGAGGTTCTACAGGTGGCATGCCTGGAGGTTTTCCCGGTGCTATGCCAGGAGGTATGCCCGGGAATATAGACATGAGCAAGATCCTCAATGTAAGTTTCTTATTTTTGTCTTTTGGTGTATAATGTGAGAATTGCAACATGATTTTTGTTGATAAACATGTAATTATAAATTATTCGAAGGTGTTTTGCTTGCTGGAAAATGCTTAATTTTAAACACTTGATACCAATCAATCTACTGCTGTTTTGTGATAGGACCCCGAACTGATGGCAGCCTTTAAAGATCCAGATGTCATGGCAGCTCTTCAGGACGGTATAATCATTTATTTTCTTTTGTTTTCTTCTGGCTAGTTGTGTGGTTTTAGCGTTTTGCTTAGCATGCTTGTTATTGTCAACTTGTGTTGCATCTTTTGATGATCATTGGAACAATTTATCTGTCTCCCTTCTTATACGGTAAGGGTAATAAATACAATTCAGAAAGCTCTGAAGGGCTTTGGAGGATGGTGAGCATCATAAAGCTTTCACTTGCCTTTTAATAAATGGGCTTCAACTTGTAACAAAGTTCAGTCCACAGATTTGAGTGTATGCTATTACATATACACTTCTTGACATTGATATGTCAATAAAAACGTTTACTTTTGGTGTTAAGAGCTCAGATTAAAAATTTTACCTTACTGACTTCATTCTCGGCTTTCATTTCATTGATCAGGAAGTATTTGTGATGGTCGCCATGGGCAATCAAACTAATAATGTACCTAGTCTATGGTTTTTTCTTCATCTCTTTCACAATATAAATGGGTTACACAATACTTGTATGATAGGTGCTTATCACGAAGTACTACTTTTTAGCAAGAAAAACAAAAGAAATTCAAGAAGTACTACTAAAGACACCTCCCGCTTTAGGAGTATCTGCTTCAACTTACGTGTAGAGGAATTTTAGTTCTTTTATTCTTTGTTTCTCTCTTTTTTTTAATGCTTGCAGTTACTCCTAGCTAGATGTCTAAGGATGCCAATATAGGCTAATATGGTTTTGCAAAATTGAATAAGCTACAGGGCTGTGTCAGTTGCTACACGTAAGTTTTTTTTATGGTTTTAATCATTGGCATATATTAAACTTTCTATGAGTTCTTTTATTGCATAAAAGTACTATTTTATTAAAAATATTGTTTTATGTCTTATCTATGAGAACTAAGACAACTAAATTGGAAACCAATACGTATATAAGTTATTTCTGCCAATCTATTATTTTAAAGAGAATTTAATTTATATTAAGAAACAAAAACCATAAGAAGTTGCTTGTAAGTTCAGCACTTCATTTTAAATAGTAGGTCTGCAGGGGTTAGAAAGTATGTACGAGGCCATTCCAAAGAGGTTGTTCCCCATGGTGGAGCACCATAATTGGGCCCAATCAAATATAGGGCCCCATCCATCTAAGCGTACAAAGGTTTAAAGAATGAGTCGTGGATCAAAAACTACATTCTTAGTCCGTGCATGTCAAAATAGTTTACTACATATTTTGAAGACCTCCCCCTCAACACATCCTCGGGCCATTTAGTTGGATTTAATGTCTGTGTTTAGTGAATCAAAATTGTGTCTTAGTACTTCGTCTACTTTATCAGAATTATAACTTGCATCCAATTTGTGATTTGAGTTAAATTCCTCGTATATATTACTAGTTCTTCTTATGGAAGATGGCTATATTAATATTTCTTGTGCAACCATCATGTCATGAAGCCAATCCACATATTTAGAAAGGTGTATGATGAATACGATGACGTTGAATCTTCTTATCATTGTCCCCTATTCGGAGGGTTGCGTCAGGAAGGGCATCCGGCGTAAAAACTTGCCACTATGTTTCTTTGTATGGTTTTTGTACTATTTTGATTCCGATAAGAGTCAAATGCGGTATATAATCCATGCCGCCGACTCCAGATAGCTGGGATAAGGTGTATGATGATGATGATATTACTAGTTCTATTCATGGATCATGCTTTATGGTGAGTTGTAACTAGCTATACATAGTTTATTTGTAAAACACGTAATCCCGTATGTATTTGCAATTCGTATAAAGTGAGTTAGATCGGTGAAATTAGTCTTCTTCATCGTGAAAAGATATGTCTTGGCTGTTGCATACCAGGATCATCTTGTACTTACAGGGAACAACTTATGGCACACCATTCCAGTATATGATCTCTGGTTCTTCTTTTTTTCCCGTTCGACCTTATTTTTACCCGACTCTGGCATTTTTGTGGTCGCAGTGATGAAGAATCCAGCAAACCTGGCAAAGCATCAATCAAATCCTAAGGTGGCTCCAATCATTGCAAAAATGATGGGCAACTTTGCAGGGCCTAAGTGAGACTTTATGAGATTGTAGTTTTAAATCAAGTGAAGAATTATTAAGCTGAATAGATGACAGCAGTAAGGAAATGTTTCTCCCTGAGTATTTGCAGACACGCCTTCCTCTCATTCCTCTCATTCCCATTGCTGTAAAACTGGAAGTCATGAGGTGATGATAGTTACGCGATATGCTTTTTTCATTGGGCTACATTTCCATGTCCCAAAGATGTACACGGACACTTTCTGGAGGCCTTTTTTCTTTCTGTGCCGTTTATGCCACTATTGCCAAAAAATCCAATTGAAAAATAGGAAGAAAAGTATATAATTTATAATAGATAATTTACTAACTAATGGTCTAGGAAGCATAGATACGGCAAATTGGTTGTCGTGTCTATATTTGATATGTATTTGATATAGATATGACAATATCGGATATGGATACGGCAGCGAGATGGCTACCTATGTATCCTGCTGTATCTGGAATTAAAAAAAAAAAAGCTGCAGCTCAGGTATCCAGAATTAAAAAATAAATTGCTGCAGCTCAGGGATGGAAGCACTTTTGTCACTCAAGCGAACCCGCTCCTCTCTCCCTCCTCCATCTAGTGCTTTGCTGTCATCTCCTGTCTTCTACAAGCTCTGCTCCTCCGCCTCCAAGTCTGCCCCATCGTTGATCAGTCAATTGACGAGATCTATTGCCTCGTATCAGATTCCAAGCTCGAGCTCCCGGAGGCCCTAGTAGAGCTCCAGCTTGCCCTGCCTACGTTGTTGACGTCTTCAAGGGCATCGGGTTCTTCTGCTGGCTTGGGTTCAAGTGGGACCTGTCGTGGGGGTTCCAGGCTTCCCCTGAAACTTATCTCTTTGTCCAGTTCGTTCTTCATTAACAATGATTTCCAATATGAAGTTTGTAGTTATAATAGTTATAAGGTTTAAAGAAAAAATGTGGTATGATAATATTAAAAAATATATTTTAAAATTATAAAAATAATTTTTTAATAGCCGTATTGTATCCTATTTTTTGGAAAAATGATATGTCCTCGTGTCTGTATCGTGTCGCTGTATTCATATCCGTACTTCCTAGCTAATGGTCATAACCTCGTAATATGGTGAGATAGGGTGCTCTGAGGCAAGTTGCCCTGCTCGTTCTAATAGACACCTTTAATTAGCAAAATAGGAAGGAAAACTATCCAAGGAAATTGTAGTTCAGATTGGTTATTTCATTTTGGTTTTCTAATGTATCTATACTATTCAATGAGGTAGGATTTTTTCATTATTATTATTTGCAACAAATGGAGGGTGACATGACATGTTTTGAGAATATCTAAAAGAAGAGAGTCATCCAGGGAGGAAGAAATTTACAATGAACAAAAGTCAAGAAATATCGAAATAAGAAAACAGATAGGATGCAGGTACTAGAAATGACGAGATGGGTGATGTAATGCTTACATGAGAATCCAACAGTCAAAAATGTGGCATAAGCCACCAGTCATTCAAAAGCCCCAAATCCTGACATCAACGAGGATTTGCTCGTCGGCCATCATGACCATCACTTTTCCAAGGAAAAACAGGCCCATTATTAGGCCGAAAAAAACAACAACTAAAAAAACAGCCTAATAGATAAGTCTAGTTGCATGCCTTTTGTGATATTCTAGTAATCTTGCACATGCCACAAAATTAAGATTTTACATAAGTTTTATTTATTTTTTGTTATTTCAGTTTTTGAAATTATTGTAAGTTTAATAGCAACGGTCTTTTTAAACGTGACACGAAGTTATCTGTTCCACCCCTTTTGTTTTTACTACTAGAGTACATAACATACACATACAGTTTTGATGTAAAATGCTAGTTGTTTTGATTACTAACGTATCCTCCGGCATTGGCGACCAAAACAGAGGGATGGAGGCAACTCAATCCCAGCCTTGAACACCATGGGACCTTGCACTTTCATGGCATTCTCAGCTGCAGCAACGGATCCACAGCCTTCTGGTGGTGCAGCCGTGAAGGCCCTAAAAAAGCAATGTGTTCAAGGCTGGGGCTGAGTCGCCCCTGCTCAGTTTTTGTTACACGAGGGGCATACCAAACAGCCCCTAGCGTGTAATGTTAGATCTCTATTATAAATATGGACTAGAGCAAAATGAAAAACAAAGAAGAAAAAGTACAAAAGTGCTTCCTAAAAGGTTAAAGACCTTAAAGAGAAAATACTATAAGCTAGACATGCCAAATTAAGGTCTTACAAAAATGAGGGTAATTCTAGTTGCCATGCCTCTTTCATCAGGGTCTTTGATGGGGGGGGGACCATAGAATGCAAGGGCACTGTTGAAAGAAAAAAGAAAGCGAGGGAACCAATACAACTGCTCCTTTTGCTTATTTAAAGGAGTGTGCATGGAGAGGTTGGAGCCAGTCTCTTGTGTGAGGACCATGGGGAGGCAACCTTGTTGTGACAAGCTAGGGGTGAAGAAGGGGCCATGGACAGGCGAGGAGGACAAGAAGCTCATCAGCTTCATCCTCACCCACGGCCACTGCTGCTGGCGGGCTGTCCCCAAGCTTGCTGGTCTCCAACGATGCGGCAAGAGCTGCCGCCTCCGATGGACTAACTATCTTAGACCTGACCTCAAGCGCGGACTGCTGACTAAGGAAGAGGAGCAATTGGTGATTGATCTCCATGCCCGCCTAGGAAACAGGTTTGTCATGCTCATCATACATGAAATATAGTGTTCCACATATGTTACATTAGTGATAATTTTCCTTTGCATGTTAGATAAATTTTGTTTCCCAATGCTTAAGTTGTTAGCACACATATTATTATCAGAATATTTCCTTCATATTTCAACAATTTATAAGTTGTTATGCGCGGCTTGGCAGGTGGTCCAAAATTGCAGCCAAATTGCCGGGAAGAACTGATAATGAGATTAAGAACCTTTGGCACACTAATATCAAGAAGAAGTTGATTAAGATGGGCATTGACCCTACAACTCATCAGCTTCTTCAGGACCAAGCTAGTAAGGATCCACCCATAATCAAAACCCTGGTGGAGGTGAGGGATATATCCAATGAAAGCCCGATGACACCGGAGAATTCATCGGCAGACGAGTTACTGATTTCAGGCAATTGCATTGATGAGGACCCACTATTGAGCTGCCTTTGGGATGAGGAGTTCCCTTTGCTTGATGTGTCTTGGCAATTACCTAGCATGGAAGATGAATACAACAGTGTGGTGGAACCAGGGTGGGAAACCTGTTCCAAGGAGCTTGTGGACTGTCAGGATCATACAAATCAGGGGTGTTAGCGTTAGTCTTCTGCTTTCTTGATAGCATGGACGAAAGAAATATCAACTAGAAAAGCTGACAAGGGAAGCACGGCTAAAAAGCCCTCATCCGGAAAGTTGAACATCCGAGACAACATGGGTGCTCATGGAATACACTTTTTAATCTGGTTTTTGTCTGTTAACACTGTAGCCACTTTGTACATAATGTCGGCTGTAATTAATAATTTTAATTTCTAACATGGATTTGAGAGCATTACCTGCCTTTATGACCGTCAGTTTAAGATTGAATGGCGATGTTACTACGTTACTGTATACTGTTCACTATGTTAATAAACTTGTCGCAGTGTAATATGTAACTTTGTAACATACATTTAAGTGACATAATTTATGTTACTATTACATTGAAGCGAACATAAATTCAGAATGCCCACAAGAATTTTGTACACTGTAGGCTACATTTTACTTAGATGTTTCACTGATGAATGGTATGTAATGATATATCATGCTCGCAGTGAAGGAGAAGTACTAATCAAATTGCACCTTTGTTGACCCTTTGGCAACAGCTCATTGATTTCCATAGTCCATGCGATATTATGTACAGTAATGCGACGTATGCTAGCAGTCAGGATAGCATGCAACATGCTCGCAGCTGGTCCCACATATCACTAGGCCCACTGCCCATGCACCATTCGATGTCCCGTAAGCAGGTCTGTGCATCGCGCGCACATGTACCATGTTCATACAGTATAGTCTACCTTAATTTCCTTCCAAAGAATTGAGTTATATAGTCGAGTGTTCTTCAGTCTCTAGTGATTTACTAGGTTGGAGCATTTTCTCTGTTGAGAGCATATTTATCAATCACTTCTTTGAAAAGAAAACAACAATTAGTACAGAAAATCGAAATTAAGGGACATGAATCAGTGAATACTGAATACTCCTTTTGGTTATGAATTTGCTATGGCTCACATAAACTCTACTATAACCTGGTCCCCTAGTTCTCACAAATGTCAGTTGTTGCCCGATTAGATAGAGCTTGTATTTAGAGACTTGGACCAACTCAAACCACATTTATATTAGACTGCAACAACGGATCAACCTTGGGAGGGTAATCTGTATATTTGATAGAGGTTTGCAAATGGAAGAGAAATGATAAGAATTGACTACTGCTTAATTACAGCAAATATGAGCATAATTCAAGAGTGTCAATTTCTTAATACTGTCAATAAATGGTAGCCGTAATCGCAATTACATATTGTAATTGTAATAACAGCTACATGCAATGATTTGGAAGTAAAAATCCACAGTGTCAACATGAGGAAGTAATGAGTAAGATACGATTATCTGAATTCTAAGCAGAAAAAATTATCAAACGGCGATTCTAGCATGGGCCGGTGGCCTAATGAGTCTATGACAAAAGCTATTGTAAGCAAATTGGAGATACCTATTAGATAGCCAAAAAAAAAAAACAGATACCTTCTCTCCACTATGCAAAAGACACAATAATCAAATGGGCCCCCTTGTGTTGAATTTGGTACAAAACAACGTTTATATTGTTTCTCACATTTCCTCCATGATGTTTTACACCTAACCACTATGTAGGATTCCTAATCATACATAAAAGCTATCTGATCCCACTTGTTTCATTTGTTTATGGAACATGAACATCGGTTAATTAGCACTTTCTTCATAACTTAGCTTTAGGGTTGGATTCATTGTCCCAATTCCTAAATCACTGTGGAGCATACACCTCACGGATGATTAAGTGAAAAATTATTAATATGCACACAATGGATTAGGTGGATAAACTGTCATTCAATCAGCCTCTGAGTCTGGGACCATTAAACTCATTCTTTGATGAGAAAGGTGAACAATGATTGCTGTTTTCACGAGTATTTATTTCAGCCAATGCTTCAAATTTCCATATTCTCCAGATCAAAATGGGTTTTAGTGAAAGTGCAATGAGGAGTCACCTTTATCTAATCCTCTCCTTCGATTAGTCTGAACTTAGTTTCTTTTATCCCATATTAGGCTGTACATAGTTTTTGTTGCTTTGGTTTAAAGGCAGCTTTTTATTTGAACCAGTTGGAGGAAAATGAGCTAAATTATGCTATCCTGAACAATTAGAAAAAGAAAAAAAGAAAAAAAAGATATCATCGATTAAAACAAGAAGCAACTATCTAGTAATTACGTTAGCACCGAAGCTGGAAAAAATCTTAAAACCTACATGAAAATGCATTACATTACATGGTCAGCTTGCTCAAGTAGAAATTAAGAAATGTCTATCAATATGATTTTTTGTATAATTGTAATATATACTTTATTTTTCTTCAATGATGTGAGCATGCGGCAATCTTCACATGATGCAAGTGGTGCACAATGATGGCTTATTGCTGTTGTAGGAGAATAACTGATGTTTGTTTCTCATAGTGATTAGTGGATAGACTATAAAGGGTTAGTGGATGGAATAATAAGATGGATTATTTAACTTCCTTACATATCACTCTATTGTCGAAATTGGACTATTAATATGGGATCGAGTATACATGCTTCAACGCCGGCACACTGAAGTGTGACTGCATTGTTAATCCTGAAGTATGCAAAAGAAGATTGCCTGATCCAACAGGTAGCACCATCTGAATGCTCACACTTAATGTCCAAGTAAGAGTGAGATTTTCTCCATAAAAATCTCCCACTTTCATGTATAATACCTTGTGGAGAACGCTGTCCATTTTGAAACCTCACCAATGCGTATAAGTCACAATGCCAATGAGGTTGCTCAGCCTTTCACGCTGCAGTAGCTAAACAATTTATTGAGTAGGGTCTTCACCACATACGATTGATTGAAAATGGACAGCGTTCGATTTTCAATTTAGTTGAATTGCATGGAAAAAAGGAAAAGAAAAAACTACATATTGGAGTCTACCTTGAATGAAAAATTACTAAATGAGTACTTCACTGCAAGGTTTGGCGCACCAAAGTCTACTAGATTACCATATTCATCTCCCTGTTTCGACAAAAACAGATACACAAGAAGATAAACCCTTCATATTCAATTTAATATGTCATGATACTTAGATATAATGGACCAACTTGTTAGGTTTGGTTTTGCAACATGAAGCATTTACAACAAAAAAACATTTTTAATGAAGGAAAATTGTATTGTCACGTTAGGATGGAAAATGGTTGGTTTGATCTTGAGTTATGAAGACCCTACCAAATTAGAATCAGTAATAACCATAAGGTCCCAAGCCCCTTATATATTGCATGTCTTGGATCTATCTGCTCTTCAGTATCCATTGTAGTTTATAGTTTAACTTATTGATTTTTTTATTTTACCTCCTCATCGTTACTGTAAGGACTGCAGCTAATACTACATGAATCAGACATCTCATCATACTCGCTTCCAACTCCAAGTACACCACCATCTGCTGGATTCCACACATAATGGCTTGTGAAGTAACTTGTGTCATAAGCATCTGCTGCTGATGGTATAAAAACAACCTAGAAGAAAAAATTGACTAATTAGTAAAAATCAAAATCACTATAAATGACATGGTTTGATTGGGTCACCTTTTACCTTGCTAAAGTTTGCCAGTTGATATCTTTGAAAAAAGGATGACGCTTCCCCTGTCAGTGAGTGTTATAGGTTACTGACCTTTAGAGAAACCATAAGATGGAATGTGAACAAACCAGAAGATTTGACCTCTTGGGCTCCAGTTGCACCAAGTCTTTGAAGTGGATTTTCAATCAGCAATCTGAAAGCCATATAAGTCATATCAACTGAGGTAGTGAAGAAGGAACTCCAAAATATCTATTCTGGGCATACATGTGATAATATATGTAGACATATTAAATCGATTACATCCTCATCAAGATAGATGCTCCTATATGTACTAAGTTAACACCGAAGAATCACATATCAACACTCGTGTAATTCCTTATTTTAGGAAGCAAAAATATTCACTACAGATCTTGCGCATTATAGAGCAATGGACAACCAATCCTCATAAGAGTGTTGGATTCATGTAACAAATCAAACTAAAAGGGCCAGGGAAGTTGCTTGTATGTTAAAAAACTTACTTAATTATCAAGTCATGGGCTTCATAGCTCATTTCCTCTGGTATCTGAGGCCATGTTATATTCCTATTGATTATGTTATCAAAAAATTTCTGCAACAGAAATGGATATGTTAGGAAACTCTCATGACTATCATGTAATAGAAGCACATACATTGGTCATAACTCACTACTGCTTTAATTGACTACCAAATCCAGATTACCGCCAAACACCTTATATATGGACAACAATATTACTCTTTTGCATTGTACTATTTAACCGATTCAACATATAAAACGCACCATATTTTCTTCTATTATATGAAGCCTCATACATAAGTGCAACTCTGTGAAGGAAATGGTGGTAATTTTATAAAAGAAAAATTATAGTTCCGATTCATCATCAACGTAACTTTTCATTATATATGATTGTATTTCGGGGGGGTGGGGACGACAAGGGAGGAGGGGAGGCAGGGGCAAGACAATTATATCAGTTATATGCATTAGAAAGACAAAATAAAATAGAAAACTTAGGCTCATTTTGGTTTTTCGATTCAGACAAGTAATATAGGATAAAGGAGTCAAATGTATGAATGTATTAGGTCAAGGTTCTCTGTGCTAATATTTAGTACATAAACATCTTATGATATCTGGTTACCAACGCCGGTCAAGCTAGATGCACTCTTTTTTTTTTTTCGAAATTATTAGGTCGAATTAAACCCACAAATATACAATCCAAAACCCAAATGTCTGAATGCCATACAAGCCTGATTGTTAACATGGCGGCCGTGTTTGTGGGACTTGTCATTTAGCCATTCATATTCTCAGCTAAATTTTCTGGGCTTCGGCCAACCTCAAAGTTTACATATAGCTGGTTTTCTTGCACACGAAATCTTTTTGGTCCACCAAGGTGGAAAGGGCCGTTGAACATGCACAGTAGTGGGTGAGCCGTCAACCAACGATCATTATGATCGATGAATCCTAGTTCGTGGCAGATATCCCGGTGGACACCAGGTAGGCAGACCGAAAAATTATCCTGGAATTTGAAATGTGGCTTCGCCTGTGAGCCCAACCGGGAGAAATTAATGAGTGTGCTGCATGGTTGAACTCACTTGCATTGGGTTATCTTCCAGTTCCCAATCATGGAGAAAATTTTCACTAATCCCAGAAAACCATAAATTACATGCTCTAGGCGAATCATGCTTCAACATAAGTTTCTCCATTCAAATGTATCTGAGAAACATGCAGATTTGGGTTTTCTTAATTAAAATTTTAAGTACCCTTGCAATGCGGTGGAGTGCAATTATGCGAACTACCGTTTGGCTCTCCTTTGGGAAAGAAAATGACTTAAAGGCATTTTCTCACTTTTAACTCTCCTCGTGAGAGGGTTGTGTAGAATAACCAAATTTCTCAAAAGCTCAAGCTTGTTTGAAACGAAAATCTTTATTCATATATTTTATATTTTAACATTCCCTCACATAATTAGAGTATAAGCGCCTCCAACAAGGCTAAAACCCAAGACCTCTCATAACCTGGTGCTCAAACTTGTTCAAAACGAAAATCTTCATTCATATGTTTTATATTCTAACAGGTTGGATTGTAAACTGCAGAAATGCCTGATGAGATGTTTTTCACATCTGCTTGCATTGTTATCTTTGCTCATGCATGCTGCTCTCTCTAATATGTGGACTTTGAATGACATTTCTTATCATTAGTCGTTGAGAAACAAATCAATCGTGGACAATGTCGCAGGGTACACCTGCAAAGCATTCTGTACTGATCATCATCAAACTTACAATGCCTAGATTCCTTCTTTCTTAACCTTAAGTGAGGCAGGTGTAAAGGGCTTCCTCATCCTCAAAAGCTGATACTAATGAGAAATACTCCCTCCCTCCCATATTATTAGCTCTATTTGATAAAAAAGGGTTAATCCCATGTTAAGAGCTCCATTTATGAAGCTATTAAATGGCATGGAGGGAGTATATAACTATACACTTTACAAAAGAATTAGCAGGGATATACACTTCTCTCAGCAGACATAATCCATTCATTTAGTATCAAATTGACTTCATCTGGCGTCTCATCGTGGGGGCAGTGGCCTGATAGTAAAGCTCATTAATACCATATAGGTAAATGGTAAATTCAAGTACGAAGAACATATCAGAAACCTTTACCTGCATCTAATTCTATGATACTAACACCACTGCAATGCTCCTTCAGCATTGAGACTTTCAATTCGGACTTTGTAAGTGGGTCCTTCATACCCTATTATTATTATCATGTAAGTAAAATACAAAACATATATGTGTAAAATTAGGCAAACAAAACAAAAGCTTTCACAACAGACAATTATCAATGATAACCATACCTGTATAACCAATACCTTCCCACCAAATGCTCCAAAGAGATAATTCAGAGGAATTGATAGATTGAAGCTAAATACACTCTCAAGAACTATCAAAGATCCAGGATCATAGGACTGAGCTCATGTTAAGGAGAATTGCACAATAACGGCATTAAAGATTCAGAAATCTAAACAGTATTGGAGTCTTACATGTATCAGATGTTTTTGTTTCACAGCTATGCGTCATCTTTCAAGGACTCAGTTTCAAACGCCTCAGGTGAACATTCAGAGACCAGACAGTCTCAGCTTAAAAAATTCGTTTTTCTCTTTTTAAAAGAATGTTTTCATAGACACAAAAGTTAACTTCAAAATTAGACCCTTGAAAACGAAATTTGTAACAATCTATAAAAAAATGATGTATTTTACTCCCTCCGTCCAAAAATGTCTGTCCTCATCAGAAAATTCATTTTTGGTTTTCTGATGAGGACAGATATTTTGGGATGGATGGAGTATCACATTATTTTAATTAAAATGGATACTGCTCTTAGGATCTCATTAGTAAGCCAATCATCGACTCGGTTAGTATTCTGAAAACCAAATTCATCCAGGAAGTTTAGATTCCAGTCAAATAAAACGCCATGCATCTCCGTAAATCACCACAGCAAATCATATAGATAGCCTTACAGTAGGGTAGCAGTTCTTCAGTATGTTTCTGGCCCTTAGTCTCAGATAAAGCAAAAGGAGTCGAGCTCCCAGCCATACAGCACCTGAAGTCTCTCCAACCTATATCAAGTAATACAGAATGCATACAAGAATTATGGGAAAAAAAAAACACCTTGAGAAGCTTAGTAATTGCAGGAATAAGGATCAACTTACTTCCATGGACTGAATTGATGAATTTCCTGGAATGACTGAGCCAGCTGTGTTGATAAGAACAATACTCTTGACTAAAGAAGGCCAAAAACCAGCAACAATGGATACAACATAACCTGAGGAATACAAATAGAACTTTACGCTATTAACGGAAAAAGTGACTCTATCAAAGAATGGGAGTGGGAAGTCAACAAAAGAGGCTTTGCATTACCACCAAGTGAGTTCCCAACAAGATGGACAGGTTCACCTACAACATCAACAATAAAATCTCTCAAAAATTCTGCCCACATCAGCTCTGTAAATGAGATATTTGGTTTTTCTGATTTTCCAAATCCCAAAAGCGTGATTGCCCAAATGCGGTTTTCACTACAAGCTAAGCTTGATATATTGTCACGGTAATGCTCCAAGAAGGCACCAAAACCGTGAACTAGCAGAAGTGCAGGACCTTCGTTGCCAGTCATTGTGTACTAAGAACATAAAAGATCGTTGAAGTCAATAACTAGAACAACACCTTTACCAAAAAAATTACTAGAACAATAGACAGATATTAGCATGGAATGCAGAGAATTCTGTGCAAAAGCAGGCAGCAACAAAACTTGAGATTAGCTAAAATCAATAACTGGAAACTGCAAACCTGAATCAAATGCCCATTCCATCTCCATATTCTGATAGGAAATTTCCCTTCATTATACATTTGGCTTTTCAAAGCCAATAGCCAGTACCACTGCAACAGATGAAATATTCATCAGCTGAACAACCATTTACCATGAAGTTTTGACACTAAACCTCAATCCAATAAATGCAGTATTTGAAAAAAAGATAGTTAACTATGTAAAATGAGTACGGCTAACCTGCGCTACAGTGGAGGTTAGTTTTTTCCATGTAAAATTTAGACGCAAGTGCACTTTACACTTCTTGTAAATTTATTGTACAATTCATATTCACATGCATTTTTAACCCATTTAAACAAATATTTTCACTCCTTAAATCAAAATCAGAGATTTTCTTAATAAGCTACCTCCATCGAAGTCACACTTTCAACTGCAGCAGCCACAGTAGGTGCAGAGTATCCCAACGGATTTAAGAACCCTGCATTTCGCTCTTTTTCATACTTAATAGCTTCATAATGCACTTTCCTCCTAGACACACTTCCAAGTTGAAGCGCAGGCCCAAACAAAACATTAAATGAAGCTCCTTTCCTGCTTTCAGCATTCCTTAATTTCTCATGCAACCTGTCAATGCACCATTGAAGGAAGATAAATAAAAAAGAAAGGGTAAAAGTCATCATTTGGAGGGCATTAATTTCTCAATGGAGGTATACTATTAAAAAAGACGCGAAGATTCAAGTCAAACAGGATAAAATATTACAAAAGGCAATATTCTCCTTACTCTTGCCAGTCATCTCTGGAAGTCCCCTCAAGATATCTTAAATAAGCAGCTAGAGCGTTTGAGACAACATCCGTTCCACCAGCAACCTCATTTCCTTTTTCTGACAAAAACATAGATGTCCTTTTTCTTTTTTCCATATTTTTTTCAGAATCCAAGAATGTTTTCTCACTTTCATCCACGCTGGACAGACCAACAGGCTTGGTGGTCTTCAACCTCAAAATAGTTTTAGCTGAAATTGCTTTTTTTGAAACCCAACTTTCCTCTAACTTGCATGGGTTAGCACTGATATAATGTTTCAAATCATCATATGTGGGTAATACACCTGAGTATAGTACACAAAATCATGACATATTCTGAAGTACATGCAAGCTAAATTCCACACACTACTTAAGAAGGGAAAGAAATTAAAATAATGCTAGCCTCCTAGCTCAATAGAAAATGCATAATGCACATGCCAAATTCTGAAGCTCATATCTTAATCAACCGAATAGCCATGACCAACTGGTTTACTCTTCTGAGAAACAATTGTCTTGACCCCTCAAATTTCTAATGCTAATCCTATTACTGGATGCAGTTAAAGCTAGATTAAGTTCACGTTCAAAGAATTACAATATTTGGAAAACAAAAATGTAAAATAAGGTCTAATGACTCACAAGACGCCATATACAGGGGAACAAATAAACTTGAAGAGTTTCTAAAAAGCCTTTTACCTCTGGCTACAGCAAGATCTAGCTCCGGTAAGCTTGGTGATATAAGTGGCAGAGTCAAAGGCAACTTTAGCTTCTGGAAATTTTCATATGATGAGGGCAACCCTTCCAGGTCCTAAATATGAAAGGAACATATAAAACATATTTACTATCATGTTTTCAAGTTTAATAATCTTTGCATATGGGCACAAGCAAAGAAATGGACCCATAACATGGTAAGTGCTAGGCCCAGGACAGTGACTCTAAAAATATGCTTAGGAGTAAAAAAATCCAGTTTTGCAAGGTGAAACTTCAAATCTTAAGCCAGATGCATTATGAAACCTAAATGAGTGAATGAAGCTACCTCTGTGTTATAAAATGGAGTTCGCCACAATAAAAATTGAGGGCTTCCCCATGAAGCATTTGCAACAGACTCCTCAACAACACCGACCATGTTGCACAATGTATCCTCGACCTCCTGCTCAGCATATATATGGGTAGCTTTCACCTGAACCAGTCTGTAGTATTAGATCAGCATGTTGCTGACAAACATGCAATACAATTTGCACCATTTCAGAGTTTAATACACATATTAGCCTAACTTCTTTCACAACCACCTCATTCGCAAGTTTTTGTATCGCATTTTCTGCAGGTCCAAAATCAATTAGCAGATCTGATCCTTGGTCCTTCAGAGATTTCTTTAAATCTTTCAGGGCATATATTACATGTTTGAGCATATCATCTGAAAAACCTGCACAGAATTTTATATGCTAAGAAAATTAAAAAGACTTGGATAGGCAACAATTTAGTGACTCGACAGCTGAACATAGGTTTCCGGTCCAGCTAATTAGATGATTGAATAAGTGTGGCTACTCTTTTTGTGACTCTTAACAATCAATTTGAGGAAAGTTGGAATCTAGCTTCTGTTCATTCTTCTCTGTTAACTACTAGCAAGTTGTGGGCAGATAACTCTCTCCGTCCAATGAAGCCTATCTGCATTTGAAAATGAGTCATAATTATTAGACTCTAAGGCCCGTACAAAAAACAGCATTCTCCCCCTTCCATGTTTTGGTCGTGAGGGAGTAAAGTCAGCCATGTACAGATGGACCTATGTTTTCTCAAATGCAGACAGGCTTCATTGGACGTAAAGAGTTTAGGAAAAGATTGAATTTTTATGCATTGTCCATAGTTCCACAATCACCAGTACTTGAAACAAAAGCTTCCCAATTTGAAATTCTTGCAAGCAATTTAAGTATCAGTTACCATCTTCTCTTACTTGAATTCTTCCATCAAAATTTTCAAAATTTGTATCCACATTCATATAGAACATCTAACTGCTACAGTATGAATCACTGATCAGACAAAGAATAGCAAAAGAAGAGGAAGGAAGAGGAGAGGGACTTACGGGAGAGGATGCGGTGATCGAAGACGTACAAGGGAACAACCGTCCGGCAACTGGATGCGGCGACAAGACCAGGATGGTCGTCGACGCGAAGGTCGTGCTTGAACCAGACCACCGCCGCATTGCCCTCTTCTTTTCCCGCGGCGGCAGAACAGAAGCGGCGCCGGCGGGGGGAAGGGCGAGGAGGCGAGAGGGGAAAGTGGAACCGCGGCGGCGCCGGTAGAAGCGCCATTGTGAGGGCCGGTGGAGGAGGCGAAGTCCATGAAAAGGGAAGGAGGAGAGAGAGCAGTGATAGGGTTTGGGATCACATGGCCGTGGCTGGAAACGAAGGTGTGGAAGAGGAAAAATGGAGTATTTCCTCGGGGGGAAATCGGGGATTTGTTGTGGTGGAGAAGGTGGCGATACAAGTAGCGACGGAATACTGTAGTGCCGCGACAAGTGGTGATACAAATAGCGACGGTTTACTGTAGTATCCCGAGCAATACAAATAGCGACGGTTTTCTGTAGTGTCGCAACATGTAAAAAACAGTAGGGTATGCAGACAGACGTCATTCAACGGACGCCTCTGGCACCATTGCGTGTTTTTGTCCCGTTTTAAAAGGGGTAATCACTTTAACTATGTATATTTCTGTCATTTCTAATCTATTTTTATTTATTTTTATTTATTCTTCTTTATTTTTAATGCTCTTTCTAATTATCATGATATCATAAATATATTGATCTATCACAAACTATTTATCGTAGTTTTTATGGTATGTTTTCAATAAATAGTAACTGATGGCTCAACATCTTTGTGATATCATGATGAAGTGATCTTCGTTGAAGTGATCGCCCCTTTGAAAAAACATCGGTTGAATCGACACTTTTGTCTTCACTGACACCTTTCGGGTTATTTTAAAAAAAAAACATGCAAGCACCCCGCGCCACACTGACGCCTGCGTAGCGTGTTAGATACCCTATTTTGTAAATATTTTAAACAATGCATCATTTTTATAATTTTTTCCATTATTTATTATATAAATTCCTCTTTAATAAGTGAACCGAGTATAATAAGTGAACAATTGCTATGTGACAGTCCTATTCTAGTGAGTGATACGTGAAAAGTGAAAACAGTGTCCAAAAATTGTATAAATTTTGGAAAATTCGGGGGAATAATATGTTTATTCTTGTTATTATTTTAGGTTTAATAGAATGATATTTTCATAATACATAACAACAATAATGTTTTACCTAATAAAATATAAACACTAGCTGATTATATTTTCTATTTCACATATTAAATAATATAAATGATGAGACACTGATATATGGAGCATAAAGAAAAATTATATTAAAAAATTGATAACACTATTTTTCGACCACTGATATTTTTTTACACAATATCTCCGATATTTTGTCTCATTGTTCTACCTATATTTTATCGATATTCAATACGACATTCCATGGCCTTAGCTCAGTGGGTACTGATATCAATATCAACTATTACCAATCTAGCCACTGATGTGCTATGTGTAATATTACGTATACTCACATGTGGAAATAATGTCATCAATTTTTTAACATGATTTTTCTTTATGCTCCATATATTAGTGTCTCATCATTTATATTATTTAAGACAAAAGTTTATATGAGATTGTTCTCATATATAGAGCATGAGGCCAATCTTTTGAGTCATTAGATTTCGATCCAATGATGGGTATCAAATTAGTTGGTAGGTAAGGTATCAAATCAATGAGTTTGTGAGTTTCTTGTAGTTGTTTTTAGCCGTCAGATTAAGATTCAACGATTATGAATTGAATTAACCTCATCTAAGCTATATGAGAGTGATCTCATTTAAACTTTTTCTTTTTCACAATCTAACTTCTAAAATAAGTTATACTAATTTATACAAATCATAGATTTCAAAATATGCATATTAGGATGGATAACAAATGGGAAAGTTGTTTTTTCTTTTTTTTTTTAAAAAAAAATGGCAATATATCGCTGATATTTTAAATTTTTTTTAAAATGAAATTAGTCCTTATCGTTGTATCGGGTGGGATCCGATGGCCAAGGTGCCTTGAGCCATAAAATTTTTTATCGGACGATGCGTGTTAAATCACCCACCCCCTTATTCGTGTCGGACTAAAAATTGATGGCTCTTGGTAACTCAACTCACACATAGACACGTGAGCCCTGTCCCGATCAAAGTTTCTCCTTGATGAGTAGGGGTCAATGAAGTTATGAAATCTAGAGAAAAGAGTTATGAAGTTAGAATTGATTTCTAGATTGTAAATTTTGTATTGTGTTGGGCCTAAGGGGTAGGAATCATGTAAACCTATTTGGAGTAGTATTCTAGTTTAGAAAAGGGAAAGTGGGTTATACGGAAGAGTGGCTGTCAAAGGGTGGTGGGCTGGCTACAACATGGGCTGATCCAAAGAAAATATGTGTCCTCTGGAAGGTGAAAATGAGGACGCAGTGACTGATGGATGCTAAGTTGTACACATCTCAACATGTTCTTAAAACATGTTAATGAGGAAGGAGGGATGGCTTAATGAGGCGGGAGGGGTGGCTAGCAAGGGTGAGTTTAGCTACCAGTGAACAAGGGAGGAGACCTCTAAGCCCTATGTATATTCATAATCATAATCAAGTAGCGCATTTTCGAGCCTGTGACATTGATCTTATATATGTCTCCACTCATGTCTGTTTTGTGCCAACTCCTTTATAAGAGATAGTAAAGTCATATAATTTTTTATTAACTATATCCAAGTTCTTTTAGGTCTTCATCTCCCTTCTTTGGCATTATTTATATGCTTCCTTTTTAATCTTCCCACGGGGTATCTATTAGTCTTCTTTGTATATGCCTATATAACTCAATCTACATTCTCTCAACTTTTCCCTAAAGGAGTTACCTATAAACTCTCACGAATATATTCATTTATAATCTTATCTTTCATATTATCCCATTCATCCACCTTAGCATTCTCATTTCAGCTACATTCAACTTATCTATATGACTTCTCTTTGGTGCTCAACACTCTTCTTCATAGAGTATTACATGCCTAATGACGGTCCTATAGAACTTACCTTTAAGCATTTTTAAAATACACCTATCACACAAAACTTCCGAGACTGCCCTCCACTTTACCCACCCCATATTTATCTTATGCACTACATCACTATCAATATCCTTTTCTTTATGAATAATGGATCCCATATAATGGAATTAATCATACCTTGGTTAATTTCAACTAAGGTTCTATCTTGCACATCTATTTCAACTAAGGTTCTATCTATAGTTTTATCTTTCTTAATATTAAATTTCATGCACTCTGTTTTAGTACTACTTATTTTGAAACCTTTTGATTCTAGAGTCTTCTTCCATAATTCTAATTTCGCATTCAAACTTACTTTACTCTCATCAATTAAAACTACATCATTTGTAAAAAGCATACACCAAGTTATGCTATCATATAAATGTCTAGTTAAATCATCTATAACTAAAGAGAAAAGATAAGAACTTAAGGTTGACCATTGATGAAGACCTACCGTAATCGAAAACTCATTCGTTTTCTCCCAATTATTCGTACACTAGTCACAACTCCCTCATATATATCTTTTATGACTCCCTTCTTGTTCAAAACACTCCAAATGAGCTCTATTGACACTTGTTGTAAGCTTTTTCTAAATCTATGAAGGTCATATAGAAATTTTGGCACTTTGACTGATGGATGCTAAGTTGCATACATCTCAACATGTTTTTAAAAAATGTTAATGAGGAAGGAGGGTGGCTTAATGAGCAGGAAGGGTGGCTAGAAAGGGTGAATTTGGCTACCAATGAACAAGGGAGGAGACCTCTAAGCCCATTCTGTATATGATTCTAAATTTAGGATGCCAACTATTAGACAACATATTATAAACAAAAGACAACCAATTCAAAATGTCACAAAATCCCTTGCTCTTCGAGGATGTAAATGGATGGGTGTTAAGGCTAGCTTGTTGTGGTCTTCTTTTTAATTATGTACTTCATAAGAACCACACTTCGGACATATGGCTCTATGAGGTTTTTTTAGTCGTGGCCATTTCAAAATAGTTTATTGATTGATTGAACATATCAGACAACTCAGGTACACAAGTCATTTATTGTAAGAAGTGGGTATTATAACCCATCTAAACCCACTTTGTTTGAATGACTGAATTGGGTGAAGGAATGAATAGTCCCACATCCACACAAAGGTGGTGTTGAAGATGGTATATAAGGTCCAAGTTTGGCCTTTGAAGTTAGGCCCTTAGGCCACTCCACTTTTGTGGGGGAGAGAGATGTTAGACCCATGCACCTAGGTAGGCTAACCAATACAAGCGCCGCTGCCGCCGTCCATCCGTCCGGCCGGCTCGCCTCGCATGCACGGTCGGCCGAGCCGTTTTGGGTTGGGTTAGGTCAACAAGCTAATATTATTTTGGGATAAATTCAATTAGTTTGGTTTCTAATTTATTTTGGTTCAACCAAAACGGATCCGATTTAGTTTCTTACGACCGTTAACGGACGGACGCGTCTGTTTAATGGGAAAGAGTGTTTTCAACTGGCCTTTAACAGGATTTCTATAAAGTCATGAAAAACGGGTTTTTTTGCATGGTTTTTTCCTTCACTTCGTCTTCTTCTTTCTCTCATCTTTAAGACATCATCAACTTCTTCTAACGATTTTATTGTCATCTTTGCAAAGGTACACATATATCATCCTTAAGACAGGAACAGTAAGATTTATAACAATCTTAAGACAGTAGTTGGTCTGGTTTGGTTACATTAAGAAAATCGATTGGGTTACACTTGAGAAAAGAAGTTCATATAAAATGGCCATTTTGGTCATCTGTTGGGAGTTGGTCGGTTCAGTGGATGACCAGTTCAGCTTGTTTGAAGTCATAGTTTGATTCAAATTAGCTGAGGCATAGCCTGACTTGGTGCAATTGATGAAGAACCAATTCGGTTCAGAGGATCTTGGACCAGTTGATTTTATACAAGGTATAACAATTTAATACGCATATTTTTTTCCTCTTATATGATTGAGTCATGTGATGTGTTGCATAGTAGATTAGAACATGATAATTATGATGCTTTACAAAGATTGATTAATATGGAATATCTGCCTAAATTTAATATTGACTCTAATTATAAATGCGAAACTTGTGTAGAATCTAAATTAAGAAGGAAATCATTCCAAAGTATTGAGAGATGTACTAAACCTCTTGAGTTAATTCACAGCGATGTATGTGATTTAAAACTTGTTCAAACAAGAGGAGGTAAAAAATACTTTATTACATTTATTGACGATTGCACTCGTTATTGTTATGTATACTTGCTGAGAAGTAAAGATGAGGCAATAAACATGTTTATATTATATAATCGGCCAGAGGCTGAAGTGGAAGAGGTCCACCAACAGTCAGGGTAGTGGGGTCACCAACAAACCGACGGAGGCGGGAAACGTGGAAGACAGGATGAACCAGCGATTCCGGAGGTAAGGCCAGACGGTAAGCCACGACACCAACACGTTCCACCACTGCATAGGGACCATGGTAACGGGGCGCCAGCTTGGCCTGGTCCGTCCGAAACAAGGATGTCTGGCACTGAGGAAGGAGTGACACATAGACCAGATCACCCTCCTAGAACTCCCTGTCCGTGCGCTTTTTATCATATATCTGCTTCATGCGATTCTGCGCTGATGCCAAATTAGCCTTTAACTGTCGGAGTACCTCATCCCTTGATTGAAGCATATAATCTACTTCCGCAACGGAAGAACGCTGTGGGACATAAGAGAGAACCGATGGTGGGGGTCGGCCATATACCACTTCAAAAGGGGAAAAACCCGTCCGAGTATGATAGGCCGTATTATACGACCATTCGGCCCAAGGAAGCAGCTGGAACCATTTGCGAGGCTGATTCCCTACAAAACACCGCAGATACTGCTCCAAACATCTGTTGACCACCTCAGTTTGGCCATCGGTCTGGGGATGATAGGCCGTGCTCATGTGAAGTGCTGTTCCCTGAAGAGCAAAAAACTCACGCCAGAAGTTAGATAGGAACACCTTATCGCGATCGGACACAATAGTTCGAGGCATCCCATGTAACTTAGCGATGTGGCTGACGTAAACTTCCGCCACCGTCCTGGCAGTGAAAGGGTGGCTCAGGGGGCAGAAGTGGGCATACTTGAAGCAATCCCTGCGGAGAAGTGGTTGCTGCCTTGGCGCGCTGACAAATGTCACAAGCGGCCACATAGGTCTGGATGGCACGTCAGATACCAGGCCATAGGAAACTTTGACTCACCCTCTTGTACGTTCAGAACACACCTTCATGACCCGCCATCACTGTATCATGGAAATGAGAAATGATTCGTTGGCGCAAATCTCCCGTATATGGTACCCATAATCTGCCTCACCATAATAAAATGTCATCATGCCATGTGGATTCGAATGCAACTGTCCGATGTGCACAAGACGGCATTTCGCACACACGACGGTCACTTCGAGTTTTTGGTCATGCCGTTTAGCCTGACCAATGCACCGGCAACATTCCAAAGCTTGATGAATGATCTTTTCCGTCCCTTCCTCAGACAGTTTGTTCTGGTATTTTTCGATGACATTCTCATCTACAGCAAGTCTTGGACGTCACACCTAGAGCATTTGAGGTTGGTTTTCTCTACTTTAAGAGCAAATTCATTATTTCTTAAACGCTCTAAATGCTCTTTTGGAAGCAAGCAAGTGGTGTACTTGGGCCATATTATTGCTCATACGGAAGTGGCCACCGACCCAACCAAGTTATCCGCTATGACCTCGTGGCCTGCGCCCACATGTGTTAAAGGCCTCCGCGAATTTCTGGGCTTAACAGGCTACTACCGCCGGTTCATCAGACAATATGGTGTCCTCGCTAGCCCACTTACCGCCCTACTCAAAAAAGGCGCCTTCACCTGGACAGACGAGGCCCAAAATGCATTTGATCGCTTGAAGCAGGCCATGGTCACAGTGCCTGTTCTCCTATTGCCGGATTTCACTCTTCCGTTTGTGGTTGAAATGGATGCCTCAGACACGGGCCTGGGGGCGGTCCTATTGCAACAAGATCGACCTGTGGCCTTCTTTAGCAAATCCCTCTTTGGTCGTTCATTGCAGCTATCCGCGTATGAGAAAGAAATGATGGCCATCGTTCATGCAGTGACCAAATGGCGACCATATTTACTGGGGCATGGGTTTACCATCTGCACTGATCATCAGTCACTTAAGTATTTCCTTGAACAGCGGGTATCGACACCAGCACAGCAACACTGGGTGAGCAAATTACTGGGGTATGATTATGAAATTATGTACAAGAAGGGATCTGAGAACACAATGGCGGACACCTTGACGCGCCGGGACAGCATGGGCACATGTGTGGCACTCTCCGTTCCGAGTTGTCCGTTCCTACCCAACCTCCGCCAGGCGTATAAGGACGACCCCTTCACTCAGCGCCTCATCACATGCCTTCAGGAGCAGCCCGTGGATGAGCCGTCGATGGTAGCCGGAGCGCAAGTCGAGTTTGCTAAAGAACATAGCACCAGCCAACTCGTCCAATAGCTCCTCTATGACCGGGATAGGCTACTTGTCTTTCACCGTAATCTCATTCAAGGCGCGATAGTCCACACAGAACCTCCACGTCCCGTCCTTTTTGCGCACCAACAACACAGGTGAAGAGAAAGAACTAGTACTAGGTTGGATGATACCGGATGTAAGCATGTCCTGTACCAGGCGTTCAATCTCCGTCTTCTGCACGTGTGGATAACGGTAAGGCCTTACATTAGCCGGCGCTGCACCAGGAAGAATTGGAATAGAATGGTCATGGCCCCTGACCGGCGGTAGCCCAGTGGGCTCCGAGAAGAGATCCTGGTGGTCATCCAACAAGAGGCGCATGTCTTCCGGAACATCGGCATGTGTAACATCCACACTTGGTCTTTGCTGCAACATCAATCCTTGGGCAGCAAACCGGAAGAAGGACCCCACCGCTTGGGCTGTGTGTAATGCCCCAGGCTGGGCTCCTTGCAGGCGCACCCGCTGTCCACGGACTTCGAAATCCATAACCAAAGCCTTGAAGTTCCAAACCACATCGCCTAAGTCCTGGAGCCATTGGACCCCTAAGACGACGTCGGCTCCCTTGGTCGGTAGGAGGAAAAGATCAGTAATGAAGGTTTGCCCCTGGATAGTAAGGGTGGCTTGGGCACATACCCCCGAGCTCCTGAGATGTTTACCGTCCCCAATGAGAACGTCAAAGGGCTTGGCATCCGTCACATAGCAGCCCAACCGTTGTGCCACCTTGTCGTTAATGAAGTTGTGGGTAGACCCATTGTCAATCAACACTGCTACGTCTTGGCGTTTGAGCAGCCCTTGTACTCGCATAGTGCGTGGGGTGAAAGTACCCGAATATGCGTGTACAGAGATCTCCGGTTGCACGTCATCATAATCATGGACCATCTCCTCGACAGGGTCTGTCATGTCCTCGTCAACTTCCACAATTAATAAGCTTCCTGGGGTTGAACAGCGATGACCCTTGACAAACTTCTCGTCACAATTGAAACATAATCCCTTGGCTCTGCGTTCTTCCATCTGGGCTTGAGTGAGTCGACGGACTGAAGTAGCGCCCGCTCCTGCGGCAATGGGCCGATCGGCAGAGTGGCCAGATGCTGGTGTTGGTCCCAGCGCAGGACTGAAAGGGGTCCTCTGTATCGTTCCACCATGCCCCCCTCATCGCTGTCTGGCCAGTTTTTCCTCCTCGATGCGAGCGTGGCGCACCACGTCTCTCATTGTGTGGCAAGGGTAGTGTCTCATCTCGTCTGCTATCTCTGGCTTCAATCCCCTCTTGAATGTACCCACAAGAGCAGCCACTGGCCAATCAGGCAGACGATTGGCAATCTTCATAAACACGGTATAATATGCCCGCACTGTTGTGGTCTGGCATAGGCTAGATAACATCTCGTTAAAATCTTGAAATTCATTGGGGCCAAACTGCACGCATAGTTCATCAGCAAAGGACGCCCATGTCGGAAAACGAACCTCCTTTTCGTAATAGCGGAACCACACCGAGGCATCGCCGTCCAGATGAAACGCAGCGATGCGTAACCGTTCGGCCTCCGAATAAGTGCCCTGGTAGTCAAAGAATTTCTCCGCCTTGTAGATCCACTTCGTGGGATCTTCTTCTCCATTGTAGCGCAGAAATTGGAGACGAGCCAATCAGGTCTCGGCCCCTCCACGCCAGCTCCCTTGAGGGCCCAGCGGCTCTTCCCAGTCCCCATCGATCTCCCGTTGGATATTTCGAAGAGGCATTGTCACAGAGGCATTTTGTCGAACACCTGGTATGCCTCGTGCCCCTCCTCCCAAACGGCCTTCATCAGTTGCCTGGTTGAGGGATCCAAATCGAACCCCTTGCATGGTGTCGTTCGGCGGAGGAATCCTAGTGCCTGATCCGCCATAACCCCTCGAACCACCCGCCTGTGACGTTTCACCATTGGGTGCAGAAAAAGTTGGCGGAGGAGTCAGCGCCCCCCCTCTTTGGTTGGCCGTGGTTGATGCCTTCGTCGTCTGCAACTGCAGTAGCTGCGCAAGCATGGACCTAATCTCGGCCATGTCATTCTCACCGGTCTTCGTCGGGCTAGCGGCGTCGTTGGTTCTGTCGGAATCTGGCTGTGGCTCATTAGCCGTCGCCGGCTGTTTACGAGGCGGCATTTCAGTCACGGATCGGGACCGCTCTGATACCAATGTTGTGACCCATAAGGATCACAAGGTACCAAATCAGCAAAGAAGAAGGAAGAATAGAGAAGATAACTAGAACTTGTTTGATTGCATGCTTTCAAATGAGGAGGACGACCTCCTTTTAAAGAGAGCAGATGGCGCGGCTCTCTTGGCCTGGTGCCATCTGGCCAATCTGATGGGCCATTAATTGGCACTAATTATTCCCATTCAGCCCGTTACCTAACAATTAGCCTAAACGGCTCTGATTACAATAAGATACGGTTCAATCAAATATCCTAATGTCTATCGTGATGGGTAAGTGACGTGGGTTGCTGTTGTATACAATGGGCCTGGCCTAACGTCACAACAGCACAATATTGGAAGGAGGCTGTAAATAGTGAAATTAAATTCATTATGCAAAATCACACTTGGGAGTTGGTAGATCTACCACCAGGGAGTAAACCTCTTGGATACAAATTGATATTCAAGGGGAAGATGAAGGCTGATGGATCAATTGACAAATATAAAGCGAGACTTGTTATCAAAGGATACAAACAAAAGGAAGGTCAAGATTATTTTGATACATATTCACCAGCCACAAGAATAACTTCCATTAGGATGTTAATCGCTATGATTGCTTTGTATAATCTTGAAATATATCAAATGGATATGAAAACAATATTCTCGAATGGTGACTTGAATGAGGAAATATATATGCAACAACCTGAAGGGTTTGTTGTACCGGGTCAAGAAAACAAAGTGTGCAGACTTGTTAAGTCTCTCTATGGGCTTAAACAAGCACCTAAACAATGACATAAAAAATTTGACAAAATGATGATGTCAAATAGATACAAAATCAATTAGTGTGGCAAATGTGTTTATATCAAAGAAAGACCTAATGACTATGTTATTGTATGCCTCTATGTGGATGATATGCTCATTATTGATAGCAATGATAATATCATTAAAGCTATTAAGAGGATGTTAAACAAACAATTTGACATGAAGGATATGAGTGTTGCAGATGTTATACTAGGGATGAAAATCTCTAGAATATCTTATGGATATGTGTTATCTCAATCTCATTACATTACAAAAATCTTAGACAAATTTAATGAGAATGATAATCGTCCAGCAAGAACACATGTGGATATGACATTGCATTTAAGCAAAAACACGGGTGAATGCATATCACAACTTCAATATTATCAAATTATTGGAAGTCTCATGTACCTCATGAATTGTATGAGACCGGACATTGCATACTCAGTAAGTAAACTGAGTAGATATAATAGCAACCTAGGGGAAGACCACTGGAAGGCTCTAATCAGGGTTCTTAGATATCTAAGATGTACCTTGAACTATGGACTGCACTATACAAGATATCCAACA
This sequence comes from Houttuynia cordata, assembly GCA_039654745.1. Taxonomy (NCBI): domain Eukaryota; kingdom Viridiplantae; phylum Streptophyta; class Magnoliopsida; order Piperales; family Saururaceae; genus Houttuynia; species Houttuynia cordata. Next base: position 9,664,272 of record CM077511.1, read on the forward strand.
GTACTAGAGGGGTACTGTGATGAAAATTGGATATCTGATACAAGAGACTCCAATCCACAAGTGGATGTCTTTACTCTTGGAGGTGCAGCAGTGTTTTGGAAATCTTTTAAACAAATGTGCATAGCAAGATCCACCATGGAATCAGAATTCATTGCACTTGATAGAGCAAGCGAAGAGGCTGAATGGCTTTGTTATTTTTTAAAAGATATTCCAATGTGGGGGAAACCTGTGCCACTTATATATATCTATTGTGATAGTCAGTCTGCTATAGGAAGAGCACAAAGTAACTTGTATAATGGTAAGTCTCGACATATACGTCGGAGGCATAATACCATAAAATAATTGCTCTCTAGTGGAATAATTTCTATTGAATATGTTAGGTCAAAAGAAAATATTGCGGATCCGCTTACAAGGGTTTGACCAAAGAACAAGTGAGCAATTCATCGAGGGGAATAGACTTGAAGCCTATACATTAAGAATCACCATAATGGCAACCCAACCTAGTTGACTGGAGATCCCAAGATCTAGGTTCAAAGGGACAACCGAATTGTGGGGGACTCAAGGGGAATCACTATAGAGATAAAATCTCGTTCCCATTCCTATGATGAGATAGTGATGCCTGCAGAATGAATCAGGATAAGCTTTGCTTTTAATGGTTCTCATAGCTTGAATTAGTTCGAGTGAGGTATTGCATGTTACTCTTAATGGGAATCACCTATATGAGAGTGAAAGGGCCACTTCTATGAAGATTTTAAGGCTGAATCTTCTAGATCACTCATGAAAACCAGGTTTGTTCAGGGCCAAAATGAAAAAAGTCATGAGAACCACAGTATGTTTGAGAAGTGATTGTGTGAATTATATTGTCTTGGTTTACATAAATGGCTGAATAGTTCAAGACATCACATTCACTGATTAGCCAGTAAACCCGATAGTTTTCACAAGGGAAGGTTTAAAGCCAAAAGCTACCTCTCCCCCATGCATGATCTTCTCAATATTTGCTTTCACGATTTTTCTATATTTGTTGCATAGCTATCCAGCCAATTCTCATTCATGTGGGGGATTGTAAGAAGTAGGTATTATAACCCATCTAAACCCACTTTGTTTAAATGAGTGAATTGGGTGAAGGAATGAATAGTCCCACATCCACACAAAGGAGGTGTTAAAGATGGTATATAAAGCCCAAGTTTGGCCTTTTAAGTTAGGCCCTTAGGCCACCCCACTTTTGTGGGGGAGAGAGATGTTGGACCCATGCACCTAGGTGGGCTAACCCACACGCGCGCCGTCGTCGTCCATTCGGCATGCCGGCTCGGTTCGGTTTTCATGCGCGGCCGGCTGGGTCAGGTTGGGTCGGGTTGAGTCAACAAGCTAATATTATTTTAGGACAAATTCAATTGGTTTAGTTTCTAATTTATTTTGGTTCAACCAAAACGGGTCCGGTTTAGTTTCTTATGTCTGTTAACGGCGGACGCGTCCGTTTAACGGGAAAAAGTGTTTTCAACGGGCCTTTAACATGATTTCTATAAAGTCATGACAAACGGGTTTTTCTGCATGGTTTTTTCCTTCACTTCGTCTTCTTCCTTCTCTCATCTTTTCTGTGAAAGCATTGCACACTGTGGTTCGCTGCGCATGCTGTCTGGAGTGCTCCTACAACGCGTGGTTGATCATCTTATCCTAGGAGGCAGACACCCACGAGTCCTAAGCACCGTAGGGAGGGCGAATTTTGTCTTAAGGACAAAGTGTTTCACTTGATTCGATCATCAACTTCTTCTAACGATTTTATTATCATCTTTGCAAAGGTACACATATATCATCCTTAAGACAGGAACAGTAAGATTTATAACATTTATGTCCACACATGTGGCAGCAAATGACTACCTCCACCTCCTTCGTCTTATACTTCATCAATACTAACAAAAGGACTAGCCATTCGATGCCTCTATCTTCTCCTATTGATCCTCCACCTACTTGTTCTCCTCTCCTTTTACTACTTAATGTGACTTGATTTTGAGCTTTCTCTAGCATTTAGCAATCCTCGGACTTCAATTTAATTAGTAGACCTGAGTTGAATATTAAAAATAACTCTTTACTATTAGCTCGAACTTTTGGAAAACTTGTTTATCTTACATAGTATATCAGAGCCTAGGTCTTGGTTTTAAATCCCGTAGTAAACAGTGTTCTCCCGATTTTGGGGCATGTATTTCCTTGTCTTCCTCCTCTCTCTATTAAATCCACGTGTTGAGCTTTGATGGGTGCAGGAGTGTTGAGTTGACTTAAATAGTAAAAATAACCTTTCCTACTAGCTCGAGTTTTTGGGAAACTTAACTTGATTATCTTACAATTTATTGCATCTTGCCCCTTTTACTATGCAGTGATAACACACAACTGAGTTTATACTATATAGTTGAAAGCTGGCTAAGAATTGCCAATTGCCAGCTAGCTGATCACTTTTAATTTCCATATTTCTCTCTTTAATTTGTTTAAATTGTTCAGTTTGCTACATTATTGTGTTGATTTTAGTGCAATTGTCATAGTTAGCAACTATCAACTATCAGTAAGTGATTTATATTAACAAGAAAAGTGTGTTATGTTATAATACAGGTTGGTTTTGGTTAAAAAAAAGGGAAACATCAATCTCCAACTTATGAGACATAACATAATCGATACCCAACTTTAAGAAGGAAAAAGTGAGACATTCGTTTGGGATTGTCGAACAAGGAGAAATGATTGGAGGGGGAACCGGTGAAGCAATTTTTTGGCTAGAAGGCAAGTAAATTTTATTGCTCTGATTCTTAGCTGGTCTCTCTCTCTCTCTCTCATTCACAATTGTATGATTGACAAATTGGCATTGTCAGTGATGAATGAGCTTTTATAAGTCAACTAGATTATGACTAAATTGGGAGAAGTAATTTGATACAATGAACATTAGTAATAATGTCATTGACTGAAGCTGCTGGTATTGATTCAGAGGGATCCAGCTGTTTGGAATAATGTGCAACAGTACCGTGTGATCCTTTACACTTAATAATAATGTCACTAATTAATTATGAGAACTTGATTTTATCAACATAAGAAACTCGTTAGCATTTTGAAATATAATCGAGAGTCCCTTCCCGAGACCACGGAGGCACATGAATTTGGTGTTTCATTGTATTTTTTTATCAAGCATCACGTGCTTTTGCACGTGCAATATTCTTAATTGGGGATAAACCACTCATATTTTCCGCCTTCTTCACTTTGAACTGATTCATCGCCGGTGTTAACGCTCACAAGGCCAAGCTATACCAGACATGCCAATGACACACATCAGACTTCAAATCACCTCTATCGTCATGAAAAGACCACCTATTTGTAGTCTACACCATACTCCACTCTTGAGCTTCATCTGCTTTACTTCTCGTGCATTTCCAATCAATGGCCTCTAAGCTCACCCTTCGGTGCAACTTGTTGGGAAAGCTACATCTTTTCGCACTAATGAATTAACCAAGAAACACAATCAAACATACATTTTTCTACACCTTCAATAATATAAATGAGTCTTCTACATCTTCATTATGTAAAGATGCACAAGTTACCACACACACAAAGCTAAATTAACAAAGAAGTATATCATTGAACATTTAGAATATACAAATTTAACGTGATTTACCGCCAAAGCAACGACTATGTCCATAAGGTCTAGAAACTAAATTCATTACTATCAATTTTGGATACATTATAATTAATATTTAGGGGTAAATACGTGATTATAATTTATGAAGAAATCTCACTCTTAGGTGGAATACACAAAGAATGAAGATAGAAAAAATTACTATACACCAATAATTTGTTTTCTCTATCACAAAAAGAATAACTTGCACTTAAAAAACTCTTCATTTTCTTCTCCTTCTCCTTCTTCTTCTAAAAAATCCCACTTTTTTTTATCTCCAAGGCCTCTTCAAATTTGTAGGTTTTTTCTATTCTTCTACTTCTTTTTTTTTCTTTATAAAAAAAACTCACTTTTAAAAAAATTAAAATTGTTTCTTATTTTAACAACTTAAATAGGTCAAATAGTGGGCGAATCCAAGATGGAACAATATGAGAGGGGACGCATGAGGAGGGAAAAACGAAACGCATCTGGCTTGCCCATAGAGATGATGAGATACATAGAACTCTCGCCACTCTTACTCCACTACTAGGGGCCGGATCCGGCTGCCACCTGGCCCCCGTGGCCTGCAACTTGTTGGCTACATCCCTTTCCTCCGCCACTGCGACTCCATGTTCAGCTCATCGAATTGGCCCAAACCTATGGCCCCAATCCCATTATGAGCCTTCGCCTTGGCCCCAAGCTCTGCGTCATCACCATCTCCCCCGATGTCGCCCACGAGATTTTCCGCTACCATGCTGCTATCTTTGCTAACCCCGACCTCTTCGCTGCAGGTCTTCCACTCGCCTATGGCCACAAGGATATTCTCTGCCCGCCCCCCCCCCCCCCCCCAAGCTCGATGCCTTTTACGGGAGCCATCGCCTTGAGGTATGTCGGACACTGCATGACATGCTTGCCTTGGTCGGATAGCTGGTGGGTGTGGCTTAGCATATAGCTTCATCACGATTCTCAATGTGATAACGAGGATGCTTTGGGGTGGGACAATGCAGGGGGAGGAGAGGACAAGGGTGGGGGCAGAGTTCCTGCGGATGGCGGATGAAGCGGTGAACCTCCTGGGGATGCCGAATGTCTCCAACTTCTTCCCGTGGTTGGCCCGGTTCGACATGCAGGGAGTGGTGAAGAAGATGAACAAGAAAAGGGAGTGGTTAGACTATTTTCTTGATTGCGCAATTGCTCAGAGGATGAAGAGGGATGAGGGAGAGAGAGGAAGGAGGAGAGATGGGGGCAGGAGGTGGACTTTCTACAGGTGCTGCTGAGGTTGATAGAGGAAGGAGGAGAGGTTGCACCCTTTAACAGTAGGAAACTCAAAGCCTTGCTTTTGGTAACTACATGCTCCATTTACGTATTATTACTCCTCCGTTCAGAATTACTCTCTACATTCAAAAAAGGTTATTTTTATTCGACCGTGGGGCTCGTAAGAAACTCACGTGACATTACTACTTGCTTACCCACTGCACCAATATCTATAGTACTGTGCGAGAGGGAGAGAGATGTAAGACATTGATATGGGTTTGTCCTATATTAGTTGTTGCATTTCGAGAGGAGTCGGCCCTCTCTTGTAAGTGTGAACTTGTGGAGATGGTTAGGCTTCTGTGGGCTCAGGTGGGCTCACACCTAGATGGAAGAGACAATTTTGTTGTTTGTAACCGTTTTGGAAGAATGGTCATAAAAAGAAAATTATTCGGAATGTATCATCCGAATAGGAAATACCCAAATTGGAAATAACCAATTTGGAAATTATCAAATTGAAAACTACGTGATGGGTTGTAACTCCCCAATTATGGGAAGGGGGACGTTACTGTTCACGTCCCCTTACCTTTTGGGGTTCTTCTTCTTCTCCCTTAGACCATCTTCTCGATTTTCTTGAAGGAAGTGTTTTTGCTTTATATGAGATTTGATCTTAGAGATCATACAAAAAGAAAAGCTTCGGAGAATCACAAGGAAGTGATATTGATAACTCGTGGAGTATAGCAATTCACATATTCACACACGAACGGTTGCAAATAGAGTGATCTCTGACATATTATAATTCTCTACGAAGAACGGAGGAACTTGGGCACAAAGGCCCCAGGTTAGTAGTATGTGTTCCTGTATCTTTTGTAGATTGCTCATGATATAAATAATCGTTCGTTTATATTGCTAATTTACTTGTACCCTATTGTGTATTTGTGTTTGTGAGTGCAAGGTTATTCCTCGTGCAAACAGAATTTTGGAGAATTTGACACATATACGATGCAAGATCCGCTTCCGCTCCGGCTCGATTACCCTTCAGTGGTATCGGAGCCTCGGTTCGTGTATGGTGTGAGAATTCCTAAAAATCTGTGAGGAATTCTGAGCAATCAAAATATTAAAAATTGCATTTTTCGATTTGGCGATCGATCGCTAAAGGTTTTCTAACGAAGAAGACGACTGGTAACGATCGATCGGAGCCATTCGCGATCGATCGTAGTTACTGGAAGCGTCGCTTCAAAGGGGAAAACGATCGATCGGCAGTAATTATGATCGATTGTATCTACTATTAAAAACCAATTTCGAAATTGCATTAGAAACGATCGATTGGCAGTATTTGCGATTGATCGTATCTACTAGAAAATTTATTTTTATACAACAATCGATGTGATCGATCGGCTTGTAAATGCGATCGATCGGGCTTACGATTGAATATATCATTACAAGCAGAGCGATCGATCGACTGAATACACGATCGATCGTATCTACTGTAAGTTGTGCAAAGTCACATTCGGCTGGCTGCGATCGATCGGTGAGATTGACGCGATCGATCGGATAAGCGATCGATCGGGTATTTAGACACGATCGATCGGCGGAAAAAAATTTGAAAAACTATTTATTTTGAAGCAGTATTTTTTGTGCCACTTAATTATCTGATTACTGATAGTTATTTAGTGATTCAAACTGTGTTGTTTAACACTTATTGTCCAATTCCATTGATTGTAGATATTTATCTTCAATTTGATTGCGACACTTGCTGATTTCATAAAAGTTGCAATGACTTCCCGTATAGTCTCCAGTGAGTTGGCAAAGACTGAAAAGTTGAATGCTACCAATTTTGTTACCTGGAATAGGTGCATCCGTCACATTCTGTTCCTAGATGACTTGGGTCATTTGTTGGACCAAGTTGTTGAACCTTCGAGTGAAGATAGTACTGCTGCTCAAAAGAGAGAGTACGAGAAGTTCAGGATGGAGGATGCATGAGCAAGGACCACGATGCTTACCTTTATGGAGCCTACTATGGAGTTGCTTTTTGAGAAGCACAAAACGGCCAAAGAAATGTATGAGGCCATTGAGAGGAGGTATGGAGAGCATACTGAGGCACACATCAGGTTGCTCTACACTCGCTATACCAACATGAGGATGGAGGAGGGCAAGAATATGCTTGAGCACATAAATGCCATGACTATTATAGCTAGTGAGTTGGAGATGCTTGGAGATCCAATTTCATTGGGGGTCTAAGTGTCTACGATACTCACTAGCCTCCCTCCATCATGGGAAGCAGTTGTGGTGGCGTTGAACCTGAGTGACAAGAAACTCACTCTCGATGACCTTACTGCCAAGCTGGGCTTGGAGCAGGAAAGGAGAGAGCATATGAGGGCCTCTAATGCATCTGCCAACCTTGCTTACCATGTTGGCTCTAAGAAAGGTGGGTCCTATGCAGGCACCTCAAAGAAGAACTTCAAGAGGAAAGGAAAGAAGCCTCAATTCCAGGGTGGAGAAAATGCCAAAAGCAAGAAGAAGGGAGCCTGCTTTACTTATGGCCAGATGGGTCACTTTAGCAGGAACTGTCCTAATGGCTCCCAGGGCAACGAGATTGGTGGAGGAAAGGACATAGTGTGTATGATTTCTGAGGCACTGATTGTGAACACTAACACTAGAGGTTGGTGGCTTGACTCGGCTGCAACCCGTCATGTGGCTATGGCAAAGGAGTCTTTTGCTGAGATGAAAGAGATTAGTCCCGGAGAGCACAAGATCTACATGGGGAATAACATCTATTATGACGTGCTGAGGATTGGCTCTATTCGTGTTCCTCTTTTAGGGAGAAACACACTGGTTCTCACAGATGTCTTGTTTGCACCTACTATTCGTAAAAATCTGATTTCAATTCCTTTGTTGACTTTAAAGGGATTTGAAGTCGGGTTCAAAGGTGGCAAGGGAACTGTGGGACAGAAGAATAATGTTTTATTTACTGCTTCTCTTGTGGATGGTTTATTCAAACTTGATGTTTCCAATGACTTTGCTAATATTAATGAAATATCTGATTCTGAGTATATTGTTGCTTGTTATGTGGATAATGCATTGTTGTGGCATTTACGTCTGTGTCATGTGAATGTGACAAAATTACACCGAATGTCAGGTAGTGGGTTACTACCTAGAATAAGTGATAATTTGCGCGTGTGTGAAGATTGTTTATCTGGCAAAATGACTAGGCAACCCTTCTCCCTTAGACCATCTTCTCGATTTTCTTGAAGGAAGTGTTTTTGCTTTATATAAGATTTAATCTTAGAGATCATACAAAAAGAAAAGCTTCGGAGAATCACAAGGAAGTGATATTGATAACTCGTGGAGTATAGCAAGTCACATATTCACACACGAACGGTTGCAAATAGAGTGATCTCTGACATATTATAATTCTCTATGAAGAACGGAGGAACTTGGGCACAAAGGCCCCAGGTTAGTAGTATGTGTTCCTGTATCTTTTGTAGATTGCTCATGATATAAATAATCGTTCGTTTATATTGCTAATTTACTTGTACTCTATTGTGTATTTGTGTTTGTGAGTGCAAGGTTATTCCTCGTGCAAACAGAATTTTAGAGAATTTGACACATACACGACGCAAGATCTGCTTCCGCTCCGGCTCGATTACCCTTCAAGAGAGACATGGAGGAGAAGCAGGAGCAAGAGTGGAGGATGAGGAGTATCCTGGTGGGGGAGTGGCCCTCCTGCATCCTCAAGGCCGTTGGCCGCGTCTACATCCTCACCCTCACCTGCAACTTCGACCACTGCCTCAATCCTTCCTCCATCGATGACATCTCTGCCCTCCGCACAGTTGATCAATCCCATGACGTCGGTCGTCACCAGCAACCAGGCTCACTATTTCTCCAATGGCCTTGACCCCCGCTGGATCTAGCTGCACCTCTCCCCCGCCACTCCCACCATCATACAACACAAGTTCGAGGGCCTCCTTGTCGCCTTCACCCCTTTCTTGAATCAGCGCCGAGAATGTCCATGTTTGAATCTCCTCCCACGCCATTTCCCCCCAAAAATCCCAGTTTATGTTAAGGGGAATTTAGATAAATTGGCATTAGCGTAAGATATAAACAATGAGACAACAAGAAATACAATATGTATCCGACCATGTTGCCAAAAGAAAAAGTATACAAAATTTGATTGGACCAGAGAAGGACACATACTTTACGCAATAGATGAGAGGTAAAAACGGAGTAAATATTTTTAACCCAATGTATAGGCCCAAAGAACCAGGTATTTGAATACAATTCAACCCTCAACGACTTGGATAAAACTGGTACAAAACCAAGCTGGGTGGAGCTTGAGCTCACCAAGCTAATTGCTTCCCTCGAGTCTCCAAGGCCCAAACCTACATAGCCCAGCCCCTTGTTCGACTTTCCCCGCTGGCCGGTGGCCGGCCACCGTTATTGACGGCCACCTCTCCTCGTCCACTTGCTCTTTACTGGTCTTCTTTGCTTCCCATTCTTCTAGTCTTTTTTATGGAGAAGGTCAGATGATCTGGTTTCCCAGTTCGAAAACATTTGATCGTTGGAAGAGAATGCATATTGATTTGCAGCTTGAAATTCTGTATTTCCAATCCACAAGCTGATAGAATAAGATTTGAATTTTGACAATCTAGAAAACTGATAAGCCTCGACAGAGTCACCACTGATTGCTTCCATGTGACTATCTCACGCATCTTTTGCAGCTTTGAAGGTTTTTTTTTAAAACATGTTTCTGTACATGTTAAAGTTCATTGCTTTTCTTTTACATGATAAAGAGTATATCTTTGAACCTTTTGACATTTGTCTCTTCATAATTTTCTCTTCTTTGAGTGATGAGTGCTGTTCAGAGTTGTTTTAGAGCAAATGCTACGTTTGCTACATCAGTTAAATTTCGAATTGTATGGTTCAGGATATATGGATTACTATTTTTTGCATTTCCTTGTCTATTCAGTGTGCAAGAATTGATCTGGGTCTTCAGAGTTATTTTAGTTCAGATGATGCATTAGCTAGATTAATATGATCTATAATTGTAGGTTTCAGATTCAGGATATGCGGATTACTATTTATTAAAAGCATACGCGAGTTATTTGGCTGAGATAATTTTTTTCTTAAATCTTTTAATTTTTGTTGATTTCTGCTAGTTTCTCAGTTTAGAGAACATTTGGGTCTTATGTTATAGAAATCACAATTCATGATTTATTTTGTCTTTATAATCTATGCCTATTCCTAGTTTTTGGTTCGCTCTATCTAAGAGCTATGTCATTCTCAAAAAAAGTGAATTCAACTAATGGAATGGACTTCTAATGGAATCAGATAGTATTCAACCCTAGTTATTTTTTTTACTCCCTCGACCAAGCATCTTGCATCTTCCACTGTCTGACGATAACAACCACTAGTGTCATTCACCTTTTGCATCATCCCTTACAAGATCTTAATATGAAGGAAAAAGATGCTTATTAATGTATAATATTTAGTCATTTTTGTATGCTTTTGTATTTTATCTACTCTCTCCATCCTATATTAATAGCTTATTGTAGAAAAAAATGCTTGTCCCATATCAATAGCTACACTTGACTCAATTGAAGTAGATGGGAAAGCTTCTTAGAAGCTTTCTACTCCTACAACTTATCTTCCCAGCTTTTCCAATTTTTTATCTATGGTCCCAAACCACCATAACATTCACTACTCTTCCAAATGGAGCTATAATATGTGACAAGTTAAAGATACGGTATTATTAGATTGACCATTTCTTGCAATAAAGAAAATAAAAAGAAAACTGGAGTACAAATTCATGGACTAATATTAATATAGAAGTCTCCATCTAAAATATCTTTCTCTGGTGAAAATCCTGTTCGGTTCACACCATTGAGACTCGAGAGGAGAAAGATGGCCAAATTATCGTTCATTGTAGTATAAAACTTGTTTAGACAAAAAATGCAGTATATGCTACTGGAGCTGATTGAGGCTTGAGCTCACCCTGCTTCCTGGAGCTAAAGGACAACTGTGTATATGAGCATAAGATATTAATTTGTGTAACCTTCCTCATTAGCTTGCTGATGCATCAGCTCTGGTATTACACATCCCGGTCAAACTTGTGCTAGTAGGAGAGTCCACACCCTCCATCGCCGTCTGATCAGGGCTGGCCTCTGGCAGCTCCTCACCTAGTGAATGAATTTCATCTTGTGCCCGATGAAGTCGTCTGTAAATGAAGAGGAATATAAATGCTACTAAACCATCAAAGACAGAAGCACAGACGATCACCACAACCACCACCAGAGCAGTAGTTGACATTTTTCCCTTCGATGATTCGAAGACTTTTGTCGTAAGACCAGAATCGGGTGGTCTTTCCGTAAGGTTTTTGTTTCCAAAATAGATAAAAGTAAAATTATGAGGTGATCTAAATATGGGAAGATATCCAATTAGCTGATTACATGATATGTTCAATATGGTCAAGCTAGACATTCCAAAAAGCATGGGAATATTTCCGGTAAAATTATTGTTGGAGATGTCAAGAACTTCCAAGTCAGTAAGTCTCCCAGTGGTCGCAGGTATCTCTCCCTTGAGATGGTTTCCACTGAGGTTGAGAGCTATCTTCAAGCTGATAGGCATATCCGGAATTTCCCCTGAGAGCTTGTTGTTTGCAAGTTGCAGTTCCAATAGTTGGCTGGAGCAGTTCCAAAAGTCCAAACAATTTCCTCCTACTTCAACTGGTATTGAACCATTCAGTTCATTATCATTCAAATTAACAAACTGAAGACTAGAAATGCCAAAAATTTTGGAAGGTATTGCACCACTAAGCAAATTACTACTGAGATTTAGAGTCATAAGTTTTCTTAAATGGGAAAACTCAACTGGAATTTGTCCCTCCAACCGGTTCCTCTCAAGCTTCATGATTACTAGCATTTGAAGATTGCCCAACTCTTTTGGCACCGAACCCTCCAACAAGTTCTGACCCATGTTCAAGAGTTGCAGCTTCTTGCAGTTTCCCAGCGCTGGTGGGATTTTCCCCATCAAGTTGTTCTGGTTCAACTCTAAGTAAGCTAACTCTGACAGCTGCCCAAGACTGATTGGAATTGATCCATTAAGCAAATTGCCGCTTAATCTCAGTCTAAACAGAGTTTGAGAAAGTATAATGGGAATTGGTCCTTGCAGGGAATTATGAGTTAAGTCCACCGTTTCTATTTTAGGCAACGATAGAAGGTCATCTGGAATTGACCCACTTAATTGATTTGTGCTGAGATCCAATACCTGGAGATTGTTTGATAACTTTTGAGGTATTGACCCCGAAAATCTGTTCTCATTTGCAGCAAAATGAGTCAAGGTTGTGATCTTTAATAGGCTGAGTGGCAGCACCCCAGTTAAATGGTTTGAAGAAAGGATCAGTCTATCCACTTTGGTTAGTCCTCCAATCTCATCTGGAAGAGGGCCAGTAAGAGAGTTGAAGCTAAGATCAAGAGCAGTAAAATTCCTATATTTGAATAACTCATTAGGAATAGGGCCTGCAAGTAAGTTATGTGACAGTAGCAACTTTTCCAATAGCTTCCCTTTACCAAGCTGGGTGGGAACTGAACCACTAAAAGAATTGTGGTCCAAAATCAAGCTTCTGATTTGAGCCAACCCATCAAGTTGGGACCTGATATTACCCCTGAGCAAGTTCTTGGACAAGTCCAATTCCTCCAATGAAGAGAATCCAGCAAAAGAAGGCAGCAAACCAGATAACCTGTTGTTACTCAAGTTGAGAGCTTTTAAATCTTTTAACCCACTACAGTTGTTAAAAAACTCACCGGGGAGAGAGGGAATAAAGTTGCTCGAAAGATCGATCAACTTAAGATTGTCAAGTTGACAAAGATAGGAGAAGAACTTAGTATCTGAGAGAGACATGGCAGAGAGGGAAAGACTGGTTACTGAGTTCTTGGTGCAAGCAACTCCAGGCCAAACGCAGGGGTTTGGGTTTGTGGTGTTCCAATGAGATTGCCGCAGAAGGCCGGCGAAGTTGGTCATGACACCTCTCTGGCTATCAGAAAGTTGAGACAAACAAAGTGGGAAGAAGAGGATGAAGAAGGTGACAAAGAGAAGACTCACTGGTGTGTGCCTGCACATATTTGGCCAGCCAGAGGCCCGGAGGGGCAGAGCATTCATTGGTGGTCTGGAAAATGGAGGTGAAGAGGTATAATGGGTGGAGAAGGATCTTCAATTTTGTGTTCACTGTTTCTTCCTTTTCTTTATACAATTTGTGTTCATTGACTGATCAAGAAGACTTGACAGAAGTTCATGCATTAGCAGCTTCTTTGACGGGACTAATTATAACCAGGAAGAAAATGTTCCTGCAGGGGATGCATTCTAAACTGTGCCCATTGACTGATCAAGAAGACTTGACAAAGTCCATGCATTAGCAGCTTCTTTGACGAGACTAATTCTAACTAGGAAGAAAATGTTCCTGAAGGGGATGCATTCTAAGGCCCGGTTTGGTTGGTGTTTTAAGAGTAGGAAATCTAGATTTTAGGGATGAAGTTAGGGTAGCAAATAAAGGTGTTTGGTTGGGAAGAATCCACTTCTAAGAATAAATTTAGGGTTCAGTGGCAAGATTTATAATTTAAAAAAAAAAGACAGGGCATTCAATAATAAAACAGTATCTCTTTGGGAAACTGTATTTTTTTTATAAATAGCTCTGTCTTTTTTAAAAAATTATAAAAATTGCTATGGGAAGAAGTGAATTGAAATTGAGATTTTTCCAGAGAATCCAACTTCTTTTAATGCTACTAAACGGGCCCTAAACTGTGCCCATTGACTGATCAAGAAGACTCTGTGAGTTGTGATGCAAGTCTACACCTTAGCAGCTTCTTTGAATGTACGCATTGTGATGCCAATGAGAAAAGCATCCCTGTGCATAGATACAAGTTCGTCATAAGGTAACATTTTCTAATGGATGCACTTTTACATGGTAGCCATAGCCATTGAAGACGTAGACCATGACAAGTTTCAGGTTCCTTTCTCTAGAAGAAGGGTTCAACTGGCATGATGTGTACATGGAAAATCGTCTCGCCGATATATCGGTATCGGACACTGTCACGCCCCAAATTCCCAAGACCCTATTTACGGGGAAGCGACATTCCAATGAAGGTCAAGGGTAGGAAACTTGGGACGGACCGAATACTCAAGACCTTCCTTATCCCTTTTTAATTTCAGGGAACATGCAGGATCATCACGACTTAAACAATAATTACTTACAAAAAATGGAATAACTGAAAAGATATCTAAATTGTTATTACAAGTCTTGAAACGTCTTAACACAACATAAAATAAAGCAAAACGGCGCGCAGGCCGCGAGTTCAAGCATCCAAATCACAATAAAATAAATAAACAAGTCTTCTGTCTCCATCGTCCACTCACGTTGCTGATTGCCGTCACCGCTGCTCCTCCTTAATTCCTGCATCAGAGGATGCATGAGTATTCCATAGGAAATACCCAGTAGGATACAGAAAAACCACAGTGTAACAGATAGAACAAGAGATGACTCCAAAAATAGATATAGGTCAACAGACTTGGTTTGACAAAACTGATTTCACGTATCTGAAACATCTGATGTCCTCGACTCATCATAGTCTAGGAATTAAAGGTCAAAGACTCCAACTTACACAGAGTAATGGAGATAAAATATTAATATAAGCTCTGGACATCTAAAGTGTCAGAGGTAACAATTTCTGCTCGCAATCTGTCCATTTCTTCATGGAAAACAATACCAGAACATCCTAGAGGTTCTACAGTGGAACCCGGCCATGCGTCTAGGGATGCTGGCCCCATCGGTGCTTACGGGCACAATGGGCGGAGATTGCAGACCTTCCGTAATGTCATACAATCTAAGCGCACGCGGTTGCCGTCATCGGCTGAACTACAGAGGTTCATCATCATCGGAGATCTCGCAGGATCTAACAATGGCTCATGAGCATACTATGATTCCGACTAAGAGCTCTCAGGAACGCTACTTAGTGGAGAAACTGTTTCTTAGAACATCGGGTTTTATTCTGAAAAGGGCTTAACTCAAAGCTTTCTGAATTTCAACTCTTCATAGGAGTAGAATACAATTGTCGATCACAATCCAAATAGACTCACTAAGGAGTGTTTGAATATCTCAGAACAAATAGGTCTCGGAACTCGGTTGAGACCCGACCGAAAGACTCATCAAAAGACCCATCACTGGTTCGCCAAAGGTCCATACTCCGCCGTCTTCATCGTCGTGCCTAATCCTAGAGTTGACAATCCCCGACACAGAAATAATGAAATGACATGTCTCAAATAGACCACGTCAGAGATTCTGAAAAAAGATTATCACATTGAATACCCTTGAGTTGTGAATAACTCAAGAGAAGAACATAAAGGACAATTAAAAAGGGACACCCCGTTCGACTCTAGGACCCGCTTTACACTTTGAAGCTCACTGGTCCCAAAGTCTTATAAGTAGTATCACTCTTAATTAAAGTCTTTAATTATTATCTTGAATTAAGTTTCTTAATATTATTAGGGTTTAAGGGTTAATACGCGCAGAAAACCCGTTCTGTCCAAACAGAACAGCCCACTTCCGAAGGTCACTACGCCTTGTACCCAGTGAACTAACTTCTGACATTTTTATCTCAGATTCCCTCAGATGTCTAGTTTACAGATTGACAAACGGTTTACTGTTTGGATTTTTCTACAATTAGTTACCATTTTTAGAGTGGGGTCTGTCTGCGCAGGACTGCTCCTGGCCGAGACCACTTAACACAAGTTATACCCATTAATTAATTGTACAACCTTTTATAATTCCCTAATTACCCTTACTGACACTCTTAACCTCTTCTTAATGTATTTTACAGAGCCTAAGGGTTCTGGAATTATTGATTTAATCTCAGCATTAGGTTACACTTATCACCCGATTGCTAATCTTTTAACTTGATTCTTATATAACAAAAGTATTGAACAAGCCAAGTAAACTTGGACACCTCCACGACCCAAACAGGCTTTGACATGACGTCAGACCACTTCTGGCCCCACGGAGATGGGTCTAATTAGTAGATAAAAATTGATCTTTTAATTAGATTTGTATGTATATCACCAATTCTATTACCCGATCCATGTATAATTGCACTATTTATCGATTAACAATCCATACCCATATGGATTGCCTAAAACCGGACCTAAGACGCACCAACATGAACTGATAAGCTGCAAAGGTCTCACCTTTTTACATCGAAGAGCATTGTAAAGCAAAGGAGTAATGAATTGGGTAGCATGATACAAAAATCAGGGCATCGATTTGCATTATACAAGAAATCATGACATGAATCGATGTGAGAGACTATAAAGAAGCCAACTTTCGTTGGACAGCAATCAATATGACATTACTTCGAGACACGATCAGCAATAGATGACAACAAAATCAGTGGGGAGTCAACTAGGATCGGCATGGGAACACGAACATAAGCATTATTGCACACTCTAGCATATACTATATGAAACATGAATAGAAATCGCATCGAGTGATAGCAATTTTGTAACACACAATTAGAACATGATGTACGCTATAATATTAGTCATACACCTTCTCAAGATTATGTAAGAAATCAGAGATATAAATCAAGAGAAAAGAGTATCCTACTTGCTTACGAAGAACCGACTTCCGACGAGTGATATATCACCGGTTGCACCACACCAACGACTCGTTGATCCTCCACGCGCGACCACCACTTCCAGGGGTGTCACCACGATCTTCTTCAAGGTTGGCTACTGCTGGTCGAAGGGAGAAGAGAGTGGGGTCGAAGTGAGGGGTCACCGGGGTCGGTTTAAAGGAAGAATGGCAAAAGGGTTTGGCCGGTCCACTAATGCAGCCTTTAAATAGATAGTTTCGGTTAATCACCACCGTAGATCTATTCTCCAATCAAGGGCCTAGATTGAACCTCCAAAAAGTATATTCTCCAAGCTCAAATCCGATCCCAATTTCTATTAAGTAGGTTTCCAAATTGACTGGGTTAATTGCCTTGAGTTAATTGGGTAATTCCCAATCAAATCCCTCATTAATCACCATCTTTCCAAACCTAGCCCATGCCACAAGGGCGCCCTCCATTCATATGGCAGGGTCCTTGATTGGTCCAATCAAGCCCAAAGCAATCCACTTAATCAAATTCCAATTACGGTTCAAGGGGGCAAGTTTTTGAATTAATAGATTTAATTAGCTTGGATTGATTTGATAACTCCTAATCAATCCCTCCCTAATTTTTACAAATCCGATCCTCATACTATGAGGGTCAACTAATTGAATGGAATATGCCCTAGCATCCTCCATTAACCAATTTCGAATTTCTTGATTAGCTTAATCTCTTCAATTCTTCCAAATCCGGAATTACACCTCACCAATCAACATGATTTGAAATCAATTTGGATAAGGCGCCTAAATTGGATTTAGAATATACTCAAGCATCTTCCTTACTCCCACCCTAATTGCCAATCAATCTCCCCTAATTATAACAATTAGATGAATTTGAATTTCAAATTGAATTGATTGCCAATTAGGATAAGTGATTTACTAGATAAGGTATGATATTTAAATTCAAAAGGGATTTCAATCCCCAAAAGCTTCCCACGATTTGGTCCTCCAAATCGTGGGCCCAAGGGTGTCCACATCATCACGTGGTGGCACACCACTACAGGGTACACGTGGCTCTTCCCTAAATCTTGCACGTCCAACAACTCAGATCGTAGATGAACGGTTAAGATAACTAACATGCGTGCAAAGCAATTCCACCGCGCACGAGTCCTGTCCTGGTGACACATCCACTGGGCCCCGTCACACGTGCACTCGCACACGTGACTAGCCCTAGCCCTGATGCTCGACTGGCCCTGGCGTCAGGTGTATCAAACCCTGGCGCCAGATAGGTCACGGCGCCAGGCCCAGTCCTCGCGCTCGGAAAAACCTGCCTAATCTGGCTAAACAATTTTATTTGACCCAAAATCATCAAGATAGGGTTTCAAAAGGCCAAAACGAAATACCAGATCAAAAGGCACGACAGATACGAAAACTTTCCTATTTTAGACCAGTTTCCTAAAATAGCACTTTCCAAAAACGTACCGATTTTTCAGGTGTTACAGACACAAACTGATACACCGATATCACTCAATCTCGGTTTTTCAAAATTTTCCAAATATCGGCGATATATCGCCGATATTTTGAATTAAAAAATATTTTTTAAAAAAAAAATTTCAAATTTTTTTTTTTTTTTGAAAAAAAAAACTTTCATGTTTGTTTTCTATCCTAATATGCATATTTTGAAATGTATTCTTTGTTTATAGGGATGAGTTTACATGAGATCGTTCTCATATAAGGAGTATGAGGCCAATCTTTATTGCCGTTAGATTTCGATCGGAGGGTGGATATCAAATCAGTGGGTAGGTGAGTGTGTCACATCAAGGAGTGGGTGAGATCATTATGGATATTTATAGCCGTCAGATCAAGATCCAACGGCTACGATTCAAAGTGGCCTCATATAAGCAATATGAGAGCGATCTCATTTAAACTTTTCCCTTGTTTAAATTAGTATAACTCATTTTAGAAGTTATTGTAAATTTTTTTTTTTTGAAAAAAAAAACTTTCATGTTTGTTTTCTATCCTAATATGCATATTTTGAAATGTATTCTTTGTTTAAATTAGTATAACTCATTTTAGAAGTTAGATTGTGAAAATATATGATAAAAACTAGTTTTTAACGACCAATATTTTTTTACATAATATCTCCGATATTTCGTCTCTTTGGCCGACCGATATCCGATACGACATTCCATGGATGTGTCTTTCTTCAGCGTTTTTTCGACGTTTATCTGGCAATTCTGCATTTTGATAAGTGACGCGAAATGAGTTGTATATCCTTGTAGCAAAACAAGAAATGACTTTTTTTTCAAAAAAAAAAAAAGAAGAAATGAGTTGAATATGTTGGTATACGTTTAGGGCCCTACCATGAAACTGTGTGTCTGGCAGAACTCGTCCACGTTTTGGGGAAATATTTGCCATTTACTGTTGGCATATGTTAAATGAAGGACTTTTGTGAGTTCGTGTCATCTTGGTAAGTCTCACAATTGAGAAATTATTGAGTACAGAACATCAGCTTTCTGCCAGGATGACTGGGAGTGTATACAGAACACACACGTATGCGCGCTTCAACTGTTTGGAGTATTGTGCCAGGGACACCTCATAATTTTTCCTCACCAGCTGCCTTCTCTGAATCATCTAGATCACGGACTTGAGCGTATCCTATCTATAAATATGTGTGGGTCCCTAACCGGTCATCTCTATAAATAGTTTCAAGTACTTACGTGTCTTTTGTTGATTGCTATCTCCAATAATTCCCAATCTGGGTCTATCAGTAACATCATTATACCTGAAAAATTATTGATCACTGCTGATATTGAAATGAAAAAAAATAAATGTCCTGTAAATAATTACGGTGATTTTTCTTTATTGGTGAAAACTTGTTTGAGAACACGAAATTAATTATATTTTTAATTTTTTTTCAGCTTGATTCTTAATTTTTTTTCTTGTTAGTCTGAACGAGAAACAGCATCACCTTTCAGGGGTAATTTATTGATTTTTATCCATTTTTATCGTCACGAGTGAAAATCACTCATTTAAATTTCTAAACGCACTTGACTTTGATAGGTCAAAATTTTTAATTTTCTCCGTCAGTGGCTCTTATTAGCTCAATTAATATCTAAATAATTTTTAACATTTTTACCCCTTTTTAGTTTAGTTTTTTTTTTAATTTTTAATATCCAAACGCACATTATATATCAAATCAAATGATATAGAAGCAACCACGCCTCCTCAAACATCCACATGAATAGGCATAATGGCCATAGAATTCTGCCCCTGCTTGTGATCACATATTACATGAAGAAGCATACTAACGGAAGAAACTGCCTAAGCCGGCTTCCACCCGGCCCGTGGGGGCTTCTAAGGTGGCAAATACTTTAATTATCGTCCATTTGGGTCTGGGAGGAGGATTACCCAGGCATCACAGTGAGCGACACAATGCTGAAATACATGCTTTCTTCCTGGCTACATATGTCTCATTGGAAACTCCCTAGTGGAAATGAGCTAGATCGTTCAGACAATATTGGATTCGTTCTGGAGAAGGCCGTTCCATTCATGGCCATTCCATCCCCTAGACAACCTAGTAATTTAAGCATGCTAGCATCTCTTTCTTGAATTCTTGAGTTATGCATATTATTAGGGGCCGTTTGGGGCGTGATTATAAGCAAATATCCAGAGTAGATTTTAGATGTCCACTGTGGCATTCATATTTTTTCCATATCGTGAAACACGACCTGAGGTGATTCAACTGGATATAGAAAAAACATGAATACTACAATGTAGCAAAACATCAACTGTGAATGTTTTGCTTTTAATCACGCCCCGAACCGCCTCTTAGTATGTGTGTAGTATGTTATACAGCCAGAAGACCAAATGGACCGGCCCAATGTTTGGTCTTCGTGCCAATAGTGGGTTGGTTCAGACTTTAGATTGTGTATTCTTGCATTGCGCCTTATCTTGTGATGGTCTTTTGTGAAGCCTTATGTTGATATTGTCATCTCTATATATGACAAAAAGCTTTCTTGTAGTGTCTCCTCAAACCATGAATGTAGACGTAAACTGTAATCTTCCTCCCCGAGTCCCTATTTAACTGGCCGCCATTAAATATCCTAAGTAGTCCAGAAGCAACTTTGCAAACATCCAAAGCCATGGGCCTAATGACCATAGCATTCTTCAGTGTTATTCTGCCCCTGCTAGTGATCACTTGGTACATGAAAAAGCATGCTAATGGAAGAAGCTACCTCGGCCGGCTTCCACCCGGGCCGCGGGGGCTTCCCTTGGTGGGCAGCCTCCTTTTCCTCAACCCCAACCTCCACCGCCACTTCACCAGCCTGGCCGCCACCTACGGCCCCATCTTCAGCCTGAGACTCGGCCGCAAGCTCTTTGTGGTAGTGAACTCGTCGTCCCTGGCTAGGGAGGTTCTCAAGGACCAGGACCTCATCCTGGCCAACAGGGACGTGCCGGCCACCGCCCTTCACATGCCTAACGCAAACCACGGCATGGGCTGGGCTCCTTACGGCGACGAGTGGCGTATGCTCCGGAAGCTTTCCGTGAGGGAGTTCCTCAACGGTGCCAAGCAAGCCTCCTTTCATGACCTCCGGCGCCGCAAGATGCACCGGATGCTGCGTCATGTGGCGGCCAATGTCGGAACTCCGGCTCATATATTTGAGCTAGCGCTGGATACCTCCTTTGAGGTTATGACCCATATGCTATGGGGCGGGGAGGATTTCACAACGGAGGGCAGGGCCGGCGTGCAGGCGGAGTTCCGGCAGGCCATGGAGGAGTTCAACGCTGTGTTGATGAAGCCTAACTTGAAGGACTTCTTTCCGGCCCTTGGTGGGCTTGGAATGATGAGCGTGGAAAAGGAGGCCAAGGCGGTCGCCGCCAAGTTTGAACGGTTGTTGAACGTTATCATCGCCGGAAGGAGGAAAGCCAAAGCTGATGGAGAGAGCAACGACTTTTTGACGTGTCTGCTACGTATTCAAGAAGGAATGGATCCAAAGCTACCATTGACCACTGCCAATATCAGCTCATTGCTGCTGGTAAGTCCACAATACATCAAGTATTACATACAAATGTACAATGATCATCCGACCAAATTTATATTAAAAAAGTTCAACCAATTTATTAAAAATAGTACTCCCTCCATCCAAAAAGATATGAAAAACAAAAATAAGCTAATTTTAGTTCTCTTTGGTTTGACGGATACTTTTGGACGGAAGGTGTAACGGATACAAAGGATTTTTTTTAAAAAGGCTATAAGATATCGAGAAGAACTACAATCCATCGTCCTCAAAGAAGAACAATGAAAAAGCTAAAACGATGTGTGTAATCATTTGGATAAAATTTGTAAATTTGGAAAATTGAAAAATATTTGTAATTATTTGAGTTTGAGCAATATTTGGCAAAAATCGAAGCTTTTGTGATAGAGGTGTAACTTTTCTTGCACGGTTGTTAATTGTTCATGGTACTCAAGTTATTATGTAATACAAATCTCTGCAGGACTTGGTGACAGCCGGCATCGACACGACCTCAACGACGATGGAGTGGGCGATGACAGAGCTGTTGCGGCATGGGGAGATCATGAAGAGGGTGCAGGAGGAGCTGGACCAAGTAGTGGGGCAAGCCAACCTAGTACAGGAGTGGCACCTACCTGAGTTGCACTACCTCGATGCGGTCCTCAAGGAGGTCATGCGGCTGTTGCCGGCGGCACCTCTCCTACTTCCGAGGGCAGCGAGCCGGCCTTGCATCGTGGGCGGTTATCTGATTCCGATGGAAGCTCGAGTCATAGTTAATGCCTGGGCTATACAGAGGGACCCAGAGACGTGGGAGGACCAGGACGAGTTTCGGCCGGCGAGGTTCCTAAGGCCAGGATCCGGTGACTGGGGCCAAAGTGGTAAAGAATTCAATTATCTTCCATTTGGGTCAGGGAGGAGGATCTGCCCTGGCATCACTGTAGCTGACACGTTGCTGAAATACATGCTTGCTTCCTTGCTCCATTTGTTTGATTGGAAACTCCCCGAGGGCAATGAGGTTGATCGTTCAGACAAGTTTGGAATCGGTCTAAGGAAAGCCGTTCCATTAATGGCCATTCCAACCCCTAGACAACCCAACAATGTAGACATGTGAGCATCTCTCTATTGAGTTGTACACATTACTAGTAGTGCTTTCATCCTTCATGAGCATTAATAATTTTCGTTAAGTAATAAAACACGATGCAAAGAAGGAATTACAGGTGGTTGCATTAGTCTAATTGCTCATGAACTATGTGTTAGAAGTGGGTATAATAGTCCCACATCCACACCAAGGAGGTGTTGTGGATAGTATATAAGGTCCAAGTTTAGCCTTTGAAGTTAGACCCAAGGGCCACACCACTTTTGTGAGGGAGAGAGATGTTGGACCCATGCACCTAGGTGGGCTAACCCACACGCGCGCGTGCGGCCGGTTGGGTTGGGTTAGGTCAACAAGATAATATTATTTTGGAAAAATTCAATTGGTTTGATTTTCTAATTTATTTTGGTTCAACCAAAACGGGTCTGGTTTATTTTTTTTTATGACCATTAACGGACGGACGCGTCCGTTTAACAGGAAAGGGTTTCAACGGGCTTTAACAGGAAATAGTGTGTTTTCCACGGGCTTTAACGGGATTTTTATAAAGCTTGAGAAAACTGGTTTTCTGTACCGTTTACTTGCACTTCATCTTCCTCCTTTCTCCTCTCTTCTGTGAAAGCATTACACATCTGTGGTTCGCTGCGCGTGCTGTTTGGAGTGCTCTTACAGTACGTGGTTGATCGTCTTATCCTGGGAGGCAGACGCCTACGAGTCCTAAGCACCGTAGGGAGGGCGCATTCTGTCTTAAGGACAAAGTGTTTCGCTTGATTCGATCATCAACTTCTTCTAATTATTTATTATCATCTTTGCAAAGGTACACATATCTTATCCTTAAGCCAGTAACAATAACCAGTAAGTAATTATTAATAACAATCTTAAGACAGAATGTTTTGTTACTGTTATCTTGTACTTAATGTACTCTAATGTTTGGCTATTGTGGTTTCTGTGGTTTTGTTTACAATGAGGAACCAAGGAAAGAAATTTGTGTCAAAGGAATGACAGTGAGATTCGAAGTGGTGATGGAAGATGACCCGTTGGGCGCAACAATTCTGCGAGACCGACCAATATGACTCCACCATCCCGCAGGCCGACTACTACTGGCGGATGAAGATGCCGGAAATTGCCTGCTACACCACCCTCGTGGCCAAGAATGCCAAACAGGCCGCGGCCGACATGACAAAAGTGCTGCACGTGGAGATCGAGGCTGAACAGGAAAAGGTGGAAGACCTGGCGGAGTCTCGGAATCAATCCTTTAACACAATAGCCAAGCATTCCTCCACCGGCATGGACGCCATCTGCTCGGCACAACGACCACCCAGTTCCTCCTGGACATCGCCTTCTACATCAGATGGAGTGCTGAGTTTCGGCGGCACAGTCCTGAACGTGAAGCCATCTCCGGTGGTGACTGCTTTCAGTTTGACGGGGCCGAACATGGTGACGCCAGAGATCCTGAAGCCGGACATGATCAGACCGGGCGTCAACATCTTGGCCGCCTGGTCCGAGGCCGTAGTGCCGACCAGCTTAGCCAAGGACACCAGGAAGACCCAGCGCTCTTGAAGGCTGCCCACTCGGAATGGAACCCAAGTCTGGCCGCGACTCTGATACGAGAACCAAAGACAGCAACTTGGGACCCCGAAGGAATCTTTGGCAGGCTACCACTGCTGACGGGATCAAAGCCATCGGAGTCGCAGCCCAACGGCTACGCCGATCGCTTCCAAGATCTATGCCTCCACGAAGTGGCCGAGTCGCCGCTGCTTAACAGGGATCTCGGCCAGCAGAGTGGATCCACTGCGAATGGCGCTCTCCTTGTCATCGTCGTCGCCGTTCGCAAGAGCGGCGAGGGGGTGATGATCGTCGGAGATGCTGAGATGCACCCCTCTGTGCGTCGTTTCAGAAACCCAAGTTCTATTTGGGGAAGATGATGGTCTAGTTCAATTTCATAATAAATAAGAAAACCGAGCTGAGCAGAAAGGAAGCATGGATGACTGAACCGGGATTTGCTGGGTCGGGTCTCATATCGCAATTGCTGGCTTGCCCGTTCCAAGTCGTATAGTGAACCGTGGGATCCGAGTGAAGGCCTGGTTCTCCCGGTTCTTATGGTGATGGGAACCGCGATAGGCTGGTTTCACAAAGCACCAATCAACTCCCGCTGTCGGTTCAGTGTATCAAGCTCCAATTCTGGTAAGTGGAACTCCTACGTTATGTTTCCCAGTTTTGGGTCCTTTAATTGGTCTGAGTTTAAAGTATAAAAAGGCTTGATTTAATACACTTGAAGGAAAACCAGTATGGTTCAAATGATTTGAATATTTCAAATGCTCTCATCAAATTAAGTTGGCAGGTGGCTTTTGGATCAAGTGGCATGTTAAGATTGGAAACAAGCATGACATGCAATATTTAAAGTTGTTCCTTGGTGTGATATTGATATGCATGGAATGTGATATATGTATGCAATCTGACTTCATCAGATAGCCTTTTCATGAAATTGAAACAAATTATCATTGCTTGCCATGTGATATGTAGCAATGTTTTAAATTGCATGTTAATCCCACTATGGATGGTAGAAATATTATGTTACATTTATTGACGATTGCACTCATTATTATTATGTATACTTGCTGAGAAGTAAAGATGAGGCAATAAACATGTTTATATTATATAAAACAGAGGTTGAAAATCAACTTGGCAAGAAAATAAAAGTTCTAAAAGGTGATAGAGGTGGGGAATATGAATCACCTTTTGGTGAATTCTGTTCACAACATGGTATTATACACCAAACCACGACACCTTATTCACCACAGCAAAATGGATTTGCTGAACGGAAAAATAGAACTTTAAAAGAAATGATGAATGCCATATTAATCAGTTCTGGGTTACCTCAGAACATGTGGGGGAATCTTTGCTTTCAGCCAATTATATTCTCAACAAAATACCTCATAAAAGAATTTTGGATGTTGCCAAGGACAATAGTGAAGACCAAGATGGAGAAGATGATAAACCTAGACGTAGTAAACGTGCTAGAACATCAAAATCCTTTGGTCCAGATTTTCTAACTTATTTGTTAGAAAATAAGCCTCAAAGCTTTAAGGAAGCTATGTTCTCTCCTGAAGCACAATATTAGAAGGAGGCTGTAAATAGTAAAATTGAATCCATTATGCAAAATCACACTTGGGAGTTGGTAGACCTACCACCAGGTAGTAAACCTCTTGGATACAAGTGGATATTCAAGAGGAAGATGAAGGCTGATGGATCAATTGACAAATATAAAGCAAGACTTGTTATCAAAGGATACAAGCAAAAGGAATGTCAAGATTATTTTGATATATATTCACCAGTCACAAGAATAACTTCTATTAGGATGTTAATCGCTATGACTGCTTTATATAATCTTGAAATACATCAAATGGATGTGAAAACAACATTCTTGAATGGTGACTTGAATAAGGAAATATATATGCAACAACCTGAAGGGTTTGTTGTACCGGGTTAAGAAAACAAAGTGTGCAGACTTGTTAAATCTCTTTATGGCTTAAACAAGCACCTAAACAATGGCATAAAAAATTTGACAAAATGATGATGTCAAATTGATTCAAAATCAATGAATGTGACAAATGTGTTTATGTTAAAGCTAGACCTGAAGGCTATGTTATTATATGCCTCTATGTGGATGATATGCTCATTATTGGTAGCAATGATAATATCATTAAAGCTACTAAGAGGATGTTAGATGTTATACTATGGATGAAAATCGCTAGAACATCTGATGGATATATATTATCTCAATCTCATTACATTACAAAAATCCTAGACAAATTTAATGAGAATGATAATCGTTCAGCGAGAACACCTGTGGATGTGACATTGCATTTAAGCAAAAACACGGGTGAGAGCATATCACAACTCTAATATTCTCAAATTACTGGAAGTCTCGTGTACCTCATGAATTGTACGAGACTGGACATTGCATACTCAGTAAGTAAACTGAGTAGATATAATAGCAACCCAGGGGAAGACCACTGGAAGGTTCTAGTCAGGGTTCTTAGATATCTAGGATATACCTTGAACTATGGACTGCAATATACAAGGTATCCAGCAGTACTAGAGGGGTACTGTGATGCAAATTGGATATCTGATACAAGAGACTCCAAATTCACAAGTGGATATGTCTTTACTCTTGGAGGTGCAGCAGTGTCTTGGAAATCTTCTAAACAAACATGCATAGCAAGATCCACCATGGAATCAGAATTCATTGCACTTGATAAAGCAGGCGAAGAGGCTGAGTGGCTTCATCATTTTTTAGAAGATATTCTAATATAGGGGAAACCTATGCCACCTATATGTATCTATTGTGATAGTCAATCTGCTATAGGTAGAGCACAAAGTAACTTGTATAATGGTAAGTCTCGATATATACGTCGGAGGCATAATACCATAAAATAATTACTCTCTAATGGAATAATTTCCATTGAGTATGTTAGGTCAAAAGAAAATATTGCGGATCCGCTTACTAAGGGTTTGACCAAAGAACAAGTGAGTAATTCATCGAGGGGAATGGGCTTGAAGCCTATACATTAAGAATCACTATAATGGCAACCCAACCTAGTTGACTGGAGATCCTAAGATATAGGTTCAAAGGGACAACCGAATTATTGGGGATTTAAGGGGAATCACTATTGGGATAAAATCTCGTTCCCATTCTTATGATGAAATAGTGATGCCTGCTGAATGAATCATGATAAGCTTTGCTTTTAATGGTTCTCATAGCTTGACTTAGTTCGAGTGGGGTATTGCAGGATGCTCCTAATAAGAATCACCTATATGAGTGTGAAAGGGCCACTTCTATGAGGATTTTAAGGCTAAATCTTCTAGAGCACTCATGAAAACCAGGTTTGTTCGGGGCCAAAATGAACAAAGTCATGAGAACCACAATGTGCCTGAGAAGTGATTGTGTGACTTCTATTGTCTTGGTTTACACAAACGGCTGAACAGTTCAAGATATCACGTTCACTGATTAGCCAGTAAACCCGATAGTCTTCACAAGGGAAGGTTCAAAGCCGAAAGCTACCTTCCCCCATGCATGATCTTCTCAATATTTTCTTTCACAAGTTTTCTGCATTGTTTTGCATAATTATCCTGCCAATTCTCATTCATGTGGGGGATTATTAGAAGTGGGTATAATAACCCATATTAAAACCCACTTACTATTGATACGAATGAGTGAATTGGATAAAGGATGAATAGTCCCACATCCACACCAAGGAGGTGTTGTGGATGGTATATAAGGTCCAAGTTTGGCCTTTGAAGTTAGACCCAAGGGCCACCCCACTTTTGTGGGGGAGAGAGATGTTGGACACGCGCGCTGCCGCTATTTTGGGACAAATTCAATTGGTTTGGTTTTCTAATTTATTTTGGTTCAATCAAAACGGGTCCGGTTTATTTTTTTATGACCGTTAACGGACGGACGTGTCCGTTTAACGGGAAAGGATTTCAACAGGCTTTAACGAGAAACGGTGTGTTTTCAACGGACTTTAACGGGATTTCTATAAAGCTTGAGAAAACGGGTTTTCTATACGGTTTTACTTGCACTTCATCTTCCTCCTTTCTCCTCTCTTCTGTGAAAGCATTACACATCTGTGGTTCACTGCGCGTGCTATTTAGAGTGCTCCTACAGTACGTGGTTGATCGTCTTATCCTGGGAGGCAGACGCCTACGAGTCCTAAGCACCGTAGGGAGGGCGCATTCTGTCTTAAGGACAAAGTGTTTCGCTTGATTCGATCATCAACTTCTTCTCATTATTTATTATCATCTTTGCAAAGTACACATATCTTATCCTTAAGCCAGTAACAGTAAGCAGTAATTAATTATTAATAATACTATGTGCATTAATAATTTCACGATAGAGCTAGTTGTATTTCTTGAAAAACAAATCGAGCTAGTCGTACCTCCTACATCCACTGCCTCGAGCAGTTTAGAATTTAGATAGACAAAAAAAGGTCATGGGTGGCTCGTTCATGAGAGCCACACAAAATATGGATTACGCGCCACCTCTGCAACTCCCTTTGCAGGACGAAGAAGCAGAAGATGGTGCTGGACTGGTAACCCAAGCTCCCAGCTCCGCCACAACTCTCTGTCCTGCTATTTCCTCTCAACCCCACCGAGCCTCCGGTCGCCGGCCCAGAATGGTCGCCGTCCGGCCTGAGGCAGACGACAAAGCGCTGGAAGTTGCAGGGACAGAGGAGGCCAGCGCTCCGGTGAAGTCCAAGGGACTTGGGTTCGGGTCGTCTGCTTCCAAGGCGCCAAAGGGTGGTAAGAAGAAGGGGAGCAGAGAGAGGGGCTCTGTGATCAGACGGACACCGATTGGGAAGCAGGCACTACTCAGCCCGAGTCGGGACTCGGAAGCTGAGAAGCAGAGTGGCAATGAGGGGGCGTTTCTACTAACTTGGTTGGGGCTTGGGATTCTCATTTTTGTGGAGGGGATAGTCCTCGCCTCTTCAGGTACTTGTTCTTATTCTTTCTTCTCAATTTTTGTGACGATTCTACATTTCAAAGATTTCTTTTTCCATGGATTCTCTTGATGGGTCTGAGCTGGTTCTTAATCTTAATCTTAGACTCTTTTTATCTTCATTCTAAAAAGTATCCCAACTTCATATGGAAATAGGGTGCTGAGCTATATAAAGTCCTTGATGCTCTTTTACTTGAATCTGCGATTAAAATAACTTAGGAAAAGTTGTTATTTCGATACAAAGAGCTTGAAATTTGATTCTTTGCTACACATTGTGTGATTTTATTTTTCTGTTTTCTTATGTTTAATTAACTATGTAGTCTAGGATTATATCATAAAAGATAAAGTCCTAAAGCAGGGAAAAACTAAAACTTTATGTTTAAATGGGGCTTTTTTAAACTGTGTTCTGATAATGCTTGCGTGTAGACGATAGATTCTGCAGCTTCTTTAATTAAAATAATTGTACAAGATGCAAGGAATTAGAAAGCATCGGTTAAACATAGCAGTTGTTCTATACCCACATTGCACATTTCATTTGTTTCTTCTTGAATGAGCAATGGCATTGAGTACTCGATTCCATTGAAACGATGTTAATAAAGGTCCTTTGATTGTTAGAAAAGCTCATTCAAGCTAAATGTGGGAACTATAGAGGATGTTGAAGAAGTCTTTCATGGGGTTTATTCTCCTCATCATCATTAATTCATCATATAAGCCTTGTACCATCTATTTTATTAGTGGGTCGATTGTAACACCCCAGTTTTTCATAAACAATTTTGTATGCAAAAATACATCAGAATGCAGTGGACGTCCTTTTAATAAATATGAGAAAGCATGCTTCGGTCCATGTATATAATCACAGTGTCTCAACTAGAATGACAATAAACAAAGTTACAAAGGGCTCTCACAAGCTAACATTAAATAATAAAAGTTAATTATATTCTACTAATCTATCGAGCATCCTTGCTTTTCAGAGCTCTAATTCTCAAACCACTTGCAAGCTGTTAAAATAGTTTGGTTGAGTATTTTCATACTTAATAGGATTGACCAACAATAATACAATAGTTCATTGCAGATTATATCATTATTAATATTAACACATTAATATTCAATACGTTCATTTAATTAAAACACGTTAATATTCTTTGCTACATATGTCGGACACTCCCTAGTAGAAATGAGCTGGATCATTCAGACAATATTGGATTCGTTCTGGAGAAGGCCGTTCCATTCACGGCCATTCCATCCCCTAGACAACCCAGTAATTTAAGCATTCTAGCATCTCTCTCTTGAATTATGCACATTATTAGTATGTGTGGAGTATGTTAGACCGCAAGAAGACCAAATGGACCGGCCCAACATTTGGTCTTCGTGCCAATAGTGGGTTGGTTCAGACTTTAGATTGTGCATTCTTGCCAACATTGTGCCTTTTATCTTGTTATAGTCTTTTTATGTGAAGCCTTATGTTGATATTGTCATCTCTATATATGACAAAAAGCTTTCTTGTAGTGTCTCCGCCAAGTTTGAACGGTTGTTGAACGTTATCATAGCCGAGAGGAGCAAAGCCAAAGCTGATGGAGAGAGCTAAGTGACAAAGTATGGGTACGGCAATAAAACGGCAAGGTAAGCGTACGGAACAAAACGGTAGAAAATGGAATATACAGGAAAATAACGTAAAAAAATGGAAAAATAATAAAAATAAAAAATTATTATAGTAGGTATAAATGTTAAAGAATAACATATTGCAAAGTTGCGCATTTAAAAAAAGAGTTTCACTTTAAATAAAAAACGTATTTTACGTGTTTAAACACGTTTATTTCGAGAAAAACACGTTTTCCCATTTTAAACGAGGAGTTTTATGGCTGAGTGGCTGAAACGCGTAAAAAACGCGTTCCTGGTCACAAAGGGAGAGAGGAACGAGTTTTTGGCGTGACTGCTACGTATTCAAGAAAGAATGGATCCAAAGCTGCCATTGACCACTGCCAATATCAGCTCATTGCTGCTGGTCAGTCCATAATACATCAAGTATTACAAACAAATATACAATGAATATCCAACTAAGTTTATATTAAAAAATTTAATCAATTCATTAAAAATAGTACTCCTCCCTCCGAAAAGATATGTCCTCTTTAGAAAAATAAAACAACCTGATTTTAGTTCCGTACAGTTTTGTAATGAGGACATATACTTTTGGACGGAAGGAGTAACAGCTTTGTTATATTGGAGAAGAAGACAAGATTTGTATCATGGCCAATCTGCCGACTAGTGTGGTGGTTTGTCGGTCAAACACCACTGTCAAATATAATATTGGGGTGTTACTAAGCAGGTGGGTGTTACAAAGAAATTTGGGAGTGTTGGAGAGTCTCACCAAGATATAAAACATAACCCATCCGTCCGGATTTATTATTAACTAGTTAGTTTTAAATGAATCCAGACTGAGGGAGTAACTTTTACAATGTGTAGGTGACCATTTTCCTTTCTTTTTCTCATAATGAGGGGTGTCCAAGTCCTTACGACTTGATACAATTTCCTATTTTTCCTCAGGTAGAGGAAAATTACCAAATATTTGAAATAATGTGGATAATTTTTTAGATAATAAAAAATTTCACTAAGGATTAAAAAAAAAAGAGGCTAAAAAATATTGAGAAGAACTACAATCCAGTTTCCTCAAGTGCAGAACAATGAAAGAGCTAAAACGATGTGTATAATCAATTGGATAAAATTTGTAAATTCAGAAAATTGAAAAATATTTGTAAATATTCGAGTTTCAGCAATATTTGGCAAAAACCAAAGACTTTGAGAGTGTTAGTAGTTAATTAGTATTGTCCAGGTCAGCTTTAGGACATAACTGTCTCCAACTGTAATCCTCTCATATTATCTATGCATAACTGTCTCCAACGATAATCCTCCTGTATTCTCTATAAATTGACTCTATGCACGAACGTTTGTCTTTAATAAAAAAACAAGATTACTAGTTTCTTCATGGTATCGGAGCACGGGAAAGGGGGCTCTGCAGCTCCCAGATCCAGTTTTCCCATTGTTCCATCTGCCGTTGTTGAACGCTCTTCAAGCTCGTACGTAGCTTATCTTCCTCTGTTTTCAATGTTTCTTAGTTGTCTTATCTAATTCCTAGCAGCTTGCTATCATTCTTTGCTACTTGAATTCTGAAAATATACTTGCTCGTTGCCCTAATTGTATGAGGTCTGTGTGAAATTTCTGTTGCTTCTGGTTTTCAGATTTCTGACACCGTTCAGCCTTCTCTATTGCCTTCTCCTACTTCCTAGAATACCCCACCGCCTAAACTGCCCTTATCCTGTCAAATTTGTGGACGAAATGACCATGCTGCAAACAAGTGTTATCAAAGGTTTGATTTGGCTTATATGGGTCATTTGCAAGCTGCTTCGAATGGGTTTTACAGAAATCAGAACAAGGGCAAAGCTCTGGTTGCATATTCTATTGTATCTACTTCTTATACCAATAATGATTCATGAGCGTCTTCATCCAATTATGCACCTTGGTTTATGGATTAATGCGCTTCAGATCACATTACTTCTGATATTACTAATCTGACTCTTCAGACACCATATAATGGCACTGATTTTGTCTCAGTTGGAAACAGCGAGACTCTTTCTATTTCTCATGTTGGTCCAGACTCTATTGGATCTTCTTCTTATCTACAACTCAATCGTGTCTTGCATGTTCCACGAATTTTTCAAATCTTTTATCTATTCACAAATTGGTTGCAGATAATAACTGCTCCATTATTTTTAATGCAAATGGTTAATTCAGGACAACACGTCCAAACGGACCATCTTCCAAGGTTCTAGTCTCAATGGATTGTATCCAATTTCATCACAGCTGTATGTCCCACACTTTACAGCTTTTGTAGCTGATTCTAAATCACCAACTTTGTGGCACTGTTGGCTCGGACATCCTTCTAATGTGACACTTCAACGTCTTGTTTCTTTTTTCTATTTTACCAGTTGTTGGAAGTTGTAATCAAAATTGTACTAGTTGCTCAATGAGCAAGTCTCATCAACTTCCTTTTAGTTCTTCATTGGTCACAACTTGTAGACATCTTCAGTTGATTCGTTCAGATGTTTGGGGGTCAGCACCCCAAACTTCATTTCTGGGTTTCAATTACTATGTTATGTAAATTGATTATTTTCCCAAATTTACTTGGTTATTTCCTCTTATACGAAAATCTGATGTGTATGAAACATTTGTCTTCTTCAAAGCAATGGTAGAAAATCTTTTAGACACAAAAATTGTTCATTTTCGGAATGATAATGGTTTTGAGTTTGTCAATCAAAAATTTTGTTCTTTGTTTACATCTGTTGGGATTATTCATCAAACATCTTGTCCTTATACTCCAAAACAAAATAGAGTTGTTGGGCGTAAGCATCAACATATAATAGAGACAGCTATGTCCTTATTGCTTCAATCTTCTATGCCGCTGTAATTTGGGTCTAAGGCAGTTTATACTGCTACGTTCCTTATTAATCGACTTCCTTCTTTTATTCACTTTTTCAAATTTTGTTTAACACTGTTCCATATTGTTCATTTCTGCATATTTTTGGATGTCAATGTTATCCATGGCTTCGACCATATACAAATCATAAATTTGAACCTCGTTCTCTTTCTTGTGTTTTTATGGGTTATTCTTATCAAACCAAAGGTTAACACAGTCTTGACTTGAAATCAAACTGCATTTATGTTTTCATACGTAAAATTTTGTGAGATGAATTTTCCTTTTCCTCTACACGTTCAACTTTGCCTTCATCCAATTTTGTTTCTAGTTTCTCATTACCTCCTCCAGCTTCTCTTTCACCCCATGTGCGTCTTAATACTTTGCCTACTGGTTCTCTCTCTACACCTTCTACTGCTATTTTACCTTCTCTAATTTCTGTTGTTCCTGTTTCTACATCTTCTCCATCACCAGATTTACCTTCTTCATTTGCACCTGACATTCCGCCTACACCGTCCTCTTCTCATCCAATGATCACTCGTAGTAAATCTGGAATCACTAAACCGAAGGTTCCTATGTCTTTGTTTGCTTCTTCCACTTCCAATGTTGTTCATAAAACAAAGCATTCTACTTATGTCGTTGCCTCAAAATATAAACAGTGGCGTGTTCCAATGGTGTTTGAGTATAATGCTCTACTTCAGCAACAAATATGAACTTTAGTTCTTTCTCCTACTGACAGAACAGTTATTGGCTGTAAATGGGTGTTCAAAATTAAAAGAAATCCAAATGGCTGTGTCTCGGTATAAAGCTCGACTGGTGGCTAAGGGCTATTATCAAACAGAAGGAGAAAATTATTTTGAAACTTTCAGTCTTGTAGTGAAGATTTAAATCGTGTGTATTGTTCTTAGTCTTGCTGTTTCTAAACATTGGCTGGTCAGACAACTCGATGTCTCAAATGCATTTCTTCATGGCAATTTACATGAAGAGATATTCATGACTCAACCTCCAGGGTTTTTAGATAAGTAGCATCCTGAATTTGTTTGTCATTTAAAGAAGGCTATCTACGGGTTGAAACAAGCTCCACAATCTTGGTATGAGCGGTTGTCCTCATTTATTGTTTCTAAAGGGTTCACTATATGTCATGCAAACACTTCTCTGTTTATTCAACGGACTGCTACTCGACTCACCATTATTATGGTATTTGTCGATGACATCTTAGTGACAGGGAGTGATTCAATGTATGTCCAGAAATTAATCACTGATCTTGGTTCTAAGTTTGCTAGAAAGGATTAATTCATCATTTTCTGGGTTTGGAAGTGAAACATACAGATACAATGTTGTTTTTAACTCAATCCCATTTTGCTAAAGAAATTTTAAATCATGCTTCCATGGTTTCTTGTAAGTCCGCTGCTACTCCTTGTCATTCAAAGCAGAAGTTAGCAAAGTCTGATATAAATTTATTTTTTGATCCTACATTATATCGGAGTATTGTTGGCACATTATAATATCTTACCAATACCAGACTTGACCTCACATTTGTTGTCAATGCCGTCTGTCAGTATATGCAATCTCCAGCCAACTCTCATTTTTCTGCTGTGAAACGAATTCTATGATATGTTCGTGGGACTCTTCAACATGGTGTTTATATCTTTGACAGCGTGTACCGATGCCGATTGGGCTAATGATGTCTCTGATCAACGATCCATTACAGTCTATTGTATTTTTATGGGTCACAATCTTATTCTTTGGCATTCTAAGAAATAAGAAACGGTATCTAGATCATCCACAGAAGCAGAGTATTGTACTTTAACAACTGCTAATTCAAATGATTTTTAAGTGTCTGTTCTTCCTCAAGGCTCTACGCCTTTGATTTGGTATGATAATGTCTGCTATCTCGTTATCTGCAAATCCTGTTTTTCATGCATGCACTAAACATATTGAGATTGACCATCATTATATTAGAAAGCGTGTTCTTGCTGGTGTTGTCCGTGTTCAACATATTTCTTCCGTTTCACAGTTAGCTAATATATTCACGAAGTTATTTGCTACTCAGCGGTTTCATCTCTTAAAGGGCAATCTCATGGCCTCACTCCCACCTTGAGCTTGAGGGGTGATGTTAGTAGTTAATTAATATTGTCCATGTCAGCTTAGGACATAAGTGTCTCCAATTGTAATCCTCCTGTATTCTCTATAAATAGACTGTGTACACGAACGTTTGTCTTTAATGAAAACACAAGATTACTAGTTTCTTCAAAGAGGTACCTTCTCTTGCATGGTTGTTAATTTTTCATGTTACTTAACTTATTATGTACTTCACATCTTTGCAGGACTTGGTGGTTGCCGGCATCGACACAACCTCAACGACGGTGAGTGGGCGATGACGGAGCTGTTGCAGCATGGGGAGAACATGAAGAGGGTTCAGGAGGAACTGGACCAAGTAGTGGGGCAAGCCAACCTAGTACAGCAGTGGCACCTACCTGAGTTGCACTACCTTGATGCGGTCCTCAAGGAGGTGTTGCGGTTGTACTTGGCGGGACCTCTCCTGCTTCCGAGGGCAGCAAGTCAGCCCTGCATCGTGGGTGGTTATCTAATTCCGATGGACGCTCAAGTCATGGTCAATGCCTGGGCCATACATAGGGACCTCAAGATGTGGGAGAACCCGGACGAGTTCCGGCCGGAGAGGTTCCTACAGCCGGGTTTTGATGACTGGGGCCAAGGTGGCAAAGAATTCAATTATCTTCCATTTGGGTCAGGGAGGAGGATCTGCCCCGGCATCACTGTGCTGACACATTGCTGAAATACATGCTTGCTTCCTTGCTCCATTTGTTTGATTGGAAACTCCCCTGGGACAATGAGCTTGATCGTTCAGACAAGTTTGGAATCGTTCCAAGGAAAGCCGTTCCATTAATGGCCATTCCAACCCCTAGACAGCCCAGCTATGTAGACATGTTAGCATCTCTCTATTGAGTTGTTCACATTATTACTAGTGCTTTCATCCTTCGTGAGCATTAATAATTTTTGATATGTAATAAAACATGATGCAAAGAAGGAATTATGGGTGGTTGCATTAGTCTAATTGCTCGTGAACTATCTGCCCAGGCATCACGGTGAGTGACACGATGCTAAAATACATGCTTTCTTCCTTGCTGCATATGTTTGATTGGAAACTCCCTAGCGGAAGTGAGATTGATCGTTCAGACAAGATTAAAATCGTTGGAGAAGGTCGTTCCATTAATGGCCATTCCATCTTATTACTCTTATATTGATTTGTTTATGACTGAAAGTTTGATCTTTTATGACTCTATGCTCCTATATACCTACCGAGATGCTTCTATTTTAATTACTTATGCGTAGAGAAAATATTGTACGTTGTTTAGTGCGTCTACAATATTCTGGCTGAGGTCGCCTAAATCTGTTTGATTGCTTATATGCTTTTGAAATATGCAAAATCCAAATGACTGTGTGCCTCTTGCTGCAGTCTTCCCTAGAATTTATATTTGTTGTCCGGTATTAGTTTCTACAATTCAAAACAGATTATTTAAATACATTGCCTGTCTACAAAAATCACGGTTCTATGTAATAAACAGAGAATTGTCAGTGACTTTTATTTCATTGATGTGTCTTCCAGATCAGCTATGTAATACATATTCCTACTGAATTCTAATGTTCAGCTATGCTTATGCCCTTTAGATATATTATGTAAATCTTATTATATTTTCTTTAGTGATAGAGACTTATTTTTGCAATCGATTTCCAAATATCTGTTGAAACTCAAATTATCTTATTTCAGCAAACTATAATTATGACATCTCCAACATGAGATACCATGTTATACCTTGCATTATTATATTATGAATATTTTTGCCTTGACCTTGCTATTAGATCTAAAAAATTGTCACTTTTCTATCTTCTCAGCTTTTTTTATGTATGTCAAATATGAAATTGTGTCTCTACAATACTATTGTTGAATCGTGGTATGCAACATCCCCATTAGGCTTCATCTTTATTGTTCTGCATTCAAATGACAAATTTTATCCTTATTAAGGATTGGCTAGTGTTCTTGATATATGCATAAATATTGGCTTGTTAGAATTATTGTTTTGCCTTTTTTTGTATGGGAGTTAAATTCATTTCCTTGTTACGTTATTTAATTTGGAAGCATATGCATTATTGGTCCGCTCACGGACAAGATTCAAGGTGAGACCTTTTTTGAAGAGCTCTATAATTATTTGGTGTCTTTCTCTCCGAACGGATGCTGAATGTCGCGAATCATAGTATGCTCATTGCAAAGCCATGGCCGCACTAGAGACTCGTCTGATCGCATGCATAACGAGGTTGTTGGACATCATGGAAGGCTCAACAATCTTCGACCATTATGTCCATGAACATTGATAATACCCACGTCTCTAGACTCGTGGCAAGATCTGATTGTACCTCTAGAGGCGTATTGGCTATGATAGACAGTCGATTACTTGGAGAAATTCATTTACTCATAACATATTTCTATATGTTTCATGTTATGGCGTCTGATTGTTTTGCCTAGGAGTTAGTAATTCTCGGCGCTAGAGTTAAGGTATCTTTGTTGGTTGATCTATATAATGTTGGCAGTTCGTGTTATTGTGATTGACTCTTTTTTTATTTATATTTTATTTCCTTACAATATAATTGATTTTCTTATTTCATATATTTTTATTGTGGTTTTACGTTCTACTGAGTATTTCAAGGTATTTCTTGAAATACTCATGCATAGCACAACTAAGACGTTTGTAGCATAATTATTTATCTTTATGTTATTTTAAGAACTGATGTAATAAGATATTAAACCTACATAACAATTCAGGTTATTATTTATTCTGAATTTATTTACAAGTAATCTATCCTGTTCGCTTGTCATCACAATCATGGTGTGAATAATAGCGTAAATGTGACGTTTCAAGTCTTTAGTAGAAATATTATATGGGAAGGGTTTACATGAGATCGTTCTCATATAAGGAGCATGAGGCCAATCTTTATAGCCGTTGGATTCTGATCGGAGGATGGATATTAAATCAGTGGGTAGGTGAGTGTGTCACATCAGGGAGTGGGTGAGATCATTATGGCTATTTGTAGCCGTTAGATCAAGATCCAAGGGCTATGATTTAAAGTGGCCTCATATAAGCTATATGAGAGCGATCTCATTTAAACTTTTCCCATATTATATACTTTGTGGCTGAAAATTTAGGGTGGGACAATTAACATCTCTCTCTTGAATTAAGCAGATTATTAGTATGTGTGGAATATCTTGGACCGCAAAATGTTGGACCCGCACAAGATTTGGTCTTCGTGCCAATCATGGGTTCAGACTTTAGAATTTGTATTCTTGCCGGGAGGAATTACAGGGAAGGGTTACCAATTATGGGTAAATGCACTTTAGGACCTGACCTTAAAATGTAAATAAGCTTGGGTAAGGAAGGGGGGAGGCATATGATTTCTCCATAATGCCCTCACCTATTCCCGCCCTTCTTTCCCTCCAAAAAGCATCATCATGCCCTCACCCATTCCCCTCACTCTCTTCCCCATCTTCCGCCTCCGTCGTCGCCGCCCTCTCTTCCCCTTATTCCGCCTCCCCTCATTGTCGCTCCCGCTTCACCCTTTTATGCCTCCCCTCATTGCCCCTCCCTCTTCCCCTTCTTCCCCCCTCTTGGCAACCTCTTTCATCCTCAGCATTTCCCCCTCCCTATTGGTTGCTACTGTAACTGGGTTGCGGGTGTCCGCGGGAAGGCTCAATTAGTGCATAGTCGAGGGAGAGCTGCCACTTGCAGAAAACATGGATATAACTATCTTGTGAGTTAGTGTCATATGCAATACGTATTTTAGTTGCTCTCTTATATGTGTGTGTTGCCTCATATACAAGTTGTTGTGTTGCAATGCATTTTTAGGCATTACAGTCAAGTTGCGACGCATTTATAGTCAGTTATGTTACATTTGCGATGCGTAAATACTTGTTGCGTGCCTAGTAGATATGCTCATATGTGTTGTATCTTAATTAGTTGCGATACATTTTTTGTAGTTATGATGCTTAGTGGTTGTATTTATGATGGCAGATTAGTTAAGTTGTGACGTTAGCAGATCTAATACATTGCAGTGAAGTTGCTATGCATGTTTATACAGTTAGATGACATTTGCGATGCAATTGTGATACCTCTATTATTAAGTTGCGATGCATTTGCGACTCTGTTGGAATATTAATTTGCTTGAATTGCGATAGCAGTGCGATGTTCTAATAGCTTACGACATAATGAATTGTAGGTGGAAGGGGCCAGTTTGAGGGTGTTGGCATGCTATGGTGGCCACATTGATCATACTCTTGGTAGCAATGTGGCGATAGTTGGAGGCATATGCCACGCTCACACCCTTAAACCAAGTGATACTTTCAGTTCATTTGCTAAAGTATTGGCTGAAGATTTCAACATTCCAGAAGAGAAACTATGTTTTGCATACATATACCCCGACATCAAAGATTTGACGTTTGTGTCAAATGATCATGGATTGACTGAGTTGAGGAACTGCTTTATGCAATGTGGCTTTTGTAAGGTGTTGTTGTGTGATGAAGGAGAACATCCAATTATAAGCAGTTCTCCAAACAATACAGTTGAAAGCAAGATGCATGTTAGTCCAGTTAGGAGTAGTAGCAGTCAGGGAACATCACTATGTTCGAGTGTTTGGCAGTACAACTTGGTAGGAATTGGGCAGAAATTCACAGATCAGTTTGAAGTGTGGAAGGCATTGAGACAACTTTCAATAGCCAACAACTTCTCATACAAGTGGGTGAAGAATGGAAAGCGTCGGTGAAGGTTGCAAATGGAATGTGAGTGCAAGTTTGGATGCGGGGACAGGTTTGTTTGAGGTGAAGAAGTATGATGGGAATCAAGGCAGCGACATCACCCACATGCTTCGCATAGTTTATTGTTAGGGTTGATTGATGGTAAGGTAAGAGACAGTCCCTCATATTCGGCAAGTGACATGGTGACTGACATGCGTGTAGAGTATGGCTTAAGCATCACATATCATAAGGCATGGCGTGCAAAGGAAACAACTATTGGAGCTCTATATGGTGATTACAAGGATTCTTATAACGACATTCCATGGTATTTGAACAAGCTCATAGCCACAAATCTAGGGACTATAGCTGCCTATCAAGTCGATCCCGAAAGCAGGAAGTTCCTTCATTGCTTCATTTCATTGAATGCATCCATCCGAGGGTTTGAACATTGTCGGGCACTTATTTTTGTGGATGATACTTTTCTCTATGGCAAGGCCAAGGGGACTCTTCTAGTGGCTTCTTCAGTGGACACTGGCAACCATATTTTCCCATTAGCCTATGGAGTTGTGGATAATGAAACCGAGGATAACTGGCAGTGGTTCTTAACACATGTTCGGCATTGCATTGCTCCTGGTAGGATTATCACTGTGATATCCGATAGGGACAAAGGACTTCTTGCGGCTGTTCCAAACATATTTCCAGATGGTTTTCATGCTTATTGTGTGCGGCACTTGGAGTACAAGTTGCGAGATATAGGATTACGAGAAAAGGGGAACAAGGGAAGCAAAGCCCAAGTGGCTAGGATGATTCACAGTGTTGCTGAAGCGGCTGACATGCATGAATATGAGGTTGAATTGGTTAAGCTCCGCGAGGCTTCTCAGGTAGCATATGACTGGGTTCTAGCAAATAAGCCTGAACACTAGTGCAATGCCCTCTTCCCAGGCTGTAGGTACAATCACTTGTTGAACAACGTTGCCGAAAGCTTTAACAGCTGGGTGAAGGTGGAGCGGTGGTGGCAAATCAAGGGACTACCTTGTGTCCATGCATGTGCTGCCATATCTGCTACAGAAGCGTCACCAGTTTATTCATGTCGTGGAGACTTCTGGACAACGCAGAGCTATAGGAATGTATACAACCACACTGTCTTCCCAGTTTCACATGAAGACAAGCCAGTTCGAGCTAAGCCACCAGTAGGAGAGGATCTATTTCTTCCATCCGTAACCAAGAGGCCAAGGGGCAGGCCAAGGAAGAAGCGCATTGAATCCCCAAAAGAAATCTGTAAGACCATTCCATTGCAGCCGATGTGGTGGGCTTGGGCACAATAGGAAGAAATGCACAACACCAATTGCAGGCTAACCTGTTTCGGAATAAGTTACTGTTCAGTTGTTTTGTTTCAGTTTATACTACTAAACTACTTTGTAAGGTCTGTAATAATCTTGATACTATTACGACTTTCATCTTGTAGATATGTCGTAATGTGTTACATAGGACAGGTTGCGAAATTGTTATTGTTAAGTTGCATGACATTTACGATGCCCAAATGTTGAAGTTGCAATACCTTTATTACTAAGTTGTGATGACGTGGTTTGTAGCATTATGTGTTACCTCATATATATATATATATATATATATATATATATATATATATATATATATATAACAATGAAGTTGCGCTGCCTTTATTCTTTAGTTAGGCCACATTTGCGATGCCTAGATGAGCAAGTTGCGATACCTTTATTACTAAGGTGTGATGACATGATGTGAGGCCTCATATATATGTTAACCATGTTGCACGACATTATGGTCATGGTTATGGATAGCTAAATAGTG
Source organism: Houttuynia cordata (assembly GCA_039654745.1). NCBI lineage: Eukaryota > Viridiplantae > Streptophyta > Magnoliopsida > Piperales > Saururaceae > Houttuynia > Houttuynia cordata. Next base: position 9,706,484 of record CM077511.1, read on the forward strand.
ATGGATCGAGAACCATGTATTAACTTGTCAACACCTTGTACATATGTTCGAATGTGTTACATATGACAATGAAGTTGCGCTACCTTTATTTCTTAGTTAGGCCACATTTGCGACGCCTAGATGAGCAAGTTGCGATACCTTTATTACTAAGGTGTGATGACATGATGTTATGCCTCATATACATGCTAACCATGTTGCACGACATTGTGGTTATGGTTATAAATAGCTAAATGGTGATGGATCGAGAACCACATATTAACTTGTCAACACCTTGTACATAAGTTCGAATGTGTTACATATGACAATGAAGTTGCACTACCTTATTCCTTAGTTAGGCCACATTTGCGACGCCTAGATGAGCAAGTTGTGATACCTTTATTACTAAGGTGTGATGACATGATGTGATGCCTCATATCCATGTTAACCATGTTGCACGACATTGTGGTCATGGTTATAGATAGCTAAATAGTGATGGATCGATAACCATGTATTAATTTGTTAACACCTTGTACATATGTTTGAATGTGTTACATATGACAATGAAGTTGCGCTACCTTTATTCCTTAGTTAGGCCACATTTGCGACGCCTAGATGAGCAAGTTGCGATACCTTTATTACTAAGGTGTGATGACATGATGTGTTATATATGACAATGAAGTTTCGATACCTTTATTCCTTAGTTAGGTGACATTTGTGATGCCTAAATCTTGAAGTTGTGATACATTTATTGGTAAGTTGCGATACTACTTAAAATGCATCGCAATACAATCGCAAATGAATCGCAACAGCAAAAAATGATAAACCACAACGTTGACAAATATTCATAACACCACATACCCACTTCATAAGTACAATTAACCTGTCAAAACTATCGCATAAATTTGTCCACAAGCAGCCATAATCACAATGCATCCACATCAAAACTATCGCATAAATTAGTCATAGCAAAAAACTATGTCCTAACCCCAAATAATAAGCCACAATGTTCACAAAGCTTCATAACACCACATATTAACTTCATAAATACAATTAACCTGTCAGCCTAGTTTTGCCCATACACTGACACAGAATGAAGGATGTACCACACAACCCACTTCCTGAATTGGTGCACATCAAAGGCTTCTGGTAACTGTCCAAAGGCAAGTCTATACATAAAGTAACAAAGGTGTGCCCCGCAGTCATCATACCCCATTTGCTTCTATGATTCTATATGCTTAGTTTTCCACTTAGTCCAATCCCCATCTTCGAATGGCAAACCCAAATAAAATCCACCGTACTTTGCCTGCCTCCTCATGGCAGTGAGGAATATTGTCTTTTCCTGCTCAAATCTCCCCCGTGTGCCAAGGCTATAATAAATGAACATCGTGCGTTCACCAAATCTAAAGTCCAACAAGGACTAGTGATTACTCTTGAGGACAGGAACCAGCCACCTACTGTACATGAATGCATGATCACTAGATGCACCCTTGCAAGATCCGCGCATATTCTTGCTCCAATCTTGATACAAAGCCTCATGCTCAAAACTTTTAGACTTTCTACCCACCATCCATGTATCGAAAGCTTTCTGCTTAGCAATGCAAAATGACTGCATGCATGTACAAAGTAAGGAATAAAGAAGCATGATCATAAGTATGCATTCGTATATAATGTTAAGGTAACTTACCAAGAAGTGGGGATCAAATATGAAGACGGTGGGGAGCTCTGATGAACCAAGACTAATTACTCATTATTTGAGTAGTAGCCTTTAGTTATCTATTTAATTCTTTTTACTTGTAATTGTAGTATTACAAGGTCGATCCTCAGAGATTGACTAGTGTGATTGAGAAATCAGTTCAAAGTAGCAAACGAATGAAATCAAGAGTAAAGTAAAGTAGATAATTCAATAAAATAAAACACTAAGGCATCAAGGTAGGTCATTGTAATATCTAATGAGGTACTTCATGTTTCAATGTTTCTCAATTAGGGGCGAATGAAGATTCTCCCTAATTGGATAATATGAACATTAAGAACGAACAACAACACGATCACTTTGGTTGAAATAAGGATTATAATATTTAAATCTTCAAGAGTTCTATGTATCAAAATCACAAAGGATCAAGAAAGAAATCAAGTATCCTATGTATTAAGAAAACAAAGAAACGAGAGATAAATAATAAAACATCACTTTAAATATCCAACACATAATTATAGCCCAATAAATAACATGAAAAGAACTTCATTAAAGTATCACAAATCCCTCCCTCTAGCCTTAGCTAGGGGCTTAGCCAACCATTACAATAAAATAAAATAAAATAAAATAAAAACAATGAAGAAAAGTTGAGGAGAGAAAGAAGTGGTCGTCCTTGGAAGAGGTAGAGAATTTGATGACTTGAAGAAGAGCTTGGGTATTACTTATATAGTGGTTGAAAAAGTTTAACAATGGAAAGGCTCCAATCAGATTTTCTATCATTACTCCATGATTGGGTCTTGATTGATTTTGAGCATCACTAATTGATTTTGTCCTGCTTTCAATCAAAGAATGTTGCCTTTTCTTCTTCGAATCACAGCTCTTCATGGTCATTTCTTGATTGCCAGAATTATCTCATAGTTGATTGTCAATGATTGTCTTGATTAGCTCATAGTTGATTGCCACTGATTGCCTTGATTAGCTCATAGTTGATTGCCACTGATTGCCTTGATCATCTCATAGTTGATTGCCATTGATTGCCTTGATTAGCTCATAGTTGATTGCCAATGATTGTCTCCAGCAGATCTTCACAATCTTTTAAGTACGGGCTTTAAAGCTTCAAGATTAACAGGTCGGCCCATCAAAGAATTACCTACAACACACAATGGGCTTACATAAGTTGATATTAAATTCACCACACTAGATCCATGGATATAAAAATAGTTATGGCTAATTTATTTCTGCACATTTAAAGCCCAAATAACATTGAATGTCATATGTTAATGTCTTAACTTAACAAATGCCCATTTTGCCTAAAATTCTACCTAGCCTTTAACTAACTATAAAATAACATAACAAACATGGAGTTCAAGGCATCTTAAATTAACATAATTTTGAGCACATCAAGCTCTGTACCATGTAGCTCCCTCAAGTGCTTTTGCAAGAGTGCTACATATGCATCCACAACAAAGTTGTCAAACCATCCTGCGTCTGACATCTCATCCTCCACCCCAGGGTATCCTTGCCACCTAATGCCATGGAGGTTGCTAACCTTGACAGGTACCCCATTAGCAATGCCAACATCGAGGTGTAAGAATTCCCTTGGGAGCCTCCAAAATGTGTCAACAATTGCCTCATCCTGGGGGGTTAGGTAGAACTCACTATGATGGTTTTCCCTCTCGTTGCATCAGAGTGCAACCTCACAGAAGAAAGGTGATCGACATTGTATAGCATGATTTGTGGTTCTCAACACAAATACCGTTAGAGGGAGTGACCTGCTTGTAGTGGTGTGGGCATAAGTTGCTTGTATCATGCCATCATGAATGAATGAGTGGTTGCACGTATCAAGCATCATGAAAGGAAGAAAGTATATAGAAGGTAAATTTTTTACTTACTAAAAGGCTTTGCAGATCAATGACTGTCACTGGTCTACAACCAGTGGAATCTGATGCAATGGACATGAATGACACATATGGCTTCCCCACTTGCCTCTCTGCATCTTTTGGTGATGGCTCTTCACTATCCTCGTTAGCCTCCTCATTTAGATTGAGAGACCAGCTGCGAGGTGAGTCCATTGGAGAGGTAGTGTCCTTACCTGTTGCATCTGAAGAGGGAATAGGTGAGGAGCCAGTGTCATCATCATATTCCAGCCTCCTCCCCTTATTCTGAGAAGATGATTTGCTAGCCAATTTCTTGAATCTTATTGCGAATGGGACATTGGGGGACATAGCATCCACCATAGGGGAAGGCCTTGGCAACTCTGGCTCTTGCCTCTTCACCTCATCGTCTGCCTTATATCTTTTGGGAAGCCCTTGTCCCACTTCTAGTACATGACACATTTGCTTGAGGGAGTTGATCTCCTGTTCATGCCTATACTTTATCACGCAGACTTCTTCCCTCACCTTCCGATTAAGCTCGTACATGTGAAGGCAAACTACAGACAGGAGGTGATTGTGCTCTTGGATGGCCTCCAAACTCATAGGCCTTTTCCGGAGGAAAGACTTAAGGTCTACAACAACAAAAAATATGTGAAGAACACATGCAATAGTAAGAAAGAAATGCACCAACATGAGATAAGGAAGGCAAAACACTGCAACAGAACCATAACTGAATCAAAACAGCATTTGCGAAAATCACAAACAAAAGAATATTACCTACTTCTGGAAGAGCATCATCTGCCCCCCCTACTTCTTCTCCTCTTTTTTTTCTGTTGTTTGGGCCTCTTTTGTTGTCCACTGGAGTCACCTCTACTTCTCCCCTCCCCATCACTGTGAACATCACATGTTCTATCTCTGGGTCTCTTCTCTATAGCTGGAGGATTTTTCTCTGCTTCCATCTCCTCCACGGAATCATTAGCAACCAGATCCTTTTCAATGTCGTCTGCCACATCCAAGCCTTTGCCAACCACCTCTAGTCCAGACTCAACGTCAGTGCACTCAAGCCCATCAGCAATATGCCATTTCCTGAGGGCTCGTATGCTAAGCTTGTAGTCAGGTGCCCTTTGCACCAACCACTTCAAAATCCTAGGTTGCAAGCCATCTGCCCACTACAACCAATCCAATCCAACCTCCCTTGCTTCCACCAACTCAAAAAACCAAAACTGTATAAACACATAATTAATAATGCAATTAGTACATCAAAGATTACAAAAATAAGATTACAAAAAACTGTCATAAGTTTGGTACTTGACATTCATACCTGTAAAATAGCCGAACAACCAAACAAATTGAATCTACCTTTCCTCATGTCCTCGTATGCATTTGCAACTCCTCTCATAGTTGTACATACACTTCTCTGCCCCAAGGATAATTTGAGAATGTACACAAGTCCTCCTCATCCATCATAGCCAAGAACCTCATTTCCACAAGGTCTCCTTATCCATACATACTGCAATTATGTACAAAATCGTCAACCTAATCTTGTCTTGTACCTTTGTCTTCTTTCCATCAAACAATTCCCAAATCATTGTCGAAGTGATTTTTGATTCTCCTTTAAACATTCTATCCTTGAAGGCACTAGAAGATGGGACTCCATATTTCTCGACTGTTGTGTGTAGAGGCAGCCCGAGAATTAGAGAAATATCCAACGGCTTAACTTGAACCCTCTTTCCACCAATATTAAAAGTCAACCCACTGACCCTCCTATCTAGAATCTCGCATATTAGTCTATGACGGACTTGCGAGTGCGGAATCTTCAATAAATCTCCAAATACAGAATTGGAGAGGTATCGATGGGCTTCGCCTTTTATTGTCTGGCTAAATTCAGCCAGCTTCTTCATGCTACACTTGCAGTCAAGTTTAGGCCGCTACAATTGGATAAAAAATTGTAATCAAATAACCATCCTTACAGCAGCATTCTTACATTATATCATCACACCCTATACAATCAGCCTTTGCAACCTATGCAATTAACCTTCGCAATCTATGTAATTTACCTTCGCAACCAAATAAATTTCACTGAACTTCATATAATTATTCAACCATCGCAACTTAACCAATTAACCTACGCAACCTATGTAATTTACCTTCTCAACTAACTAAATTTCACTCAACTTCATATAATTACTCAACCATCGCAACCTATGCAATTAAAATTCGCAACCTTTTATATCAACCTTCACAACTAAATCAGTTAAAGCTATTATCCCTACATAATCACAACCCAACACATTTTACGCGATTATAACAACTATTCTATACACAATTCTCATCCACAATTCAAATAAAAATAACATTAAACAACATACATTCATGGTAACCACCAAAATGAAGCGGTGATAAGAAGAACAAAATACACTTTCCGTAACCACTTACTTCCTTTCCGGTGTCAGTCTTCTTCTTCCCTGCATTTTTCTCTTTGCCCTTTGTAGTTCGTGGAGCCATTTGCGTCAATGGAGAGGGAGTCGACGGAGAGGGGCGTTGTCCAACTGGTGAAGAGGGTGCAAGGAGAGGGGGAGGGCAAGAGGGGAGTCGGCAGAGCAGAGCGTGAGTAGAATAGGGCATCGGTGGAGCAGGAGTCGCCGTCGATCTAGCAATTAGGTGGCATCGACGAAGATGATTCTCAGCGGAGAGGGAAGCTGGCAGGGAGGATAGTCCGTGGAGAGAGGCGTCATCGAACCGACGAAGGGGCACCGATGGAGAGGGGTGTCGGCTAAGGGGCATTGCCGGAGTAGCGTCGGTGGAGGTAGATGAGGGTTTCGAAGCAGCTGCGAAGGGAGATGGGAGATGATCTTGGAAAATAGAGTGAGTGATGAGGGGAGACGCTGGGAAGGGTGGAAATGACGTGCGACAGGGCAAAGGCGGCGTCCTTTTGAGCAGGAAAGATCACATCGAGGGGCACTTTAGGTATTATAAAAAAATAAACCACCTGACCCTCACGTGCATCCTTTTTTTGTTGGATATTTTTCAGATTTTTGAGTCTTTTTGAACCCTCAATTTTTTCACCTGGCCCATACCGGTTAAAAAGACAAACCGAATTTCTGAATGAAATTGCCCCTTCTTGCCAACATTTGGTCTTATTTTGATATTGTCTTTTTATGTTAAGTCTCATGTTGATTTTGTCATCTCTATATATGACAAAAGCTTTCTTGTAGTATCTCCTCAAACCATGAATTTAGACGTAAACTGTAATCTGCCACCCCGAGTCCCCATTAAACTGGCCGCCATTAAATATCCGAAGTAGTCGAGAAGCAACTTTGCAAACATCCAAAGCCATGGGCCTAATGACCATAGCATTCTTCAGTGTTATTCTGCCCCTGCTAGTGATCACTTGGTACATGAAAAAGCATGCTAATGGAAGAAGCTACCTCGGCCGGCTTCCACCCGGGCCGCGGGGGCTTCCCTTGGTGGGCAGCCTCCTTTTCCTCGACCCCAACCTCCACCGCCACTTCACCAGCCTGGCCGCCTCCTACGGCCCCATCTTCAGCCTGAGACTCGGCCGCAAGCTCTTTGTGGTAGTGAACTCGTCGTCCCTGGCTAGGGAGGTTCTCAAGGACCAGGACCTCATCCTGGCCAACAGGGACGTGCCGGCCACCGCCCTTTACATGCCTAACGCAAACCACGGCATGGGCTGGGCTCCGTACGGCGACGAGTGGCGTATGCTCCGGAAGCTCTCCGTGAGGGAGTTCCTCAACGGTGCCAAGCAAGCCTCCTTTCACGACCTCCGGCGCCGTAAGGTGCACCGGATGCTGCGTCATGTGGCGGCCAATGTCGGAACTCCGGCTCATATATTTGAGCTAGTGCTGGATACCTCCTTTGAGGTTATGACCCATATGCTATGGGGCGGGGAGGATTTCACAACGGAGGGCGGGGCCGGCGTGCAGGCGGAGTTCCGGCAGGCCATGGAGGAGTTCAACGCTGTGTTGGTGAAGCCTAACATGAAGGACTTCTTTCCGGCCATTGGTGTGCTTGGAATGATGAGCGTGGACAAGGAGGCCAAGGCGGTCGCCGCCAAGTTTGAACGGTTGTTGAACGTTATCATAGCCGGGAGGAGCAAAGTCAAAGATGATGGAGAGAGCAACGACTTTTTGACGTGTCTGCTACGTATTCAAGAAAGAATGGATCCAAAGCTGCCATTGACCACTGCCAACATCAGCTCATTACTGCTGGTAAGTCCACAATACATCAATACATCAAGTATTACATACAAATATACAGTGATTATCCGACGAAATTTATATTAAAAAAATTCAACCAATTCATTAAAATTAGTTCTCCCTCCCTCCAAAAAGATATGTCCTCTTTAGAAAAATAAAAATAAGCTGATTTTAGTTCTCTTTGGTTTTGCAATGAGACGAATACTTTTGGAAGGAAGGTGTAATAGATTTACTCCCTCTGTTCTAAAATACTATGTATAATTGAAAATATTCACTATTCTAAAATATTGTATATATTTTTTAAATTGCGTGACTTCTTTTTTTCAAAATTAGAGGAAACTTGGAAGGATTGACTTGACCTTGGTTCGTGAACGAGCATACGAGTTGGATGGGATATAAAGGAGAAAGAGTAATCTGACTTCTTTGTTAGCTTTATGGTTAAATAAAAATAAAAATTTTCTCAAATATACATAGTATTTTTGAACGGAGTGAATATTATTTTGAAGAAGAAGACAAGATTTGTATCATGGCCAATGTGCCCACTAGCGTCGTGGCCTGAACCTTTGCAGGTTCTATTTTGGCCAGCACTTTGGGGGGTTGGGAGAAGTTATTTGGCACGTGTTGCGTACCTGGATTTTATGCTCATCACCAATTATCGATTGACACGAAATCTAATCTGTGGGCCGTTAGGTGAATGACACTTTTTAACACCCTAATTTTTTCTCGATAACAGCACTTGAATAATACCCAACGGTATTTTATGGTTGCTGAGTAATACCACAATTTCTCATTCAAGTTTTTGTCGATAGAATTCTACTGTCTAATACAAAGGATCATGACAGTCATACCCTATTGACAAATATATAATTGTGGATCCATACAGCCAAATGGAATTAAGGAATGGCTAGAAAAAATTGTTTTTTTTTTCAAACCTACTTAGGAAAGGAAAGTGGGTGATACTGAGAAATTTAGGAGTGTTGAAGAGTCCCACTATATATATATATATATATATATATATATATATATATATATATATATATATGGAATGAGTTTACATGAGATCGTTCTCATATAAGGAGTATGAGGCCAATCTTTATTGCCGTTAGATTCCGATCGGAGGGTGGATATCAAATCAGTGGGTAGGTGAGTGTGTCACATCAAGGAGTGGGTGAGATCATTATGGATATTTATATATATATATATAGGGAAAAGTTTAAATGAGATCGCTCTCATATTGCTTATATGAGGCCACTTTGTATCGTAGCCGTTGGATTTTGATCTGACGGCTATAAATATCCATAATGATCTCACCCACTCCTTGATGTGACACACTCACCTACCCACTGATTTGATATCCACCCTCCGATCGGAATCTAACGGCAATAAAGATTGCCCTCATGCTCCTTCTATGAGAACGATCTCATATAAACTCATCTTATATATATATATATATTAACCTAGTTAGTTTTAAATGAATATGGACGCAGGGAATAATATTTACAATGTGTAGGTGATAAAAAATAACTCATAATCTTTGGCAGTTTCTTACCCCTTTCTTTATACCCTTTACCTTTCTTTTTCTCGCAATGAGGGTGTCTAAGTCCCCAGGACTATACAGTTTCCTATTTTTCCTTGGGCATAGGCAGAAAACTAACAAATATTTGAAATATTATGCATAATCACAAATTTCACTATGGATTTTTTTAAAAAAATGCTAAAAGATATCAAGAAGAACTACAATCCATCTTCCTCAAGAGCAGAACAATGAAAAAGCTAAAACGATGTGTTTGGAAAATAGAAAAATATTTGTAATTATTTGAGTTTGAGCAATATTTGGCAAAAATCTTTTGTGATAGAGGTGTAACTTCTCTTGCACTGTTGTTAATTGTTCATATACTCAAGTTATTATGTAATACACATCTCTGCAGGACTTGGTGACTGCCGGCATCGATACGACCTCAACGACGATGGAATGGGCGATGACGGAGATGCTGCGGCATGGGGAGATCATGAAGAGGGTGCAGGAGGAGCTGGACCAAGTAGTGGGGCAAGCCAACCTAGTACAGGAGTGGCACCTACCTGAGTTGCACTACCTTAATGCAGTCCTCAAGGAGGTGATGCGGCTGTTCCCGGCGGCACCTCTCCTGCTTCCAAGGGCAGCGAGCCGGCCCTGCGTTGTGGGCGGTTATCTGATTCCGATGGAAGCTCGAGTCATGGTTAATGCTTGGGCCATACAGAGGGACCCCAAGACGTGGGAGGACCCGGACGAGTTCCGGCCGGAGAGGTTTCTAAGACCGGGTTCCGGTGACTGGGGGCAAAGTGATAAAGAATTCAATTATCTTCCATTTGGGTCAGGGAGGAGGATCTGCCCCGGCATCACTGTGGGTGACACATTGCTCAAATACATGCTTGCTTCCTTGTTCCATTTGTTTGATTGGAAACTCCCCGTGGCCAATGAGCTCGATTGTTCAGACAAGTTTGGAATCGTTGTAAGGAAAGCTGTTCCATTAATGGCCATTCCAACCCCTAGACAACTTAGCAATATAGACATGTTAGCATCTCTCTCTTAAGTTGTACACATTATAACTAGTGCTTTCATCCTTCATGAGTATTAATAATTTTCATTATGTAATAAAATACGATGCAAAGAAGGAATTATGGGTGGTTGCATTAGTCTAATTGCTCGTGAACTATGTGCATTAACAATTTCATGATAGAGCAAGTTGTATTTGTTGAAAAACAAATAGAGCTAATCTTACCTCCTCCATCCACTGCCTTGAGCAATTTAGAATTTAGATGAACAAAAAAAGGTGACTCAGTGAGTCATGGGTGACTCGTTCATGAGAGCCACACAAAATATGGATTACGCGCCACCTCTGCAACTCCCTTTGCAGGACGAAGGAGAAGAAGATGGTGCTGGTAACCCAAGCCCACAGCTCCGCCACAACGCTATGTCCTGCTCTTTCCTCTCAACCCCACCGAGCCGCCGGTCGCCGGCCCAGAATGGTCGCCGTCCGGGCTGAGGCAGACGACAAAGCGCTGGAAGTTGCAGGGACAGAGGAGGCCGGCGCTCCGGCGAAGTCCAAGGGACTTGGGTTCGGGTCGTCTGCTTCCAAGGCGCCAAAGGGTGGTAAGAAGAAGGGGAGCAGAGAGAGGGGCTCTGTGATCAGACGGACACCGATTGGGAAGCAGGCACTACTCAGCCCGAGTCGGGACTCAGAAGCTGAGAAGCAGAGTGGCAATGAGGGGGCGTTTCTACTTACTTGGTTGGGGCTTGGGATTCTCATTTTTGTGGAGGGGATAGTCCTCGCCTCTTCAGGTACTTGTTCTTATTCTTTCTTCTCAATTTTTGTGAAGATTCTACATTTAAAAGATTTCTTTTTCCATGGATTCTCTTGATGGGTCTGAGCTGGTTCTTAATCTTAGACTCTTTTTATCTTCATTCTAAAAATTATTCCAACTTCATTTGGAAATAGGATACAAAAAGCTTGAAATTTGATTCTTTGCTACACATTGTGTGATTTGCTTTTTCTGTATTCTTATGTTTAATTAACTATGTAGTCTAGGATTATATCATAAAAGATAAAGTCCTAAAGCAGGGAAAAACTAAAACTTTATGTTTAAATGGGGCTTTTTGAAATTGTGTTCTGAGAATGCTTGCTTGTAGAAGATAGATTCTGCAGCTTCTTTAATTAAAATAATTGTACAAGATGCAAGGAGTTAGAAAGCATCGGTTAAACATAGCAGTTATTCTATACCCACGTTGCACATATCTTTTGTTTTTGCTTCTTCTTGAATGAGCAATGGCATTGAGTACTCGATTCCATTGAAACGATGTTAATAAAGGTCCTTTGATTGTTAGAAAAGCTCATTCAAGCTAAATGTGGGAACTATAGAGGATGTTGAGAAGTCTTTCATGGGGTTTATTCTCCTCATCATCATTAATTCATCATCTAAGCCTTGTACCATCTATTTTATTAGTGGGTAGATTGTAACACCCTAGTTTTCATAAACAATTTTGTATGCAAAATACATCAGAATGCAGCGGACGTCCTTTCAATAAACATGAGAAAACATGCTCCCATGGTGTTCAATAGTTTTTCAAACATTTCCAAATACATTAGATTACATAATATTTATAAATTCGGCCAAACAAAATAGTCAATCCCGGATCCAGTCTAGGTACACAACCTAAGTGTCTCAACTAGAATGACAATAAATAAAGTTACAAAGGGCTCTCACGAGCTAACATTAAATAATAAAAGTTAATTACATTCTACAAATCTATCGAGCATCCTTGCTTCTCGCAGCTCTAATTCCCAAGTCACCTGCAAGCTGTTAAAATAGTTTGGTTGAGTATTTTCATACCCAATAGGATTGACCAAAATAATACAATAGTTCATTGCAGGTGATGTCATTATTAATATTAACATATTAATATTCAATACGTTCATCCATGGGGTTCTTGAGACTCTTACTCTACCTCTTCTACTTACATTCTTCATACTTCAAGGGTGCGCTACCCTATCCTTCAATCTATTTTCATGGTGTTTCTCATATGATATATTCTCTTGTGGAATTGTCTATGGTATTCTAGGTCTTGTCTCTTGTGGAGTCAACTTATATTCTTCCTACATTCTTTTTGATCTCTACCAACCACGCCCGGTAGATGATCCCAATGGGAATTCATGGTTTCCATCGGTTTGAATTGCGAACACCATGAACTTCGCTATATTTCTACATGCAACTCTTCATCTCTTGTGGATCTAAGCCCGCAAGACGGCCAACCTTGATTCAAGGTTTTATGTCAGCCCTCTAGCATAGTTGCTCTTGTGGCACATAGATTCTTTTTTCAATTCATCTTTCACAGTCCAAGTAAATATTCAGAGAAAAGGTCATACTTGGTTCTGGTTTTGAATCATGAGTGGTCAACTCTCACTCTCCCCCTAACATAAAACTTCATGTTTACTACACTTTGTTGTAACATTTTTTGTTACTATATTCTTTTTGCTCAACGACACATGTCTTTCTACATGTTACATCTAATATATAGACCCTTCTTAGTCCTATACTACACTCTATCCTCTATTGCAAACATATTAAACAATAATTATTCATCTAATGGAAGAGACTACTTAAATACATTGTCTTATATTTCAATTCATACTTCAACTCTAGCATTAATATGCAAAGAATACTTTACTAATCTTTCATTCATTTCTAGTTATCATTACAACTCCAAAGGTACCTTTTTGAATTCCATCTCTTTCTTATGTTGTAATACTCATCGACAATCCATCATCAACAAGAATTGTTGTCGGTGATTGGTAATCATTGATTAGATGAACCACGTCTTAAATCTCCATCCTTTATCTTTCCATTTATATTATTCCAATGCCTATTTCATGCTTTAACTTATTTCCATGTGTGCTACTTCTTTATGCTTACTGTCGGATTTCACCTACATGTCATTCAATGACACTTGACTTGCCATTGTATGTTTGTTGTTGAACTCTCATATTATTTTCTGAATTCAACTATATATACTACTTTTGCAAACCCATAAGCTACTTTACTTATGAGCTTAATTACTCCTTCATATTTAATTTGGCAGACAAATCAGTTAACGACAAATGTCTTGTCGTGGGCTCTTATCGCAAACACTGACAGAGCTGCCGAAACAGAATCCCACTTCTCCATCAGGCCTTTCATTAATTCTACTTCTACCGCATGATAATCAGGAGTATAACTAACAAACTCGTTATCGATCATACTTCATGAATCATAAATCATAATTCTATAGATATACATGATCCAAACTTCATACATATGGATTATATGCAAGGTTTTAAAAATCGGACTGGCCATTGACCCGGAATTCTAGCCGTTATAACTAACAAACTCGTTATCGATCATACTTCATGAATCATAAATCATAATTCTATAGATATACATGATCCAAACTTCATACATATGGATTCTATGCAAGGTTTTAAAAATCAGACTGGTCATTGACCTGGAATTCTAGCCGGGTAGGTCCAACCGGGTTCAACCCAGGTTACCTGGTTGCTGACATCATCATATTAAAAAAAAATTCCCCCTCCTCGAGCCAAAGAGAGAGGAGAGCTCACCAGGGGGGGCGACAGCGGAACACGGGGCGAGGCAACGACGGCGACAGTGCGAGACGAGGGGACGGTGGCGGCGGTGTGGGGCGAGGCGACGACAGCAGGGGAACCGGGGGTTTTTATAAAATCTGGCGCAGTTTCCCAGGTCACCGGTTTGATCGGCCGGGTTAAACTGACCTGACTGAGTCAACCTACCAGGCCCAAAAAAGAGCTCGACTCCAATCGAACCGGCCAGGCCAGTCCAGTTTTTAAAACCATGATTCTATGACATCATCCATCATTCAAATCAATACTTCATATTATGAGAGGCTTACCTTGCTCTTCCACAAACATAATACTTGCTGAACTGTCCAATATCATGGTATAAATCTCATTAAATAAGAAACATAACCAACTACTTACTTCTAAAGATGCACTAATCATTCATGGATCCCTAATCATGCAATCATCTATCGTACTTCTTTCTTCAGGCAAGCTTTTATGCTAAAACATATGATTTAATTTGAGGTTGGGCGAATCCTATCACAATCCAAGCTAAATACTCCTCTGGCAATCCTTCCTCTTCTCTCCATCTAGGGTTTTTAGAGAGTTTAATTAAACTTTCACCATACGGGAATAGAGTATTTATACTTTAAGTTTAAGATAAGCACAAGGTTTCCTAGTTTAACCAGTTTCTGCATATGCTACGACAACTAAGGAGCTTGTCGCTAGAAGCTGTATGTGAAAATGGCAGTGAATTGTAAAATTCATAACATTGGATCCCAAACTCAGAATTGCAAAATTTTGGTACAGTTGGATTCATCTTTCCGAGACTTTCAAAATAATATATAATTTTATACATAAATTCTATGTATCATGGGAGATCTTTCAAAAATACTATTTTAGGTCATTTTGTGCACTATGACCATTTCCGGTTCACTTGCTGCTTAACCAATGCTTAGGTCATATTGCCACCTCTTGTACATAACTAATAAACCTTTAAATCATCACTTACTTGTCAATAAGCTAGGCACATGCTTAATAACCATCTCAGTCCTTAGTTAATAATTTATATTGTTACATAGATATTGTCCACATAATGGAGGTACATAACATGGCTATGCTAATTGTCATGGAGATGGTTAAAGAATGTTATGTGGTCCATAATTTGGGTTGAGTAAAGTGCTAGAAGTCTTGGATACATTCTGGGGGCTTCGGGTGAGAGAAATTGATCAGATTAACTTTGGACCCGTGGATTTAAAAAGTATTTTTAGATGACTTAAACGTTACTGTAGATCAGAAAAAGTGATCATCTATCAATAATTCTTCATTTTCCATTGCTCGCTCTATGGAGAAGTTTAAGGTTAAGGTATTTTACAAGATCCACAAATCAATACTAAATACTGAAGCATGTAAGTAATGCTATCACTGCGTTTTTATGTCAAAATAACTTTGATCCTGTTTCTATTTGCAAAAAATGAGGAGCACCAAGAATTGCATCTGGAAAGGTTAACGGAAATATTTATATCACCAAAAATACTTTAGCCACTCTTTATATTCAATAAGCTGAGTGTCACCGAGAAATTGCATCCTGAAAAAAATTGTCATTGATCTGGAGTTGTAACATCGGTGAGGATATTTTGGTTTACTACTTTTGTTATTCATCAAAATTGGATAGAATATGATCTTGGTTACTTTGTTAGCATATCAACTAAGAATTCCCATTTGAACCTGATTGATAGGCTGTAAAAGCTTTTTGAATAATGAAGGAACTTGATGATAATCGGACATGTGGACCATTCAAGTACACGATGACATAGTATTAAATAGAGAGCACTATCTATACCTTACTGTAGTTAAAAAAAAAAACCTTCTCGTACTGTAATAATTCTGTATCTCATTGCTTCGAACATCTTGATTTATTCAGTCACTTCTTCTTCATGACTAATTTAGAATTTGATACAAGAAATCTTGATGTGATCAACGAGTATGGTAAGACAAGCCAAGATATAAACCTAGGCAGAACAAGGTCACTTGGGAGTCAGTTATCGAGTCACCTCCAAATCTGCTTGTTTCCATGACAGTCTAATAGCATACATGTTCAGTGACCTTTTAATTCTTCATTGTTATTCCTACTTTCCATGACAGTTTAATAGTACATGACATGGAATCTAATAGGATTTAAGTTCACCTTCCTTTTTAATCTTCATTTTCATTTCTACATTTGCAGGTTTCCTTCCAGAAGAATGGGATAAATTTTTTGTGAAGTACCTTTATCCTTTGTTCACCCCTACAGTTGTCTTGTTTGTTGGAGGCACTGTTACTTATGGTGTTCTCAAATATATCCAGAGCGAGAAGCAAACAAAGAGCTGAAATACGAGCGCGACATTTTAGGCACGCTTAAATGCTAAGACCATTTAGTTGCTAGAGGCTGGAGGCAGGCAGTACTTATAAAAAGCTTCGATCTCTTGCCCAGAGATGAAAAAGAACCTGAACATCGTTGCAAATAGAAACATACTAACTGAATGTTGCTGTTCATCTCTTTTGATCTCACTGTGCCTGAAGTGGTGTAAAATTTTTCCTAGTACTTCAAAGTGTTGGCCCCATATTCCGTTAGTAGCAGACTATCAAGAGTGTTTCTTAAGTCTCTAGTGTATTTATGATTAATATGGTTATAGATATTTTATATGTTTAATATGGTTGTCGATATCATTCAGAAAATCCCCTGACGGAACTTAGACTTGGATACCCTGTCTCCTTTTACAGGAATCATATGGAATAAACTGCTAATCTGTGGTGAAGTGTATTTATAAATAGATAGATTTTGGAAGGATTTTTTAGCTACTGCAAGTTCTTTATCGGCAGAAACTTCTTTATTTTGACACATGATGATAATTACCGAAACCTTTGATTAGATAGGCCTGCCCATTATTGGCTCAATGACCTGTAAAATTGTAAATCCACTTACTAGAACATATGGACAGATGGGCTCCATCTTAAAACCTCCAGTGGTGGGATTAATCAATCTCACCGCTTAATGACAAAGCTTATGTAGTCGTCACCCCCTTCACTTTGGAAAACTTTAATTGGAGTGGAGTTATAATAGAAGTTTCACACGTATCTTCACTGGCTGGTATCTATCATGGCCAATCCAAACTTCATGATGTAATAATTCAATCACGAAAAAAACTTCTAATAATGGACCCTTTAACACACTTCAATGCCTAAAAGATGATTTCAACTATCGTTATAAATAGGTTAAAGTGCTTCTTTACAGTACTTTGTTCAGGCCATTTCCTGTATCTTCCCTCTTTTGTGTGGGCGATATATGCATTTACTTTTTTCTTCCACAAGCATGGACAGAACAAGCTCCAACCAGACCATGGTAGTGGTAGGTCAAGAATCAGCAGCTGCTGTACATACTAGGAGGTCTTTCTCCATGTTGGGGGAGACCCTCAAGATAGGATTGCTATCAAAGAAATTAACAGGCTTTAGATCAAAGCTTGATGACACGGTTGGCATAATGGGGAAGTCCTCCTGGCAAGGTATATGATGAAATCCCAGTGCGTACCATACCACTATGTCCTTATTCTAAATTGGCCGATTCCTGCATTTTTAGCCCCAAAATGATCAGTTTTATCTGTTGATATAAAGGCAAAGGAAACCAAAATTACACAATTGAGAAGCTTCTCACCTCTCAGACCACACAGCCAGTGTGTCTTCCCCTTCACTTTGATACACAAAGACTCCACCAACCCACTCCTCACTTTGGTTGTATGGTGTCACCCATATCTACAACAAGACCAGCAATACAAAAGCAAAGTAGTAAACAATTCACCAATGTTCAGGATGACTAATTGGGCTTTTAAGTAATGATTAAGCTAATCCACAGGGATTAGGATGTCAGCTCACCTGATTGTTAGTGAATGTCTCTCATCTGGGGTGGATCATTGGCGTCCAGCAAGCTAGCAGCCGTGCTGCCAGGGACTACTTTGTACCCTACCAGGTTCCCGACCCGGCTCTTCTTAGACGGGTTGATCACGTGGAATTCGGACGGGTCATAGAGCTTCAACTTGATCTGAGCCGCCTTCTCCGTCTTAGCTGTCTGTCGGACCGCCTTTAAGTAGCTCCGCGGTGGAGATTCCTTCGGCGATGTTTGTTCCTTTGTGAGATTGACCTTCACAAAGGAGTTGTCCGACCCATCCACGTCCATGTCCATGTAGAAGGTGATATAGTGGTCATGGATGACCCCGATTACATTCTCGGACAGGAGTGTTCCATACATGTGCTCTTGCTTGGGCACTTGGTCTCACCATCATTATTCCGCTCAGCCCCACCTGCAATTTTACATTCAAATATGGAAAAACAAAAAAGTGCAAATACAAACCACAACAAATTGCAGATGCTTTTTATACTAGCAACCATTGGATAAAATGGGCACATTGAGATGAATGAAAATGCAACCTCATTTGATCGTTAGGATTGTAAGAGGAAGATAAGGAGTAGGATAATGTAGTAGTAGTAGTGATATTTCTACACGAAATCTGTACATCAAAACCATGTGTAAGGTTTTGAAGTATAGATGTGTACAAATATCATTTTACCTCGACAGTAGGATTTTAAACGCTTTGTTTCTGATAGAAGAGAAAATTGATGTGACTAGAATGGTTTTTTTTCTTGAAGTCAAGTAGACTAGAATGGTTATATGGTGACAAGGAGCTCAAATAGACAAAAATAGTGACAAAGAATTAAGATAGGCTTGGTACAATTGCAGCTAATGAATGGTTAAGACATTTGTCAATTTGAGACCTACTCATCTCCACTGGATACCCTTACCACCATGTCACAATCCATGAATGAAAAAGGCTTCCAAACAAAGTGCTGAGGTTTGATATTTTGGCACCAGGACATAAATGTGAGTCTAGAAGTCCAAACCTTGACACGGATGAGCCCATCTGTCTGGAACTCCCAATCAACAATGTAGTCATAGTTGGCCACTGATGCAGCCATCCTCACCACTAGTGTCACCTTCGGCCTTACCTCAGTTATCTGCCAAACCACAAACAAGCATTTCAATACTTCCAATTGTTCATCACGTCTGTCCATAACCAAGTTCTTTGCAATGTGGTTTTTCCCACTTACCTCCAGGCCCGATCGGGCTTTCGGCGCGGCAAATCATGTTCTCCCGGACATACGGCCGACCATCTGTGGCCACGAACCATCCATGTACCTAGCATGCCGGGGACAATCATTAAGCGGGTCCAAGGACATGGCTGTAAGCCCAAACTTGTATTCACCAGCGTCCATGTACGTCTTGAAGTTGTAAGTAAATATGGGTTCTTGTCCCATTTTACTTGTCTTAATTGAGAGGAGTCGGCTCTCTCATGCAAGTGTAGGCATGTGGAGTAGTTAGGCTTCCGTGAGCCCGGTCCACACTAAATTGGAAGAGGCACTGTAATCATCACCGATCCGGAAATCACTTATTTGGAATTAGCTATTTTGGTACGACCAAAATGGAATTGTCAAATAAGAGTCACTATATTGGAAATCAGTTATGGGAGAGACATTGAGCAATTTCGGGAAACCGAATGGCATAATTTTGTAACTGAAATTTCTGCCTTTTTTAAGGGCAATGGAGGGGACGCCCTCCATGCCAATGAAAAGCTTCTTTTGGTTTTAAATCGCATTGCTCTTTCTTGATTTGGTGATATTGATTTCATTGGGTGAAAAAGCTAATTCGGGGAATATAGCTTTTCACAATGTTCTACACTCGATCGGTGAGGGATTTGGTGTTCTCGGACATATTCTAATCCGTGGAGTGATTAGTAGGCACAAAGGCCGAAGGTTAGTGATTCTAATTTGATAATATTTAAGCTATATTTGTTGTTTTAAGGAAAAACCCAATTTTTGAGAACCCACATCAAACGGATAAAAATCCTAAATTCGCTTCCGCTGCGACCCGATTACCCTTCAGAAGTACCAAGCATCCGCCGGGTCCATGTACGGCATGAACAGCTCGGACGTGAACCCTTTGTACATGACACTCCTCCATTCTCCGCTCACCGGGTCTCGGGCCTTGCCGGACTAATCTCCGAGGCGGTGAGCGGATCGAGAGGGTGGCGGGGGAGCTCGCTTTGGTGAGGCTGGGACTTGGGTAATGGTCGCTTTGTGTTAAAGAGGATATCGGACTGCTGGATTCGGTTCTTGGAGGTGCACCAGGAGGATTGGCCGGAGCACCGGAGGAGCTCGGCCTTGTCCGAGGGGGTGTAAGGGAGGTGCACCCATGAGCGGGTGAAAAGGAGGAGGAGGACGGCGGAGAGGAGGGGGATGAGGAAGCGGAGATAAGATATAGCTTCCATGTTTTGGCTCAATGAAGCTCTGTACTGCTGCTTGTGGAGAGTAAGAGCTTTATATGAAGTGACTTCGAAGCTCTTCAGCTTTGTATCAAATGAGAGCTGTTGTAGGGGGTCACTTCCTACGGGCGGCCGACCCATAGCTTTGTATCAACTATGTCATTGACATTTTTCAAACCCCTTCCATATGCCAAACTCACTCTAAAATGTTATTGTTTGAATCACTAGCAAGACAGAATGACCAAAAGAAGAAAACCAGTAGCAGTTCATTGGGAATACCTCTCGGCAATTTCATTCACAATCGATCCATTAGGAAGTCCTAATCAGATTGAGAAGAATTAGTACAGATTCCACCGCCTCCGGGGTAAATCCGGCCGGCTCTGACGCTCCGGTGGCGGGGTAGACGGCCAACGGCGCCGGCAGGTTCCGTGTTGGTGAACTGCAGCCTGTGTTGGTCGGGAGCTAGAAGACGAGCGCTAAACCGGTGGTTCACTTCTTGATTTATGGGCCGAGTAAGTGTTTTAAACCGGCTCAACCCATTTCGATTAGTGTCAAACTGTCAATGACTGGTTTTAATCCTAAGTAGCTTACTTTATCAAATTTTTAAACATGATTCACAGGACTAATAGCCTCCTACAAGTACTCCGAATGAGTATCTGAAAAAAAGTTAAAATCCTAAAGAGTGCATTTCAACCATTTTATGGAGTTGTACAAAAATTAAAAAAATAATTGTCTTTGGCGGATGACACTATTTAAATAAGAGTGATTAACCCTAGTTTTACATGGCTTCGTTACTTTAGAAAAATTGACACATATTCGTATGATTTCTTAGTTGTTTGACATATTTTTTTAGGACTAGCAAAATTCGTGTTTGTTAAGTCAAAGCTTTAAAAGTAACTCTTCACGTGTTTAATTGGAGGGATCATACTAAATATAACTACTATAATTATTAGAAATTCTTATGCTTATTCTATTTTTTATGGTTATGCATGCTTTAATGGATTTGTTCTACAATATTTAGAATAAAACTGAATTAGATGATTTCCCTGATTGCTTGGATAGTTAATCCCCCAAATTTCGTTTTGATTATATAATAGTTTCGTTGGATCCCTATGAGAAGCCTAGAAGACCATGTAACCGAGGAACAACCACCAACTCCTTATTTTATCATAAGACCAGAAAACACAAACAATAGAAATATTGATGTTTAGAAAGGAAAATTATAAGAAACTAACACAATGTGAAATAACCCTGGCTAGGAACAATGGATGATCAACAAAAACACGATCCACCCCTCTCTTGTAGCAGTGGAAGAATCTCACCATCTCAACGTTGTCTCCAACTCTCAACTGCACATAGACAACGATTTAGAGAAACCAAGTTTAGTGCTAAAGTAACTCTTTACAAGATGAATGTTGTGACAAAGGAGAGAACATGAATAAAACTCCTACTATCCTACAGTTATAGTTCAACTGTGTATAATTAGTTCAGAAAACTAATTTGGATTATTAAAGTGAAAGGGAGGGAGTAGTAAAGTCTACCTCTGCCACTGCACATGTGTCCCAACAGTCCCTTACTGATCATACCGCGGAGCAATTGTCATTACTCTGTGCCCATTGGCCTGCGATTGAACAATTTATAGAAACTGAGTCACATCATTGCACAATTTAGCCTAAAATCAAATTGATTATCTAATTACTTGATAAAAAGAAAAAAAATTGCTCATGTGATGAAAGAAAATATGAATCGGAACACGCATACTGCCATGGCTGGAGGCAGACCTCCAAGAACATCACCAAGGCCTCCAGTTTTGCTCCATGGAGCCACCTCTGCCCCAACAAACACTATGTTCATTCCAGTTCCACACACAACAGCAAGCCCCCCTGGCCTGCCATTTTCATGCTTCACTCTCTTCCTGCAGTCTTGTCGACTCATTAGTCTTCTACTGGTTATCATATCCACACTATTCAACGCCCTCAAACCGCTATGGCACATGGCTGGATTCC
The DNA here is from genome assembly GCA_039654745.1 of Houttuynia cordata. NCBI lineage: Eukaryota > Viridiplantae > Streptophyta > Magnoliopsida > Piperales > Saururaceae > Houttuynia > Houttuynia cordata. The sequence continues at coordinate 9,728,707 of CM077511.1, forward strand.
TCATGTTGCAAGCTCTATTTTTGCTGAATGATTTTTGCTCTAAGTCGTAGTTTAACAGGCCGGCTCTAGTTAAAAGACTTGATGCACTCAGTTTCCATCAGATTTAGACACTCCAGGAATCAAGAGCTAGAAAGAAAAGTAGCAAAAAATGTAACATAAAATGAACATCTATACTTATAAGAAAACAGTTCTAGAAGAACATACTGTAAACAAAAAACCAAGTAAGATGAATATAGTAAACAGATGCTACAACTCCATTCTATAGGATGATTGTGAGTTTTCGTAGATAACAGTATACCAATATATTGAGTATGTACGATTAAAAACAGTTTAACAATAATGTTTGCTATAAAGCATTGTTGATACCAACCAAGAGCAGAGATTGTAGCCTGAAGAAGATTGCAAGGACACAGATGAAAGTTAGAAGCTGAAGAGGTCAACTCTTGATTGGAACCAGACAAGTTTGGAATATACATGCCCGCCAAATCCAGCATTGGAAGAAACCAATCATCATTGTAGTGAGGATTAGTAGTGCTATTCGCATGGACTCGCAGGCAGATTTCATCAAAGGATGTGACTTGCACGAATTTCTCCTTCGAGCAAGCTTTGCTTGTTTCAGTGAGATGGGTCCGAGAGGACACCTCAGAAGATGCTAATAATTCTTGTGTCCAATGCAAGATGTCAAGTTCACAATACTTTCTTGTGTTAACATAGAAATGGTATGCTCAAGCTGTAGTCTGTAATGCACTTATAAAATGTCCAAATGAACCGTAGTTTGAGGTGACTAAACATTTGATTTTCCTGAAATAACAAAAGATTGGTGGTCTATTCTAAGGTGGGGTGTTGGGATGTAGATACTTAGCATAGAAACTTGATGGTTGACACAAACATTAGAAGAACTAATAGGAAGGAGTTGGTTGCCTAGTGCTAGAAGAGTAGGATGTCATGTTGTCGATTAAAAGCAAAAATGAAAATAGAAAGAATGCAAAGTGATTGTTGCATACCAGGAGATGTGTTGCAGATGGACATTGTTGGAAGATGGATATTTAGAATTGCACTGTGAAGGTTGTTTTTCTTTTCTTTACAGCGCCCGGAGGTGAGTCATGTAAAAGGTCAAAATCGATGTGTGTTTTGGTATCCAATGTGAGAAGCAATGGACTACCTGGCATCAACATGAGGACCAAACTTGCCCAAAGATTTTATAGGAGACTTCCAACTGCAAGGTTTTTCATGGCTAAAAGCCAAAATGCCTGTTTTAGTTGCCTCAAGGATCAACTGAATTTTGTTTGCAGGAGCAGTGTTAATTGCTAAAGGATTTATGAAAAGAATCCAGTGAGGAAGTTACAGAGTGCAGCTTTTTTTCCTTGTTACTTCAGAGTTTTTCAGGGAATATCGATACCTATCCTTTCTGAAAATAATGCAAATTTTCCTAATTCTGTTATGTGATAGTGGATGAAATTTTAAACCATTATACGACCATCATACACTATACAGCTAAATGTACTCACGACCATCATACAGCTAAATGGACTACTGTTAGCATAAATTTTTAACCTGAGCTTCTACTTGATAGCTTGAACAATTTTTTCTCCTTGGTAACTTGAACAAACTGCAAGATGCAGGTTCAGTGTTATAATCACAAAGAAGATGGAGAATATCAAGGATTCAGTACAAGTGGATCTCAAACTTGTCATGCCCCTCCGGACAACTGCATACATCCGTCAGGTGCCACTTCAATATCTTAATTGATTTGGAAGAGCATGCTTCTAACACAACTCAACTAACACAGAAAATGGCAATACCAATTCCAAATTGCCAAACCAAGACAGCAGTTTCCTTACCACCACCGAATACGAATTTGGTGAAATCTTCAAGGCTCAGTTTGGAGACGCAGATTTTGATTTTGACATAATATATTAAAAAATCATATATTTCTGAATTTGCTCAAGAGACTAATTTAGATTCAGCTTCAAAGGAGATTTTTCAAAGGAATCCAATTTTTACTTCATTGACTTTTCTCAATGACATTTGTTATAATTTTGTAAAAAAGACACGCGCAATTAATAATAAAAAATATGATTTCAATCATGAAATTGCATTTTTCCTTATTAATTACCCATGTCTTTCATATTTATTTATGAAACATGTTATCGAACCATAAATTCTTCTCCAAAAGCTACTTCTTCCCGACCAAACATCCAAATTCTTAATTTTTGCTTCTTCCCTAGTATCCAAAATTTTCACTCTTAAAATCTCTTGCCAAACGGACCCGCATTGTTTGGTATTGTTTGGCAATATTTATTTGAAAATTTGTATTTCATGAGATACAAATCTTCCCTCTTTGTTTGGTATTGTTTGGCAATATTTATTTGAAGATTTGTATTTCATGAGATACAAATCTTCCCTCCCCTCCCTCGTCAATCGTCATCCTCCTCCTCCCTTCCACCTCATACTCCCTCCGTACACTCCTTCGCTCCCCTCCCCCCTATCCCTCCCCCAACCTCCTCTCTCTCGCCTACAACGCTCTTCTTCTCTTCCTTGCCCTGTCAGGCGGCAGTGCCGTCTCATACTGCGTCCTCAACAACTTCTTCAGCCACCTAGCTTTCCCTGCTGCCTCCCTCAAATTCTAAGCAGTGGAGTTAGGCACAACTTCTTGGTTTGGTGGACAGTCGACCGAAGGATGAATTGCAAGAGCGATTTAGAATTTTTGGACAGATCATCCCGGACTCCCTAAAAGCCCGAATCCAAGTGAATGACGTCTCCGACGCATCATTTAGAAATCTCTGTTTTTATAAATGCAATATAGATTCGTAAATTTGGGCAGACTTGGGAAGAAATCCATCATAAATTGGAAGCGAAACAATGGATCTGGATTTGGGACCCCAAATCCCAAAATGCAAATCCACGGTACCAAACACACCCCAAGGGAAGACAACATAGCTCAAGCTTACCATTAGGTGCAAAATCCAAAATTACTTGAAACTTGCTTTAATTGTCAACAATTCACATTGCTTACAAGTTAATTAAACTCAGATCGCTAGGACACATTCGAAATATAAGGCGAAGCACATATTATGCAGTGATCAAGATCCAACAGCCCGTGATAATAAACGTGCAAGCAGAATTTAATCCACCTGTCACAGGAGGATCTTCCTAACCAGGTCCAAAACCAACTTCCCTTAATGCTATTAATGGCTTCCAACTATCCACAAAAGCCAATCCATCTCCTCAAGTTAAAGATCCAAATCCACACCAAATCGCCAACCATAGAACACTAACTACAAAGATTCAAATTCACACCAAATCGCCAACCATAAAACACTAATTAAAATTAAATGGTGGTATTGATATGCAACCAATTTGCATTCTGAGATTAAAGTAATCAATCAGCTACTCTCAACCAAAATTTGATGCTTGAATAATCGCAGGCTACAATAAATCAGCTTCAAAAACAACAGAAAAAAGATTTTTGACCAAAAACACAATTTTGGCAACATTTGCAGCCTCAGAAGAAAGGATACTAAAGGAGCTCGCGAATCAAGCCAGTGTTAAAATACTAGTAATAAAAATCAGAAATTTGCTCCAATTCTGCCGTCACCGGTGAGCCGTCACCAAGGTCTCAATGAATCTCAGGCCGTCAAACTTCGGCGCGAACTTTTCCTTCTCCAACGACAATCTCCTGGGACTCGACGGTCCCGCGTCTTTCCTCGCCGGCGAGCCCTGCAATTTCTAACCAAATCCCACAAAAATCAGCCACCAAAAGAAAAAAAACAGTTTTTTCTCCAACTTCACAAGAGACAAACTCGAAAATGAGAAGAAATGAAGAAGCTTACGAATTTAGAGGAGGTGGAATCGGAGGGTTTCCGGTGGCCGAAGGAAGAGACGGCCAGGGAGGAGGCCGCCATGACGGAGGCGACTAGAGTAGCGGAGGCCTTCATTCTCTTAATTTCAAGCAGAGCACACGAGAAGACGATGACGACGGAGCTTCGCCGGAAATTTCAGAAGACCGACGAGCTCCACCGAGATCTTGGCCGCGTCAGGTCTTCCCACGATTATCGGGCGGGGCGGGGGGGGAGGGGGTTATATAGGTCGTACCTGGGGGGAGATTCAAATCCGGTTTAATCATCGTCTTGATTCCGAATCTAGGGGACGGCTGAGGTTTACCGGTCTATTTTAGTTGAGGAGCCAGTGGGGGTTTGACGCGTGGATACGTGGGGACCCGCTGATGGGAGGTTTGAGAAGACTGACAGGAGAGCACGCGTGGAATCTACGCGCGTGCGTAGGTGGAAAAGATGCGGTTCGCGTGACGCGACAAGGGCGGCGTCTTCGGCCGCGATTCAAGGCATCTTTCTTTTTCATGTGAAATAAACGACTATCCTTGTCTTCCTGTTTTTTTTTTCACGGCCGTATTGCAATGTTGTGAGCCCCATTTTTCTTCCCTTTTCTCACATTAGCACAAATGGTTAGCTGTGATAAAAAAAAATGTATAATGATATTCTTACACAGCACTTTCTTACAACCATTCACATGGGGGCTATTAGCCTCTCTGAAAACATGACTGAAGTTGCATTGAAGAAATTGTGGTAAGCTTGTAGGTGGAACTTTACAATTTGTAACTATTTTCAGGCATTGAGCTTTTTTATTCTTCTGTATTTCTCTTGCTACAGCTACATTGTCTTTATTCTTTTGAATTCTTGCCAGTTTATTTTTGCACATCTTCGTTGTCTGCGTAGTTGACACATTTTAATAACTTTCAGCTTTTTTTTTGCCTGAATTTAATATGTTTCAAGAATGGGTTAGAACACCTCCTTCAAGTATGAATATGAAGTATACCTTAGTGTGGCTAAATCTTGTAACTTTAGCTATGGTAGTTAATAGCTGGATCAAGACTAACAAATGCCAAGCTTTTATCAAGATTATTAAGGAGGAAATTTTGTGTAGTTCTAACATGGTATATTATGTACACTGTTTTACTTCTCAAGTAAATTATTGTGGGAAAACCCATACTGCAACCCTACATTCTCGGCAAGATGTGATTTTGAAATTCTGAAGAGAGAAATGCGCTAGTGGATCAGATTATGTATTATAGTTTTGCATGTTCTGTACCTTCTAATAGGTTGAGTTTGGATTCTGAGAGGCTGTGGGAGTTTGCTTAAAAAAATTGAGATGACACTTTGGAGTTGAGTGCATCATGAACCATTCTATCAAATCTATTATGAAACCATGCACTCTCTATTTATCTAATGCACTGAATGTATGTAAGTCACTTGAGAGTTTGTTCATCATAGAAACCTGAACGTACTTAAAATAGACTTATTGTTGAGCAACTTTTTGTGGATTGGGAAAAATTAATTGATGAGAAAAGCTTCCATTTATTCGGGAAATATTAACTGATGAGAATCTCCCATTTATTTGAAATATATAAAAAGTACTACTGAAATATTAACTAAGTGATTGTCATTCTATATGTTTCTTATATATGCATGATTGTTAGTAACTGAGAGATTGCCCACTCTGATATATATGATGTATATAGTGTAATAGATTATAGAACATGATTTCCAATTAGATGGCAGTTCATTAATTAGATCATGGATAGATTTTTATCTGTTAAGGTATCTATTTTTTGGGGGATACTGGTCACGGAATGTCGTATCGGATATCGGTAAAATATATTGGCGACCAAAGAGACAAATTGGTAAAAAAATATTGGTGGTTGAAAACTAGTTTTTACCGTGTATTTTCACAATATAACTTCTAAAATGAGTGATACTAATTTAGACAAAGTATAGATTTCAAAATATGCATATATAATTCAAAACTATGATGGGAAACAAAAGGGGAAGTTTTTTTTTTAAAATACCAATATATCGGTCCGAAACCGATATATCAGTGATATTTTAAAAAATTTCAAAAAACAATATTATGGTGTCTCGATGTATCGGGTGGGGTCCGATAGCGATCGCCGATATATATCGGGGCGAGACGACATTGCATGATATATACTGGTATGAAATTCTGTTAAATTATATATAATCTCCATTTTGATATGCAATTGCAGAGTGTACTAGATGGGTATAATTGGACGGTGATGCATGGCTTATGGTCTGACAGGTACTGGTAAACGTTTACCATTGGTCGAGTTGGTAGAGAGGATCCACCTGAATATGTTATTATGGTTAGGGCTCTAGTGTACATACTTGCTGCTACAACACTTACATCTGATAGTGTCAGTGTCATTTTTACTATAGTAAATCTACTTATTTAGAAAAAATATGTGGGAGCACTATTATCGTTTAGTGGCTTTTAACTTGGTCCTTTATGTTTTTGTCTTCAGTTGTACATGGAATCTATAGAGGATTTTACTAGCCCCGACAAAGAGTAATATTTCAATTGATCGGAATGGCTATGGTTCACCTTCTTCTCCACTTCTGAGTGCCTCTCTTCAGAAACTTCTTGATCGGGATGGCTTTTGCGATTAAGTAATTGGTCTTTGTGATGCCAAGTGATTAACTTTTGCGATGAAGTAATTAGTCTTTTGCGAGTGTGCCTTTTAATCCAGAAACCGATACATACAAATATTTGTAAATACGCATGCTAAGAAAGAAATATCCATCTTTAGTTGTGAATAGAGTGGCTCAATTGGCATGCTCAGGGAGCTCGTCAAAGGCTGACCTGGGAAACATTTGGAGAGAACTCAAATATTATGTTTTAAAATTTTATTTTGATTAAATTGTTGAAGTAAAGAAAATTTGTACTTCTTGGAGATGTCTTGCTTAATATGTGGACTTCAAATTTTTACAAAAATGTTAATCATATATTTTCAATTGTCTGTATAAAAATGAAATTTCTTTAATTGTCCATGAGGAATTTTATTGGAAGCGCAAAAATGAACTTCGAGTTATGGAGAGTTGAAGTATTGGTATTTTTAAGCGAGCATATGAGTGATTTCTTACATCCCTTTTTTTTCTTTTTCTTTTTTCATTAGTAAAACGACTAGTACAAGAGGAATGAGCTGCTTCAAAAGGCCAAAAACAAATAAAAAATTGCATATCCCATTTTGATTCGAGATAGGATAAACACTTGAATTTAGACTATCCGTGAGAAGCAGAGAAATATGTCGAAAGCTAGTTATTAATCTGAGTTAAAAGCTGAGTTTTGTGGAGCTGTGCTCCAAAAAAAATATGTTATTACACTTCCCAAATGAAGAAATGGTTTCACAAATTGTCTTCCAAATTATTCATGCATAATCTAGGAATGCCACATTTGGCCATCTTACTTGTCCTAAAATGGAGAAATTTTTTGGTGTAAATACGACACCGCCTTAGCATGCTAGCGTAGTATCAGTCACCAATCAACAAGAGACACGCAATTGCATGTTTGAGGTGCATGTTTTCGAGTATGTGAGCAGCAAATATTGGCCATTAGTTTTGTTTAACTAGAGAAGAACAAGGAAGCCCATCCGGATCAGCCTTGTTTCAACAAAAACATCTTCCATTGTCTTGTAATATTATAAAAAAAAGAGGTAAATTACATAGGGAAAAGTTTAAATGAGATCGCTCTCATATTGCTTATATGAGGCCACTTTGAATCGTAGCCGTTGGATCTTGATTTGACGGCTACAAATATCCATAATCATCTCACCCACTCCTTGATGTGACACACTCACCTACCCATTGATTTGATATCCACCCTCCGATCGGAATCTAACGGCAATAAAGATTGGCCTCATGCTCCTTATATGAGAACGATCTCATGTAAACTTATCTCAATTACATATAGGCCCCATGAATTGTACTCAAAAAGCACTTAACCCCATGTATTATCAAAACCCCTACATAACCCCTATGTCTTAACCTTTTGTAACCAGAAATGAATCATGTCATCAAGTTTAAAAAAAATTTAGACAACTTTACCCTTACATTGTGGAGACAGCCCTTATGAATTATCTATAAATTAAAGTTAACCCTTATGTATTATTTATAAATTACACTTAACCTTTGTTTAACAAATCAAACGACAAGCAAACGGATAACAAAGCGCAAGATAGAAAATGTTGAAATTTTTTAAAGTAAGAAGGAGGAGAAAATAGAATAAGGTTTTTTATTATAAAAGTGACTATAAGTGAAAGGAGTAATATTGGGATTTAAATTTTTAGCCTAACATCGTTATATTCTACTGTTAGGGCATGACAATTATGTGAGGATTTTAATAATACACAGGGGTTAAATACTTTTTTATAATAATTCGTGTGAGCTATGTTTAATTTACCCAAAAAAAACATCTTCCATTGTCAGTGTGATTCCTAACCGGTGGGCTTTCTGCCCCGACAAACCCATGACTAAAAGCGTACAATGTTACTAAATTGTAAAGAAATGGCCCATCACTTCGTTCCCCTCCATCCTTTTGGTTATGAAATGACCCACCACTTAATTCCTCAGACACGTCTCATCTCATGTGCCTCTGATTAAAACCACGCATTGGAAGATAGCAGGGCCCCATTAACCAAAACATGGCAATTTGCAGGGCAAAAGCCACGTGAAGGAGATCCCTTAAAGATGTGATGATCTTCCCTTCCCATGTGGTTGCCTCCCTCACAACGTGGGTTAGGCCCATCCCCTCCCTCTGGACAAAGATGAAAGAAACGTCCTGGCAATTTTTTCCCACTTACCACTAAGATCCAGTTGTTTGCACATCCTGGGAACATGCATCCCACCAACCCGGTCAACATGCTTATCTTCCAATTAACTCTTCTTGGTGTAATATTAGCTCAGTGGTCTTAAGCAAAGTCACAATGGTAAGGACTCTGGCGGCTGGTTGTAACTTGGAAAAGTTCCATTATTGACTCCTTCAGTGTCCTCTCCTTCCAATTCCCAAACTTAATTAGAGATTAATAGGTGATTTGACCATTGGCACTGAGTTAAGAATTCTAGCATATCAATCCACCTTTTGTTCCAATAGAAAAAGTTGATTCTTTGGATTAGCTTTGGTGGGCTACAGTCCGGTCAATCTAGGTTCTGTTGCTTTGGAAACCTCAAGAAGCTACCAATTGCATTGAACCCAGACCAAGTCTTTTCTGCATTTAGAATTATTGACAAGCTTACTCTGCCGTCCCTATAAAATGAGAAATTTTTCGGTGTAAATACACTCAACCCCCTTTAGACCCCTGTTAAACTCGTTAAAACCGCGATACAAGGGGTTGCGTGTCTCTTACACTAGCATGCCTTGTATCGTATCTACACGAAAAATTTCTCCTATAAAAGAGTTGCTTGCTCTGCTTCCACACTCAAACACCCTCATCCTTGTGTTCCACACCTTGCTTTGGTATCTCCCAAAAGCAAAAGCAACTTCTTTCAAATATCTCTTTTCGCCATTTCAAACCGACTTGCCAATCTCTTCCACCAACGTCTCATATAAAACAGAGCCAATCAAGCAAAGCTCTCTGTGATCCTCCATGGCAGTGGTCGCTCTAGCTTCCGCAGCTCCAGCTGTTGCTGCTGCAGTTGGGGCTTATTTCTTCGGCCGGCATCAGTCCCAGCCTAAGGTAAGTGTCTTCTTCTCTGCATCTCTAGTCCTTTCTTTTCTTTAAAAACTTGGTTTTCTAAATCAACTTTCAAGTCTTGTTTTCGCTTGTTAATGGTGGGCTGGTTGGCTTTGAGCAGGTAGACTCTGATGGATTCAATCCTCACCATGAGACAGTGAGTAGGGAGAACAAGAGGGAGAAGAAGGCAAAGAAGGAGGAGATCGATGTGCTAAGATTTGCATTGGAATTGGACGGATTGCATTGTTTCGAGACATTGGTTTCTCATTGATAAGATGGATCATCAGAGCCCTGGAGCAACCATATACTACAGACGTGCATCGAAGAATTAAGAACTTCACATTAATTGCTTAGTTTTTGTAATTGTTCGTCCTATGTAATATACAGAAAAATTCATTTGGCCAAATCTAGTTGCAGCAATTTTTTACACAAGAATTGTAATTCCAACTTTCGAAGCGTAATTTTTACACAATTTTTTACACAAGTGAAATTTATTTGGTCATCTCAAGTTACTACAAAAAGTCCTAAAATAGTTAAATTATCAAAGAGGGTTTACGTGAGATCGTTTTCATGTAGATGACTTGGCTCATGCAAGCGACACGAGAACGATTATTTAAAATGGTAGTTATTTAAATGTCCATTTGGATGATCCCGTATGGAAGTGAACGTCAGGGTAGCATGATTCCGAACTGAACCAATTCCCATAGAATTAAACCCAAACTTGAACTTTGTGATAATGTTTACAGATAACATTGTCAACGAGGCGTGCTTCATGAAGCGGATGTCACGAGTTCAAACCCCCACTCTATTGGCCAACCATCTAAGATTATTTCCGTAGTGCATATGATGGATGGGCCAAGCCGGTTAACCTGCCTCTTCTAGCTGGGTCCCAAGGACTTGAACACTCTTCGTTAGTAGTTATAAAAAAAGGGCAATAAGGCTAATATTCCTAGGTCACCATCAAGGAATGTTGTATCGGATATCGGTCGGTGAGAGAGACAAAATATCGGAGATATATCAGAGATATCATGTAAGTATCAGTGGTCTAAAACAAGTTTTTACCATGTATATTCACAATGTGACTTTTTAAAAGAGTGACATTAATCTTATACAAGTAAAATAAATATTTTTATATGAATATAATTCTATAAAAATTTCGGTAGAGACTCTCCTATATTTTCAATCATATGTGCAAAGTGCATAACCTGTAAAAGTTTAATCATCTGTAATAATCAACAATGGGACAATCAACAAGTAAATACAATGCATGTTTATAAGATATCCAACTTCCACCCAATAATGACGTAATCTACAACATAAGAATTTAATTATCAAAATATAAGTTTATGTACTACTTAACATAAAAAAAATACATTATAAGCATTGCAACATAACCATTTGTCCATCAAATCCTTAACAATCAACAACATAAGTATAAGCACTACAACATAACCATTTTTTTTAGTATATCACCGATATATCACTAAAAATCGATATATTGGCGATATTAAAAAATATCGCCAAATCGAGACATTCCTTGCATCGGGAGGGGCCCGATATCAATGTATCGGCGCGACAACAGGTCACCATCGGTTAAAAAACTAATAGTCCCGCAGGTTAGTAATAAGCTGGATAAATTTCGGGCCCAACCATATCTTCCTCCAAAGCCCAAACTGCTCATGCCCAACAAGCAATAAAGCCCAAGGCAGTCCATAAAGCATGAAAGCCCGTTACATACCACCTCGTCCTTCCCACATCCTGCGTATAAATCACATCTGGACTAAACCCTAATTCCATCGTCTCGAACGGAGGAGGACTGGAAAAGGCTCTCTCGCCCAAGATCACGATCCCCCCGATCCTTCCCACCTTCTTGGTAATCCACGCTCTTCCAATCTCCCCTTTCTACTACAATTCCTGTGATGCCTTTGATTGTGATTTTTCCGTATTTTTTTGTTTGTGAAATGCCTCAAATTTGATTGTTTTTTACAGAGAAGAAATCATGGCGGCGTATGCTGCAATGAAGCCGTCCAAGCCCGGGTACGAAGAGACTCAGGAGCAGCTTCACCGCATCCGCATCACTCTATCCTCCAAGAACGTCAAGAACCTTGAGAAAGGTGCCTCCTTTTTTGTTTCTCATCTTTCATTTGAGGAGTTGCTTGAACTTCGTTTAATTCCAATGTCCGAAGCGAAATACAGGATTATCATGAAAGTTTGGTTATGGGTTTTGCGTATGGTTTGATTATACTCCTTTTGTCCGGAATTAGTTGTAACATTGTGACATTTAAAACCCAATGTTAGTACTAATTCTGGACGGAGGGAGTATGAATAGTTGGTAGAATTTGGTTTAATGGGTCTAGATTTGCAGTGTGTGCTGATTTGGTTCGTGGTGCAAAGGACAAGCGCCTGAGAGTGAAAGGACCCGTGAGGATGCCAACCAAGGTTCTCAATATAACCACCCGGAAATCGCCGTGTGGTGAAGGTTAGCTTGCCTCATCTCCTTTTCCCTATTGACCCTTCTCGCCTTCTTGTTCTGATCATCTGTATGTGTATTGTTGCTTTTTGCCACTCCCTCTGTCTGGAATTATTGTCTCCCCAGTTAGTTTATTTTTTAACTAACTTGGGAGACAATAATTCCTGACGGAGGGAGTATTAGGATTAGGAATATACAAATCTCACATTGTTTTGGGGGGCGATTGGTCGTTTGGTTATAATATTGTGTTTTTGTGATTACCTTAGTTCGTCCCTTTTACTTGTTATCAATTTGATTGCAAGTTGAGAGTAGATTGTGTAATGTCATGATTTTAAGTGTGCTTTACCACGAGCTTGTCTTTCTTAGCATTATGGTGCAAACTTTGTTGTTAAAGAACCTAAATTGCAGCATGTTGCACGATTGTCATGCTCAAATATCTTCACAAAGTGTGAATCACTATGTCTTCTTCACAGTTACCTAGACCAGGAATTGTTGACATAGTGCGGTAAATTTCTCGTTATTGGAGATAAGTGATGCTAAGTTTGGTTGCCAAATTGATTTTGTTTCTAACTCGTCCACTAACTTTAGGACTAGGTATTAAGCATTGGTCAGATTTCAGGGTTTTCTTTGACAAATTGCAATTAGTTAAAACCATTAGAGTAAGATCTTGTGTATGTTGTTGTAGCATTCTCTCGTTTTGCTAAAGCATTTTTTACTTGATTTAGGAACCAACACTTGGGATCGTTTTGAGCTACGTGTGCATAAGCGAGTGATTGACCTCGTCAGTTCCTCTGAGGTAGTGAAGCAGATCACCTCAATTACTATTGAACCTGGTGTGGAGGTTGAAGTTACCATTGCAGATCCATGAACTGTACCTGTTTCTATCATTAGACTAGGTACTAGTTTTTATGAATTGAGATTCAAGATTATCTGCTATCTTTGTACTTGTCTAGGTTTGAAATTTTGGTTTACATTTGAGTGTTAATCGAGGTTGGGAGTTTTAAGATGTACTCTCTTTATATGATGCCGTATACAATTTAAGATGTTCTTTTCTTGCAATTGTTGGAGGAAACTCGACTATTTAATCATGTTTATACCTGGATGGTTGGAGAACTTTATCTTTGGAGGACAAATTAGAATGCTTTACAAGGCTTTTTTTACTTCGGACATATGAGCTGGATGATAATTAGTGTCTGAATGAAAAACAAGACAACAGTCATGGGTTAAAGATGTTTAATGCAGTTTGAACCATACCATCTAGTGAGTGAGTTCGTATGTTTTTGGATTGAGTATTGTTACTAATCATTTGAACATTAGTCAAGATGATCTCTTGGTCTCATCCCTTTTAAGGATTACTGGTTGCAATCGCAAATATGATAAGGTAAATAATCAATTTCGGAGAAATTTTCGTTGTACAGGCAGGATGAATATATTGGCTGCTTGTGAAGTGCTTGAGGCTTTGGAATAGTTACTACTCACATTCGATCTTAGGTTTGCATCTAATTGCGATTGACTGCACAACAAAAGGTGTAGAGCTGGTTCATTGCTAACATTGACAAGAACTGCCTAAGTAGGTTAACACTGGTTCATTAGTAAGTTAACATTAGGGAATTTGTTAGTGAATTCACATATGAAGATGGTTCGATGCTATTCAACCATACAGCAGTTTGATCGGCTTCAGCTTGCAAGAGTTTGTGATCCCTGCATCGTTGTTAAAATGATGCCTGGAATGATTTATGGGGCATCCATGTTTAGAAAAGGTCTTAACTAGTTAAGGCCCTGTTTGGTTTTTACTATACATCCTCCTTTTATGAGAATTAGAAGCGGTTCTTCACTTTTTTTATTTTTTTGGGTGGCATATTTTGTAATTTTATAAATAAGATAGGGGTACATAATAAGAAAAAAACCCGTTTTCACGATTAAAAATTTATTTTTTTTATTATATGTCTCTATTTTTTATATTTATTTATAAAATATGCTTATCACTTTAAATTTTTCTCTAAAAATTGATTCTTTCTCAACTCTAGAAAGTTGTTATCAACCCGGCCTTGCCTCCGTCTTGTATCTTAGGGGCCATTTGGAGCGTGATTAAAAGCAAAACATCCCACACATCCAGATGGGATGTTTTGCTACACTGTAGCATCCGGATATTTTATATATCCAGATGAAACACCTCAGGATGTGTTTCAGTTGGTCTGGATATTTTTGCAATAATCACGCCCCAAACGGCCCCTTATTCTTACCCGAGAACTCCCAAAAAATCTTAAGTAGTTGGATTTTTTTCAGCCGGTTTATTTTATTAGTTACATTGATTTTCCACCTCAGAGCAAATCTAGTCACATGAAGTTTTAAATGGCGACCATATGATTAGACATTATTCAGTACTTGAGTACTTTGAATCTCGTTCCAGAATCAAGATGGTCAATAATTTTCCGTCAATATGAGCCCTTCATAGAGCAAAAAGGAAGTACTAAACCCATTACCCATTGGCCATTGGGCCCATTAAAACTGTAGAACTTGCCAAAAGGAAGTACTTCATTAATCTCCACTATCCCCCGTTATACACCCCAGTTACAAAACTGAAAATTTCTCACCCCTGATTTTCATATAACCAAGTCGAATATTTTTTGTCGGAGAGCCATCCCAGAAATCCTTTGTCGGGGATTGCTTCCTATTAGTTGTTTTGTAAATTGCTGAGGAGTCATCCCCGTAATCCTCTACCCAAAGAAGGCCAATCTTGGGTTCTTAAATATGGGGACCGCACCCTGTTACGTTGTCTTCAAAGTGCCGGGGATTAGTCCCTAAAATCCTCAGTGCAGCCTTTATGGAGCTGGCCATGGAGGCTCTCCAAATCCGCCATGGTTGTTGCCTAGCTAGATGCGACCTTGGGCTCACCTTTGCTCTTGGTAGTGATCAGCCAGCAAAGAGGGGGAAAGGAGAAGAAGAGAGTAAAAAGAATGGAGGATGTGGGATCCGAGGCTCGTGAGACAAGGGGGAGGGAGAGATTCTATTTTTGAGTGTGGGGATACGGAGAAAAACAGTAGGGAAGAGATAGGGGTGAAAAAGTGATAAAAAAGTAAACAACAATAGTAGGAACAGGATGAGGTGTGGGGGGATGCAGGAGTTTAACGAGGTCCTAGCCTCATTCTAAATAATATGACAGTGTTTCATCAAGGTTATCATCCCTATTTTTTTCGATGAAGTTATCATCCACATTGAGCAAATACTGAATGTTGTATATCTAAATTTCCGCTAAAGAGAATGAATACACAGACAAAGTGCGAGACTTACATCTCTGACAAGTAACCAAGTGTGTTATGCATAATACAATCAGCTTATCATTGTAATGTAGAGTAAACTTTGAGACTAAAACAATTTCAATCTAAAGTGTGAATGCTTTTATCTAATAATATCCATTAGTCTAGATTAAAGAATAGGTTCATCCTTGTAATCTAACGTGCACAACTCCAGTTCACCAATACTGTTTTTTTGGTAACGAGGGGTTATCCGAGTCCTTAGAACCCGACTAGAAGGGCAGGGGCAACCGACCTCTTAGAGTATTGTCTCCCGCCGCCAATCCCTTCGGGTCGATGACAGGAGAACCTCACGTGCTAGTGTGGTAAAAGGAAATGAAATGTAGTGCCCACAACATTTCCATGAGGGCACGTGAAGTGGCCGTGAAAATAAAGCGAGAGAAGAAGCATTTTTCTTTCCATTTCCATTTCTAAGAGCTCAGTGATTAATCGATCAATGTTAAAGTACATAACTTGAGCTAAGTCATCTCAAGGAACGTTCAAATGCGAAAAGAAAAATTCAGTCTAGCATCAACATCGTATACTTCAGCTAAAAAAAATAATACTCCGCTGGTCACTTTTAATAGATACAATTTTTTTCAAATACACTAAAAATTTAGTTCATTTGAAAAAACTGTATCGATTAATAAAAGTGACCGGTTCCAATAAACATTAACATGCATTCGCATATTTTGATTTACAGGGACACTCTTTCAATCCATTGAAGATAAAAGTGGGGCCCATGTTACCACTCCCAGTGCAAGTTTCAGATGGAAGTATGGAACAAAGGGTCTGACTGGGCCGAACCAATGAATGACATGGGCCTGATTGCCAACCAAATGTTTGGCACTAAGGCTCCATTCAGCGGGCTTTCATACTGAAGAAGGGAGCCCATATATTAAGAGACTTCAGTCTATGCAGCTATATTGGATTTCATGAGGTGTAGCATACTAGTGTTCACTCTAGTCTGCCTTTTCTTTACAGAAATTTTTTTTTTGTACTTCCTCCGTTCAGAATAGAGGGAGGATTTGAACAAATACATAAATTTTTTTTCTGTAAAGAAAAGGCAGACTAAAGTGAACACTAGTATACTACACCTCATGAAACACTAAACACATTTTTTCAAATCCTCCTGCTATTTCTGAATGGAGTGAGTATATATAGAGCCATGCATTTTAAATATTCTGTTTGTAGCACGACTCTTGTAACTGCGAAAGAATGATACAAATGCAATGTGAACACGTTTTATTGTATATATCCAATATATGGATTTCTATATAATCACAACTCACTAAAGCTGCTTGGCAAAGCTAGTCAGTGCCAGGCAGCCCAACTGTGAGAAAACCGTGTAAGCTTACACTATCAAACGCCAGCATCCTCATCACAATGCGTAGACTCAAATAGTTCATTAATCACATCAGGACTCTTCACACATGCTTTTGCAGCTTTCTAATATGATAGTAACGAACTTAGCAGGTGTACGATGGAAGAAAGGAAGGGATAACAAAACCGTTGCAACAAGCAATACTTGCAACATGACACCGAGTGCTAGTGACGTGAAGGCTCTTTTGCTTCTCTCGAGTTCAATTCTCTGGCTCCAACTTATAGATTAATCCTGTATTTAGCTATTGATGTAGTTCACAAAATCTTTCTCATGTCACTGAGGGAAGGGGCAGCCTTTAATACTCGTCTTGTCTAATGAAACACTGCACATGGATATATAAGCAACAAAGGCCACAGCCCTGATGACACACCTTAGTTCCATTAATACAAAGATGAGCCCATCCTGTCTTTGGAGGGGCATGATGTAAACCCCAACCCCACTATCGTTATAAGATATCTTTAAGGTCTTAACTTGCCGACGGGGCTTGTGTTTTGAAAGGCATTTGAAGATATAGCACGCCATACCCTGCCCCTTCTAGTTGGATCCTAAGGACTCGGACACTCCTCGTTATCAAAAACATATATAGCAAGCCAAGGGGAAGAAGATGAGTTGCCCGCGGATGCTCGGCTCCAACACATGAATTGGAGCCACCTGACTAGCTCCATCACATGAACTGGAGCCTACACAGAAAATTGAATGCTCATGAGTCTGCATCAAAGATGAGGTCCAAGGAATTAGAAACAAGATAGGTTGCAAATTGCAATTGGTGAGAGCGGCCTCATTCAATCCTCCTCATGCAGATAACATGTCTGTTGGAGCCTTGCCCCTCACCTGAGTTCCCCTATTTCCAAACCTAGTACCATGGCTCAAAATTGAAAATTGGAAGGCTCCCATGGGCAAGCCACTTGTGAGGAACGTCAGTGGGCCCAATGCTCCAAGCGACTTTACGGCCCAGTGGGTCGCTGTCGAGCAAAGCTGGTGAAAAAAATGTCGGGGCCCACGAGGACGGCTGTCTGTGACTGTACTTCCAGCGCGAATCGCTCCGTGATTGGAGCGCGAGATGGACGGCTCTCGTTTTACCGGTCGGATAACGGCGGGCAATCAAGACAGGTGATGAAAGACCGGAATTACCCCCGTTTGTTGCAGAGGGTTGAGAATCTGTCTAGGTAGTTTCGCCATTTCACCCCCTTCCGAAACGGACGTTAGCGGGTCCTTCGTTTAACTGTCATTTCCCTGGGATAATTAGCTTAATATTATTCGTTTTTTATTCTTTTTCTTGGCAAAAATGAAAAATCTCAATTTTATGAGTACTTTGAAACGAACAGCTTAATTAATTTTTATTATGCAATGTTATGTTTTTTTGGGCAAAATGTGTTGATATTTCTTTTGGAAGTTGTAAACTGAAAAATCCATTAAGTTAGGTTCTACACTACCAAGTAATATCAAGTATATATATATATATATATATATATATATATATATATATATATATAGGGAAAGTGCTTTGACCAACTAAAATTTCTTCCTTTGACCAACTAAAATTTTACTAATCCAGCTTATGACACTAAAATGGGAAAGTGCTGATCAATACATTAGTATGTAGAGGTCTTGAGTTCAAACCTTCAAACCACTTATCTTGTCCCAACTTACATCAATAATACCCCTATTTACCTGGTGTGTGCACCTGCCCCGAACGGATACTTATCTAGAATAACTAGTGTCCTAATTTTAAGTGCTCAAAGGCATTGGTTGCAAGTTTATACTCTGAGAATCCAGTTGCCCTCCCCCTTCTAGTCGGATCCTAATGACTTCATCACCCCTAGATTAAAAACAAAATAAAATAAAATATACTCCCTCCGTAGTGTTTTAATATCCCCATCGGAAAAAAAACACAGTATATTTTAGATGCTCCATCTGATTAATTTAAGTGGATCGAACCTCTTCTTCCCCGCATTAGTTGGGGTTTTCACCATCCAAAAAAATTAACATTTTTATCAGATGGAGCTGTTAAACAGGATGGATGGACCATTTAAGTAACATTTTGATGGTTAGCCAACCAATAAGGATATGTATATAAGAAAAACAATAAAGGTAACATAAAGAACATACAATGGTTAATATTGTAATCCATTCCAATTTCCAACATTCTCAAGATAATTTCGACTCAACTAATGAAGCTGAAAATTAAAACAAAAGATGCCCTACTCCTTACTAATCTAAGTATTAATTAGCATTAAGTAGGAGGAGTTTAGTGTGGTTTCTCCGTTAGGTGAAGTCGCTGATCATGTGCAAACTGTTCAAGTCCAAAGCAAAACTATCTGTCCTCCAATTCCCCCAACTTCCATCCAAAACTATCAAACAAAAACGCCTCACAAACAAAGAAAGTTCCCGCAAATTAAAGTCCCCTTGTCCCCTTCCCTCCTATATATACCAAACTCAGCCAGACCTCCTCTCCGCCACTCGCCCGCCATGCCTCACGCCTTCCTCCTCCTCCTTCTGTGCGCCGTCCCGACCTTTGCTTCCAGCCCATGGCCATACCATAGGGCCAACGGCACGGACACGGCCTGGCACATTGATAAGTACGAAGGCTCGTCCAGCCTCGTCCAACTCCGCTACCACATGGGCCCCGTCCTCTCCGCCCCCAACGCCACCGTCCATCCTATCTGGTATGGTGCCTGGCGCCCGTCGCAGAAGCGCACCATCCGCGCCTTCCTCAGCTCCTTTTCGGCCTCCTCCGCTGCCGCCCCCTCCGTCTCCGCCTGGTGGCGCACCGTCCGACTGTATACCGACCAGACCGGCGCTAATGTTACTCGCAGCCTCCGGCTTGGCGCCGAGTGGAGCGACCCCCGCTGCGCCACCCACGGCCGCTCTCTTACTCGGCTCTCCATCCAGTCCCTCATCCGGACGGCGCTCACCGACCCCCGCCACCCCCTCCCCACTGACGGCCGCGGCGGCGTCTACCTCGTGCTCACCGCCCCGGAGGTGATCGTACAGGACTTCTGCCGGGCCGTCTGCGGCTTCCACTACTTCACCTTCCCGGCGCTCGTCGGCCACGCCCTCCCCTACGCCTGGGTGGGCAACTCGGCTGCGCAATGCCCGGGCACCTGCGCCTACCCATTTGCCGCGCCGCCGTTCGCGCCTCCGGGGGCTTTCAAGCCGCTGAAGCCGCCGAACGGCGACGTCGGAGTGGACGCGATGGTGAGCGTGATCGGCCACGAGCTGGCGGAGCTGGCAACCGACCCGTTCGCTAACGCGTGGTTCGCGGGGTCGGACCCGGAATTCCCGACGGAGATCGCCGACCTCTGCGAGGGAATTTACGGCACCGGAGGCGGCGGGTCGTACATCGGCGCGGTGAGGAAGGCGGCGGACGGGACGTCGTATAACATGCATGGGGCGGAGGGGAGGAGGTTCTTGGTCCAGTGGGTGTGGGACCCACTGCTCAGCTACTGCCGTGGGCCCAACGCTCTTGATTAACTGAGGATTAGTGACTAATGAGCTTATTGGTAATTTAATTGGGGATTACCAAAACCATTTGCGTTTTATATAGAGGTTTGAATTCTTCAATTTCACATTGATGGAGTTTACTTGAGTTGATGTGTTTTTTTCTTAAATAAAATGACCATTCAATTTTAATGTAAGAGATTGAGGTTAGTATATATAAGAGATATAGAAAGTATATGTTGTAATTTACAGATGATTGCTTACAGGGTTTAGCACATCTGAGCTTATGAGAGTACAACATTATGAGATTTCCTATAAGAGAAATTTCTCTTTCACTCTTTTTAGTTCAAAGAACAGCATTATGTGATTTCTAGTACCAAGTTGCTTGGTTTGACATTCCCATCTATTTCAGGCGAAATCATACGGTGCTCCTGACATGCCATACGTGATTTGCTTGATCGGCACGTCATATTGGTGTAAATCCCACCTCATATATAAGTCGTCGATCATCAGGTTTGACAGTACATATGCTAGATGTTTGCGCAAGTAGGCCATTTTGGGTAAAGAAGCGGCCTCTTCTAAAGCTGTTTTCCCTCCAATCACACTGCAAGAGAAGCACGTCTCCGGTAGAACAAGGTTTTTAAAACCGGACCGGCCATCGACCCAGAAATTTGGCCGATCCGGTTGGACCGCGGTCAAACCAATTTGCATCCCCGAATGTGCCTGCAATGCACTAGCTCACATGGGCTAACAAGCATTAGCGGTGCGCCAACTATCACGCTGATCGATCGCTTTTGTAAAGTGGGAGTAAATTACATGTGGCACTCTAAGAGTACACTCTTAATTTCTTGTCCAAATGTGTATGAAAAAGAGGAGCAATTTTAGTAGCAAAGCCAATTAAATGTGGGTCCCAATACCCAAACTCAATGGGAGTTGACCCGGCCATTATATAGGAATTGACCCAGCTGCTGACCTGGTCATGTCCAGTTTTACCAGTTCGACCAGAAATTGATAACCAAAAGGCCCGGTTTGGAAAGTAACCATATTGGCGCAGGAACCTTTTTCCATGTTTTGCTGTCGCGAACTTTACCATTCCTGAGAAGCTAAGCCGTATAATTTATTGGTTCAGAAAGGGGACACCGGACCATGTTGAAGATATTGTGTAAAAAAATATCGGTAGTCAAAAACTAGTTTTTACTACATATTTTCACAATTTAACTTCTAAAATGAGTTACATTAATTTTGACAAAGCATAGATTTCAAAATATGCATAAAAATGCATATTATAATAGGAAACAAATAGGAATTTTTTTTTTAAAATGTTTCTTTTTAAAAAAATAGCAATATATTAACTTATATCGGTCCGAAACCAATATATTGCCAATATTTGGAAAAAAAATTGAAAAATGAGATTGACTCGTACCGGTATATCGCCGAGCCGGCATTCCATGCACCGGACACAGGTTTAGGGCATGGAGTCTGACTCCTTCCTCTCCTTTTTCCCTTCGAATTCTGCTTTTTCCCTTAGGTTTAAACTAAGGGACAGTAGTGGCTCAACAAAGTTCCAGCATCCGTGCTACAAAGGTCAGAATCTAAGCTGATCACTCTTTGTTCTTTTGTCTGCTCAAGTCTTTGTTCCGTTCTCATTTTTATGCCAGAGGAGCCTTGTCCCTACTATATCATCATGATGTGCCTCTTTTTCCTATAATATAGAGGTAGGTAGCCCAGCACATGGCCTAAACAAGATATGTAATTGGGGCCATGCCCTTTCCTTCATATTTCAAAGTGATATGGACAGATAGCAATTTATGTGGGGCAAACAGATTTTCCAAGTAATAGTCTTTGCTCATTTAAATAGCAGCAATGAAATGTGAACTGGATGGCAAAGCAATCTGTGGCTAGGAAAAAGATGGCCCACATTATAATCGAAAGACAAAGGATATATGTTGTATAAAGTCTTGTAACAAAAAAAGTCCTGCGACAGCAATCTAATTATTCTCGACACAATTTTTTGCAATAAACGTTCACGGATCTGGTCATATAAAAGGTTACCTTCACATCACAGACACCATTTCTTCCTTGTTGACTCCCAATGACTAGAAAAATCAAAATAGAATCTTATTCCAGGGAGAGTGCAAAAGACAAATTATGATTTACGTGAGATGGGTAGCTACTAACTACTACAATCTCTGAAAGATTACAACAAAAGAGTTAAAAGGCAATTTTGGCAAAGAAAAGCTAAACAAAATTGCAGAGGCAACCAACAGAAACCTGCCATACAACAAGTTATGGAAGTTTGCACAACAGCCCCAGTTATAATATTATGAACAGCACCGCCCAGTTCTTAAATTAAACTATCCTGCCAAACACTGTTTTTCAATCACACAGCAGCTAACTTTTCATCAAACTGCAGTTATATGGATAAATTAGGTAGATCCAGAGGACACATATACAGTGATAAAGAAGAGAGTAAACATCTTCAATATAAAATTGTCATCTAACACTTTCAGTTGCGGTCAGGATCTTTAGTTCCAAATTCATATCTTAAGCCTTGTTCCCTTCTCATTTTTATTCAAGCCTATGACAGGAGGCTGATCATTTTATTATGCTCTGCCCCCACCTAAGCGAATTGGACTTGGGGCTACAAGCCTCCATGCCTCTTTCCTTCTAGTCAACCTTACAAATGAACTGGATAGAAAGTTCCATGTCAGTATGCTCTTAACATAAAAACCAAGCAAATGTTATATGAAACCAAACTAATTGACCCATTCCTAGTAACATTCAGGGATGAGTACCATAAAGATGTAAAGCCTCATTCTAATACTGTACTACGTTAAGTTGTTTTGTATATCTGTGTTTTTAACACAAGCTATGATACTTAACCCAAAGAGGGAGGGCAGAAAAGGTTATTCATCCTTTTAAAGTTGTTTGGCCTTAAGAGTACTGCATTTATAATTGGAAACCAGGACACAAAAGGGTGGGGCAAAAGGAAAAAGTTTGTTCTGTCACAAAAGAGATGAAACAACGTTCCCCCAGTAGGTGGGGAAAGCAACCTGCGGTTAGGAAGAAGATGCCATTGAACAGTTTAGTCAAAAGGCAATAGTATCAAAGCTACCAAAAGTCTACAAAGCAGGGATTCTTGAGCAACTTACAGAGACAAGCGTGCCACAGCAAATATTTGTGTATCTGTACTTGTACAATAGGCCACAATACTCCAATTAAGCCAAAAGTGTGATGCAAACTTCAGGTTGCTTCCCGAAGAAACTATACTCCAAATTCCAAAATAGCCCCAGTAAGATGAGTAAGAGAATCGTTCACTTCAAAACAAGTCCTAGATAAATATATCCCTCGACCGCTTTTATGGAGCATGAAATTTCATATCTGTTATCTACGCTTAAGTTGCAGCTCTGTGACAGCAATCTAATATTTCCATCGTTTTGTTCAACGAATACTCTCTCTTTTTTCCATGAATGTTCATTGATCTTCAGGGTAATTTCCTTATCACACGGCTACTGTTTGGCCAGGCTACTGTGCTGTAATGAACCTTGAGCAAAAAAAAATTAAGAGAAAAAATTTTGCCTTCAGAATAGTGCTACCCTTGCGCCCTTGAACGCTCACCCCACGAGCACCACCATGTGTGCAACCCATGCTCACACACGGGGCCTACGACTGATCATGGAAGATGTTTGGTGAGAGTTCCTGGGAGCAATCATACGTGGCACTTTCATTGCTCCTACCACAGCAACAGAATAGGCACTAAAGCTGCACAAAGAACAAAACAACTTCATATCGGGAAAAGATTGGAGGGTTAAGTTGAAACACCAACAATCAGTGGATCTGGATAGAGGAAATTGGGAAAACCCTTTGTTTTTACCCTGATGTACCGGGATAACTTCCAAAGTGCTGATAGAATTTTAACAAACGGAAAGTGAAAAAGACTGGTCCATATGAGACGGGTAACTACTTTACCTTCTGAAAGATGTCCAACAACCGAATCAAAGGCAGGAACATCAAAGAGAACCTACAGAAAAGTGCAGAGACAGGCAAAAAAAATGTACCATATGAAGTTATGCAAGCTGTAGAACTATGTATCATGTCATATTAAAGGAACAGAGGTCAGATTAAACTTACCCCCTTTAATCAATCCCAACAGCAGCTAACTAATCATCAAAGTGGACTCTATTGAAATATAAATTTGATCTCAGAAGACACAATACAAAAATGAGAAAAAAGTATGTCTTCAACAATAATTCTGTCATCTGTCACTCTCTGTTGCAGTCTGTATCTTTAATGTCAAGTTTCATAAATCTTCTTGCCCTCGTTGACACCCTACTCCCCCAAATCTTATCTACATTGTTGATCTCTTCATTTTCTTTAACTGGAATATATCAGCCGTTATTCTGTCACTTCAACAGGCTCAACAAATCAAAGTAGATGGAGTTGTGGTATCTTTGTAATTGCTCTGCCTTAGAAATGGTTCTTTTATTTGCATTCCAATATCATTGGTGTGATGAAGCTTGAATCATAGATGTCAGGGATGGGTGCACTCTAGCTCTCTTCATTGAACGCGCTTCACTTCTCCCTTTGGCATATTCCTCTCCCAAAGGCCACCTTGGCCTCAGATCAAACTGCTTCATGTTGAACAAAAATCAGGGAGGTACGAAAAATACAAAAGATGTAAGCTAATATAGCCAATAACAAAACAGCCAGCCAGGCAATGTACTAATTGATCAACAGTGTAAACTGGTGGTGTAAAGTCAAATCCCCAGACTAGAAAAGAAAAGCTGCTAAGTTCAAATAATGTTTTTTATAGGAGTCAAGGTGCTTGTTTTAACACATTGCTTTGGTTGTGTTGTCTCAATTCGGTCACAAAAAACACAACTGAGCACCCATTTGCCTGCTACAGCCAACTACATGAACTACTAAAAACCCATGGAATAAAGTAGAATACAAATTTAACAAAAATATTTATACTGATTATCTATATTGTCATTATGATCAAATAAGTGTTACTACTGAATAAGTCTACACGTTACCAGTTTACGTTCCTTCACATAATATAACAGCGGAACTATCAGAATGAAAATTGCTACAAACCGTTGAATCCTCTGGTTCATTGGCAGGCGGCGGAGGGTCAAATCTTCCAAGACGAAAGTGTTCAATTCCAGCCCACGCAATCATAACACCTGTTGTGCGATCAATTGCATGGGATTCTCAAGAATTCGATGATAAAATCTTATGCATCTATGATAAAAAAGTAACAAAGTTATCTGGTTTAAATCTGATTTCGGCCATATGATAGTAAACTTTTATATGATGGCCTCTGTGACCATCCTGCCATATATTTGTTTTCACATCTTATTTGCCTCAGTAGATCAAAACAATTTACAACGTATGGTTTACAATCAACAACCTCTAGGCTCGTCATGTGACCTCACTAATCCAGAAAAATAATGTCTTTGTTCCTATGGTATCCTCAGTCTCTTCTACCTTAAAGGGGAAAACTGACACTACACATATAAATCATATATCTGAATATCTGAATCTGACAAAGAGTCTGGTACATGGAATTTTCTGATATGAGAAAAAAATTTCTGAAAAGGGTAATTTCTTCCATCTTTTGCGAATCTAACTAAACTTAAGGTAAAACTTCTTTGACTACTTACATAATTAAACCTTGTGAGGGGGTGTAGAAAAAATACCATATCACCTACCATTATCTGTACAAAGACTTGGTGGAGGGCAAACAAGTCGCAGATCACTTTTTATTACAATAGGATCAAGCCGAGCCCGAACATACTTATTTGATGCAACTCCACCAGATATCACCTATAAACAACGTGTTTACAGGATATGATAAGTTAAATGTGTTATTATATACACTCAGTACTTCAAATAATGCACAAGAACATAATCTAGATGTGAATTTCATATACATCACCAAATGTTTAATAGAAGGCTCAATCTCCTGTGCCCATTGAATGGCTCGCTCACACCTTTCCTCCAAATGAAATACTGCAATTTTCTGAGCAGTACAATCCACAGTATGCAAAAGATAACCAAACACATTTTAGTACACTATTTAGTTTGAATAAAAGTTTCTATTATATTTTAAAACGTTATTTAGTTTGAAGGAAAAGAAAAATGCAATTAGATTATAAGCAATGTAAACCTGAAAGGATGCAGCAATATCAGCTCTCATGCGTCTATCTTGAAAATCTGCTGAAGTGAACGGAATGTTTGCATTTCTGTTAAAAGACGAAAGGCATCTTGCTATAGTCACAGCTCTCAATCAATTTCTCATTACAAAGAAATTGTGAAATTCTTAGGATACATACATTTTTTTAGATTCAATAGCCAATCTAACTTGTGTCTTCAAACCAGCATACGAGAAATTGCAGTCCTTGTGTTGTTTCATTGGAATCTATCAAGTAGAAAAATTCACCTTCAGAGTTTGGAAGTAGAACACACACATTTACACGTATACAAACAAACAAGAAGTCTGCACAACTACATGAGACAAGTGAGATCACTAAGATCAGCCAAACGACATGGGAAAACTCTGCACATATCAAGTCATGCTTACTGAGAATTTGACTGCATCAGCATTGCCTTCCATAGCAATCTCTTCAAGTGCCGGTCCACCACCTTTTCTCATATCAAGGCCAAGCCATCTTGCAGTCTTATCATATGCTTCACCAATCGCATCATCTATCGTAGTTCCAAGTTGCACATAATGGCCAAGATCATGGGCTAAAATAAGAAGATTATGCCCTCCTACAAAGTCGAAAAAGACACATAAAACTAATATAGAACCTGGAATTCATATCTTAGGTTAGGATGAGGGCACTGGATATTAGTAATATTTATGAATATATATATACATACATATGTCATGTTTCGTACTAGATAAAATCTTTAAAAGAGATTAATTGGATGAATAATAGGCATGGGTTATTTTTAAGTGATTAGATTTCAAACTAGGTAGTTAGACAAAATTCAACCCTATAACAATGTGCTCATTTTTATGAGAATTTGTGGAGTTTCCTCCTATACTTCTTGGCATCAAGCCTCGTCTAGATGACACTATCTTGCCTTTTTTTCCTCTCAGTGCAGCTCCGGACTTTGGCAGGCACAATGCTTAGCTATTTTTGTGCAACTCCAGCTAAGAAGATGGTGCAAATAACACTTGGTGCAATGCAGATATTTATTCATCCAGTTTTATGCTGATATTTTCCTTTCTAATTATAAAGAACATGTTTGCAACAATTACATAGCTTCTTCAGGACCTCTGCTTCTTAGTATGTCATAACATACCAAAATACATAAACGTCGTCGTCTCATATCCACTTCAAAAGAACATCATACAAATAGTTCACACAACAGTGACTCACCCGATATAAGAAGAGCCAAAAATGGAAATTGCAGATCCTTTTCCATCAACCTAGAGATATCAGGTAAAAATATAAGAACCTGATGATAGCAAATGAGGTGAATATCAATTATTCTAAACACAAACTGCTCTGCATGCAAACCACTGTTTTTTTTAACATTCTGTAAACTGAGAATGCAACTGCTAAGTGTCATGCCAGTATTCAATATAACAATTTCCGAAACATGAAAAGCACCATTTATACAGTACCTAGCAACAAGAGCATGAGCCTCCATGTGATGAATTCCAACAATTGGCAATTTAAATTCACCAGCTATTTTCCGCGCCTTCCTCACGCCAACTGCAATATATTCCCAGAGAGAAAGCTTGCACATGTATTATATGATAAATAACAGATGTAAAGACCATAAATTATATACACAAGAAATAATATGCATGCTCGATCACACTTACAGTTAGATGACTCCGAGCATGTATGTTATTGTAGAAGTAGAATGTATAATGTCTTAAGAATGTTATATGCATTACAGATTTTGAAGAGGAAACATAATCTGAACACAAAAACAAAAACATCATTTCTTTATCCATCATGCAGAACTCAGAAATTTACCCCGTAGACAAAGGCTTAAACCCGGACCAATTGTAACAGCAACTGCAGAAAGATCAGCCTCTTTCAAATTAGCGTTATCAAGTGCACGTTGAACCACCTGAAGATGATATACAACTTTTATGGGCATGTTAAAAGTAAATACCAAAGGAATCTTCATTTAAGTACTACTAGCTTCCATAAAAGTAACTCACCTCATCTATCACTTGAGCATGTGCTTCTTCGGCCATTTTTGGAGCTACACCTCCATATCGTGCTAGCAGATCTGCCTACAAAGGCCAACAATAACATTTGTCATAATTAACAGAATGCAACTTTTATCATAATCATAATCAAATAGCACATTTTCCCAACTATTTGGGGTCGGCGACACGGATCTTACTCCTCCATTCAAGCCTGTTTTGGGCTACCTCTTTTGTAAAAGATAGTAAAGTCAAATCCTTTTTTATTAACTCCATTCAAGTTCTCTTAAATCTCCCTCTCCCTCTTTTAGCATCGTTTACATGTATCCCTTCTAATCTTCTCACAGGGGCATCTAATGGTCTTCTTTGCACATGCCCATACCAATGCAACCTACATTCCCTCAGCTTCTCCCCTAAAGGAACTACTCCTAGGCTCTCCCGAATATATTCATTTCTAATCTATCTCTCCTAGTTATCCCACTCATCCACCTCAACATTCTCATTTCGGCTACATTCAATTTATCTATATGACTCCTCTTTGGTGCCCAACACTCCGCTCCATAGAGTATTAGAGGCCTAATGGCTGTCTTATAGAACTTGCCTTTAAGTCTTTTCGGAACACGCCTATCACACAACACTCCGGAGCTACTCTCCACTTTACCCACCCCGCATTTATCCTATGCACCACATCACTATCAATATCCCATTCTTTATGGATAATAGATCATAAGTAACGGAATTGATCACACCTTGACACTTCTTGCCCATCTATTTCAACTAAAGCTCTATCTATAGTTTTACCTTAAAAATAAATTTCATGCACTTTGTCTTAGTCCTACTTATTTTAAAACCTTTTGATTCTAAAGCTTCCCTCCACAATTTTAATTTCTTATTCAAACTTACTTTACTCTCATCAATTAAAACTACATGATCTACAAAAACCATACACCAAGGTCTAGTCAGCTCATCCTTAACTAAAGCGAAAAGATAAGGACATACCGTAACTGGAAACTCCTTAGTTTCCCCTCAATAGACTTAATGCAACTTTTATACATCCATAATTACTTGACTATTCTTTTCACTTGAGATTTTATCAAAATTTCAATATGTCATATAGAGGAATTGAAAAATGCATAAAACCAACATGAGATAAGATAAATGAGTATTTTTCTTCTTTTCAAGTTAATATCAAATATTATACTCCCTCCATCCTGTTTTAGATGATCCATCTAAAAACGTGGACAGTCCTGTTTTAGATGCTCTGGTCACTTTAAGTGGAATTTGAACCTCTTCTTCCCCCCATTAGTTGGGGCTCCCAGCCTCCAATAAAAATCAACATTTTTTTCAGATGGGGCATCCAAAACAGGATGGAGGGAGTATACAGATAAGTATCAAATATGCTAATAAGTATAACATCACTGCTATAATGCAGTTTAGAACTGGATTATATAAATCAAGCAAAGTAAGCCAATTAAAGGAGCGTTTGGCACCCGCTTTGCGTTTGCTGAAAAGCGGCTTTTTGACAAAATCGCTTTTATTATAGCAAAGCTAAAGTGTGCACGTATGGTAATGCCCACCCCTAAAGCGTTTTTTTGAAAAGCTGTTATTAGCACACAAAAGCCACTTTTGTAGAAATTCTCCTCATCTCCTCGGGATGAAATTTTCTAAAAAGCGACTTTTGGACCGAAAAAAGAGAAAAAGGCACTTCTGTTATATCAAAGCAGCTTTTGCATAAAATCTGCCTCCCAACCCTAAGCTTGAGTTAGGTTGATTCTTGTTGGGTCAATCACTACTCCTAACAGTTCAAGCTATTACAGAAGGTATTGATTGCGCATACTAATCACGGGCACGCACAAGAATCACTAAGCATCGCAAGTGGGCCACACACACAACAGGAAATGCTGCTTCCCCTGGGACTTAGAACCTGTGCCCTGGCTTTGGTACAATGTTAACAGTTCAAGCTATTAGGAAACGATTAAACTAAGCTTGCATGTAAAGCAAACTACTTTCATTGTTCTAGCTCTGATGGATAACATCATCAATCATAAATCTGAGCTAAGGTAATGTTAGGAGCAACAATTTGACAATGTAAACTCCATATACAAAGAGCTGAAAAAACAAGTGCCATTTCTAAATTTATGTTTTGGGGAGATATGCGGAACTCTATAGGCCATGTGTTCCAACCCAGCAAACAAACCATTTTGAACAACATATAGTATCATGACTCAGGAATAGTTGTCCTTTTCAATATACTATATAATTCACTATTAGTATATACTTCATATGTCCCATATTAATAGTCCTATTTGGGAAGAAGGTGATACTTCAAGAAAGTCAATCCGGTAACCTTTTCACTCCATCGACAAACGCATTTTACTCCATCCACTCATTATTATGAGAAGGATAACATCAAATGGGAATATTAATATGGAACAATTTTCCCAAATGGTACAATTAATATGGGACGCAGAGAGCACGTAAACAGAAGAGAGGAAAAAAAAGAGCTTCTGCACAAGTAACCAGAATCAAAAGCAACTTACCTGAGAAGACACAACCTGACTGAGAATTTCTCCATTGCTTTTAACCTGAAAAAAAAATCAAGTACAAGAAGATAACAAAAAAACAGCCACAACCACACTATTAACAAAAATAAGAGCTTCCAGCATACATACCACAGCGGCAGCAGTATCATCGCAACTGGTCTCGATGCCGAGAACCACCAAATCGCCCCCGCCATCCATGACCCACCGCCCTGGAACGCTGGAAAAGGCGGCACCTTTGGGGGAATTAGAAGTGGAAAAAGAGCAAGAGGGACTTCTGAGGAAAGGAGGTCGAGTGAGAGACGTTCTGAGACACGAGCGGGCTGAGGAGGGGAAGGAGGAGGAGGGCCGGAAGAGGCCATGGATGCGGCTGAGTGTGGGAACCAGAGAGAGGATGGAGCTCCCCATTGCCAACGGTTGGAAGGGAGATGGCTGGACCGGCTTTCTTATGGAGAGTAGCTCGGACCGAGCCAGGCGATTATAGACCGGGACCCCGAGCTACCCGGTTCAAACATACTCCCTCCGTACGATGAAGCCTGTCTGCATTTGGAAAAAAAACATGGATCCACCGTTAGATGACTGACTTTGTTCCCTTTACCACCAAAAACATGGAAGAGGGGGCTAGAGTACAATAAATTTACCGCATTTTCAAATGCAGACAGGCTTCATAGGATGGAGGGATCTCTCCCTCGAGAGTGGACGTCCTATAGGCTCTATATTGGCAAATTGTTAGGCCATTAGTCTAAGGGTTCGTTTGTTTGATCTGAACCTGAATCTGAAAAGCCTTCTGAAAATTCTAAAAAGCCATTGATCTTAAATTTTGATATCTAATCTGAAATCCTAAGTCTGATTTTTCAAACTGCTCGACAATGCCTTAGAATCTGAAATCCTAAAGCAGATAGTAGAAGAAGGAGAAAAAGAGAAAGTGAGGCCGTTATGACCTGAGCGCCAGTTAATTTGGCAGCATGGATGATGGCGGAGGCATTGAGATAGCTAGAGCGGGCGGGGGGTGGGCCGATACAGACGGCCTCATCGGCGGAGCGGGAGTGAAGGCTGTGGCGGTCGGCGTCGTTGAAGATGCCGATAGTGCGGATGCCGAGATGCCTTGCTGTGCGCATGATCCTGTACGCGATCTCTCCCCGATTGGCCACCAGTATCTTCTCTATGCTGCTGCTGTTGCTGCTAGAACTCCCTCGAACTCCAACCGGCAATGGCAAGGAGTAGGAGGAGAAGCATCGCGACGGGAAGAGATGTGCGAAGCTGATTCCTCCTCCGGGAGGGATTCAACGGAGCTTGCGACGAAAGGCGAGGGAGGCGGCCATTGTACGCTACTGCTCTTTCTCGCTTGGGTTGGGGTAGGAGGGGAAGAAAATCCTGGGTTATGATGGGTTTTCAGAAAAGTCAGATGACTTTTTCCATCTGAATGTTTGGGCCCATTTTCATACATCGGCTGAATTCAAGACTGAATTCAGACACCCAAACGGCTTTTCAGCCACTTATTCAGTTCAGATCTGAATAAGAGTAAACAAACGGGCCCTAAGATGAGGTTGTTGATGTAGAGTTCTGGTGTGTGGTGTGGGGCGCTCCGAGTGCCAAGTGCTTGATAGGGTCAAATGCAGCCTGCCTTTGGATTAAAATCCGAAGACTACAGGCACCCTTCAGTGTAGCAATGAACAACTTAAAAAGAAAAAAAAATGCATCGCTGGAAGCCTGGAACACAACCTCACAGTGAAGGTAAACCATACGAAATGCAACACTGGAAAACACTTCGAAGAAAAACACACGAACAGAAGACAACAGACATGGTAGCGAACACGCAAATGTCGTCATCTCAGAGAAAAAAAAACTGTAGCAATCCTTTTTCAAAAATCACAAATGTGGCGAATAAATCTCAGGTAGAAAGGCAGCTGCCAGCTAACCTGCAAGGAAATTGCAGGGACGATGCAGCATGCTTACGAGCGCATATCAAACATGTGTTACAAACATTTAAGTACACTGTACATCATTCAACAGAAAACGTTGCCTGAAAGTAATCTTCATTGAAGTTTTATCTAAACAAAACAAGGCAACAAGATAACCACGCAAGCTTCTATTGAGCTGTCAGTAACTTTGCATCACTACTGCTGATCGATAGCAGGTATTTATTTACAACAAAATTAAAAGCATCTAGTTGGGATATGAGGTGCGGCACAGACTGACGGATAAAAGCTCACCAAGAGCAAGCAAAGCTCAACATCATGTAGAGCCAAATATGTGAGCAAACGATAACTACATCACAATCAGAAGTATGCGAACATGATTAATTCTTTGCTGTTCATAGGCAAATATGCGAAGACGGTAGATTAATAAGCTAAATGAGCTCGGAAACAATGGCGGGAAACTCATAGTAGCTCTTCGTAAGCCCATAACCAATGGAACACAATCTCACACACACGTGACCATACGAAATAGCAGCAACATTATATCAATGCCTCTGAGCTAATCGTTGGGCAAACTAGTATACACTAACCGAGTAACCTGTGTCATGATAAGTCCTTCACATCTGGCGCTACAGACAATCTCAACTGTAATTACCAACCATATCACCTAATGATATCACTGAAGAGCTCCAACTAATTCGAAGAGACATCTACTCGAACAATTAAAATCCTCCAAATAGGAAGCTAAGAGGGCAACAAACAATGAATATGAACTCAGCAAATCATATACGTTGAGCATCACAATCAAACTTGCACAAATTCTCTCAAACACAACCTAAATTAGAATATTGATAACAGATGCTTTCTTTTCACATGTCAGAACGTGCAATTTTATAAGCAAAACAAACCCATTTGAAAATCAAAATTGCCTTTTAGGCCAACTCAAACGAAGGTACCATCCTAAACAGGATATGTTCTCGCTATCATCACTCTACTAAAACTTGAAAAAATTAATCTCAAAATTGATAGACTGGGCATTAGTACAAAAAATTTGATCATTGGGAGAATAACTTCATTAAGACCTCCAAAGGGGAAACGAAATTCTATATACTCACATAACCACAAAAAATCAGGAAAAAAACTTGTACGCTAAATCCTATCCTCTAGTCAAAAAGACTGAATCCCATATCGTCATCACTCTCCTCCTTGGGCTCCTCCTACAATAAGGATACAAAGAACTTCAGTAAACATAATAGCACGAAAAAAATAACTAATATATTTGTTACAATAAAAAAAAGGTATAAATGAATCACCTTCTTCTCCTCAGCTGCGAGTGCAGCAGGAGCAGCAGCACCACCGCCAGATGAAGACGCAATTGCGACCGGAGCAACACCCCCACCTAGAAGCAATTCATTACATCAGCGCCAGCATCCAAGCACCAACTCCAAATGAAAAAGAAATAAATAAATGTCCACAAATCCAAACAAATTAACGAACCGGATCCAACATTCATGATCAAATCCTCCACACTCCTCTTCTGGAGGAGCTTCGCAAAGAGGCCGGGCCAGTATGCCTCCACAGTCACATTCGCCGCATTCACCAAGTTCAAGATCTTCTCCGCCTGCACCATAACAAAAAAACCCACAAATTATGACCCAACGCAACTGATACTCTCAAAGCATTTCCTAGCTTTTTTTCGTAAAATTCACAGGATATGCAAGTACTATTATGTAACGGTGAAGGATGGCCAGGACACGCTTCCTAACGCGGATGTCCTCAGTTTGAATCCAATTATTAGGTGTGACACAGCCCACAAAAATATAGTGCAAAACACCAATAGCTGAGAAACCCACCACAAAATCATAACTGCAATATTAGCACTCAGGCCCCCATGTCATTCAGCAATTCATGTTCTCCATCATATTTCCGTCCCTACTTCCCAGCTAATAATTTCTCCCAATCCGTTGGCCACCCGC
Source organism: Houttuynia cordata (assembly GCA_039654745.1). NCBI lineage: Eukaryota > Viridiplantae > Streptophyta > Magnoliopsida > Piperales > Saururaceae > Houttuynia > Houttuynia cordata. The sequence continues at coordinate 9,763,453 of CM077511.1, forward strand.
CTGCGATTACATCCCAATTCACCCAGTGCCTATAATGGGCGGGCCTTGTAAATGCCCGAGAGGATTGGCTGCTGGATACGATGATGTAAGAGTAAATTAAGGTAGTTGAACACCATAGTGCAGAACACCAATAGCTGATAAACACGACTGCCAAATTAGCACTCAGGCCCACGAGTCATTCAGCAATTCAATTTTCTCCACTATATTTCCGTACGTAAATCCCACCTAATAATTTCCCCCAATTCGTTGACCACTTACCCCGGATTATATCCCAATTCACCCGGTGTCTACCCGGGTAGGCCTCGCAAAATGCCCGAGCGGATTGCCGGCGGGATACGGTGCTCTAAGAGGCCGGTTGCACTGCCCCTTCTAGTCAAGCATATACTGTTTCTTGGTTTTGCCATTGACTAGTAGAGATTACATAAAGACGAAGAGAAAGAAGCGGAGAAGGTACCGAGATGGAAATGCCATCGTCGTGGAGGATCAAGGAGGCGTAAGTGCAGGCCAACTCCGACACCGACATTGTCGTCGCAAACAGCGAAATCTACATGCAGAAAAGGAAGATCACAAGGCGAAATCGCAATTGCAAAAACAGGATGCAGAGAGAAGAAGGTGTGTACCTTTTGCAGAGAAATGGAAGCTAGGGTTTCTCGGTGGAAGAGAGAGAAGGCTCTAGAGCTAGGGTTTCTGGCTTGCTCGTTCATCGTTGATGGGCCGAGTAGTGAGTGGGCGTTCATCGTTGATGGGCCGAGTTGAAGTTTGAAGTCCATTGTCACGAAATTCAGATTCGCAACTCACGTCACAAAGGGCGGGCCTTATAGAAAGAGCCCACGACAACTTAGGTGGTTTTTCTATTTTTTGCAATGCGTTGGCAGGGGGATGACAAATGTGGATAAAATTTGAAATATATTGAGAGAAAGAAGATAAATTTTGTAAGTTTGGAGAATTGGATTAATGTTTATTCATTTATTTGTTTGAGGCTTTTGAGCTACAATTCAGTTTTTAGAGATTATTCGGTTGAATCCGGAGAACTTGTTGATGATGTACTTGCTAACACTCCCTCCTTTCGAAAGTATTCCGTTTTGGTTCGGCATTGATTCTGCGTGGGGTGAGTTCCCTTGATCGATATTGGAGGTCTAAAAATCTTGGATAATGATATTGGTAACATACACAGCCTAGTTCGCTCAATGAAATCAACAACCCATCATGGCAGTGGTAAGATGTCTAGAAATGATTATCCAAAAAGGCCAGTGATGTACAGATCTATTGTACCAATATCTTTACTCCGTCCATAAACATGTGTCAACATTTGAAAAATTACTGATCCACTTTTAGGTGGTCACCAAATTTGCCCCTAGAGTAATTAAGGCTTGAAACGACATTGGCCTTACAAGCCAATAAATTTAACTTATTTTCAAATTCTGTCAGGATTTTTTAGATGGAGTACTCGCATTTGTTTTTAGATTTTAGACTAGATGATTGGCCAGGAGGACTTATTACAGTTCACGGAATTTGGATCTTTATTCATTATAATTAATTCAATGAAAGTCTCTGGAATCAGAATTATACGGAGTATTTGGATATAGTGGAATTGAAAGGAATGGAGCGCAGTGTCCTGCATGTGGACCCTGATAAAAATCTCACATGTAAAATAAGATTAATTAAATAGATTAACGGAAAAATTAACCAGGTAAAACGGGAATTAGACACTCTGAATATCACCAGAACACGATCAACCTGCAGTAGAATCGTGAAGAAAAAAAAATCTGTACTAGTAACGAAACACAAATTCGCAGCAAGACATTATACGACAATACAACATTGAAAATAAATATATCTCTTAACTCCACAACTAAAACATAAATAAACTCCCCTCAACAATACAAACATTTCAGCTCCTAAGGAGTACTAAGGTTCAACTTTACCCCAAAATTAAATATTAACGTTCAGTAACTTCAAAGAGACAAGAGGAGCTGATAGTCAAGCAGGACTACTCTTGAGCACTTTCTCATCGTCGGAACTACTCCAAAGCATGTAAGGGCCTCAATATCAGCGAGACCATCATGGGGACCGATCCTATGAATGGGCAAATTAAAAAAAAAAACAGTGAAGGCCAATGAAATAACTGCACAGCAGAGTCAATTATTAAAACATTCAAACGAAATGCAAGTTGTTAAAGGAACCTCTGCCTCCAGTATTGCATAGTTCAATGGCAAAATCAACAAGAAAAAGCTTACCAAAATATCAGCTCAACTATAGTTTAGTACAAATTGACATAATTGAACGCCTTGATAATGATGGTAAGTTTTACAATTCAAGTTGGGCTCCTAATAGGTGCAAGTTTCCACTTATCAGCTTTTAAGTCAAGAAAAGGAAAGAATATTACCTCACGAGGTGACTCTGACCTAGACCTTGATCTGCACATTCAAATAAAACAAAAATTGAAAAACGGAAAAAACCACAACTGTAATTTATTACACATTGACATTACTCAGATTTGGGCTATTAACCAAATTTTAAGGAGAATATACCTGGACATTTTAGCAGGAGATGCAGATCTGGACTTTGGAGGAGAACGGGATTGCGACGGTGACCTCGACACAGATCGTGACTTACTGCGATAGCAAAAATAAAAAGCTAAAACAGTTGAAAACAACGCGGAGTAGCGAGGAAAAATTGAGAGACACATGCCTTTGGTTCCGCCTTGGACTTCTACTTCGACTCCTGCTCCTGCTTCGGCTCCCTGATGGACTACCCTCATAAGCTTTCACCTGTTTACCAATGAAACTACCTGATATTAAGGATTTGGTGGTCATTGGTGAATCCTATATAAAATTTGATTATTCTGACAGGTGCTTATCATCATTTATGACCGAACAAGTCTAAATCATATTCAATATTCTTTGCTAAACCTACAAGTTAAACGAAGTAAAAGGAACCAATTACGAGATACATTTTCAGCATTGTCAAGCATGAAAGTCTTAAGAAAAAATGACCCACCCTAATATAACCTCTTGCAAAAGGATTTTTGAACTCAGTATCATCAAGTTTCCGTATCTGGAAAAGAAAAGGAAAAAGAAGATATAGAATCACAAATGCTTAAATATTAAGGATCACATAATAGAAAATGCAGAGTTATACATACCGCATATTTCATGTCTTCGTAATTGGTGTAGTCTACAATACCCATTGTTCCTGAAAACATATGCAAACCTTCACATTTATGGCCACAACAATGTTTAGAGGGTAACAAATAGTAGTAGCAACACAGCTGGGCCATATTCATAAAAAACCCTTCTCTTAATTGAAAAACTATTAATTTTCAACAAAAGACAATATTTTAAACCAGTGGCATAATTATACCGAAATAAGTGCACTAACTAGGAGATCACTCTTCTAATCTATAATCACACTTAACCTCTTTTTCGGACAAGGACATCCCCAAATAACCAAATATCTAAAGACATAAATTAATCTTCGAACCGTGAATTTTGTCAAACCCCACCCATTTTGCTTCTTCCTGTCACCTTTCATATGTAATCTAACAAAGAATATAAGCAACTACAAATCAGGGTGTGCTTCCACCCCAAAAAAGGAAAATGCCAGTCCCCTAAACCCTAAACTACAAATCAGGGTGTGCTTACACCACAAAAAAGGATAATGACAACGACTTTGCCATCAAAGACAACCTAATGCCTTTTGAAATTTGTCTTCCTAACATACCGTTGTGGAATACAGATTAAAAAAGTAGAGCATACCATCACCATCACGAAATACTTGAGCGAAACAAACATCACCAGCTTTCCTCATGTGATCCTGAAATATACCACCTAGTTACTGTTTTTCATAGCAATAAGCACAGCAATAGCAGTAGATATAACAGCATTATGAATATAATCTAAACTGCAAATAAATTATACCTTCAAATCTTGCCACGAAGCAGACGATGGCAGCCCCTGAATAACAACTATACATGCACCAGACAAGAGTGAGGACAAACAGTCAGCCTCGTAAACTTTTATAGCGTTATACAGATAACAAGGATGTGGCGATTCAAACTCTCAACCCTTGCTGGGAGAAAACTCAATAATGGCGGTGAAGCAAGACATAAAAAATATTCATTTCATATCTCAGATACCCAAGTGAAAAAGAAGCTATGTACCTCGAAACTCTGATCTCCGTGAAACTCCATACCTCCCACTTCCTCCACCACCATATCCATTCCGACGATCAGCTGATGACGGATGCCCTCTACCACCATGGGCAAGCTCAACCTATAAGGAGAGCCAAATCAGAAACCATTTACACACTACGCTGATAAGACGGTATTTATTTCATGAAAAGGCCACAATACCCTTAAACGACAGCCATCAAAGTTGTAGCCATCTCGACCTCTAATTGCATCTTCAGCATCACGAACATCTCCAAACTGACAAGGTGAACAGAAATCAAGACAAAATTATTGCAAAACTAAATTCACAACATAAACCAAAGCGAAAGATCACCTCAACAAAGCAATAGCCGGGAGGGCGTGGAGGTATCTTCAGCTCGATGTCCACAATTCGACCATACTGCAGTAAACCAAAAGCAAACTAAGAGTAATATAAAATGTAACAATATATCGGTAAGATGCATGCCCTCCTCAAAAACATATTAAAAAATTATCGCACACAAAAGGCAGCACAACCATTTATAGTGGATTTAATCTATAATTTACGAAAACAACTGCTGACACTACCATAACCACACACCATGCTGTCTTCTTACCAATTTGCCCTTTTTCTTGTGGTGTCTATTAGTTATTAATTAGCATACTATTGTACCAGGCCCAAAAAAAGAAATCTGAGCTCTACAGTTCACAAAAAGGAATAATTACAACGATAATAACCTCCTAAAAAAATTTAAAGGCCATGGAAACCAGGCCCACAGCCAGTGTGAAAACCTTACGTATACCAAATTCATGTAAGATCCCACTATATCCAAGGTCAACAACTAAAAATTTATTAGCCGTTGGACAATTTTGCTAGTGCTGATATTTTTGGGAGATCACTACAAAAAATTAACAAAAGAACTCATTAAAAAAACTGGTAATAAAAAAGCTGAAGTGAACATTGCTAAAAAAAAGTGGAGGTGCAAGGTCCCATCTATCAATCCAAACTCTTAGAAAAAGGCGCTTCCTGATTGTAATCATGAATACTACATGAACATAATATTAATTGCATCTGCTCACATATAAACATTCATTATCCAAGAAACTTGTTATGAATAAGCTAATTAACATGAGACTCGTCATATGTGATGTGTTGCCATGTACAATATCATCTAAATAACATACTGATGCTCCAGCTTTTCAACTCACAGAGCAATAAGCAAAAGTTGTTCAGTCCAACCTATCAATCAGGTGGACAATACACATGCACTTGTTGACCTCTGTACTTTCAAAAGATAACAATAACTGAATCAAGACATGACTACATGTTTCAAAATGATATAAGTCATGCATCCCTCTCCCACAATCAAAAGAACAATTTTACCGGCATTGATGTAAGTGACCCAAATGATAGTCAAGGACCCCAAGCACCAACCTTAATTACTAAAAGAAAATGATGTCAGCACTCACAAACCTTATAAAATAGATCTTCGATTTCCCGTTCGCGAATATCAGAGGGCAAGTTGCCCACATATATGGTTCGAGACATCCGACCACTCATCCTTGCTGTTGTGCACTCTATTTGATAAATAACAGTTTGCTGCAACAATAAACATATGCATAGTCATTATAATTGCAAGTACAAAAAAGAAAAAAAATAGATAATTTTCCAAAACACCATAAAATTTTCTTTCCATTCTTTTCACAAGAAGCAAACCAGAACTAAACTACAAAGCCAAGAGAGCAACCCTGCAGTGAGTTGAGCTCCACAAGTTCCAATTGCTTATATCCTCCAATTGAATCCATAGCTATATAAAGTTTGAAATACTAATTTGATCAATCCTCTCCTTGAGATATCTCAGAGGTCTTTATCCTGAGCATATGCAATAATCGTGTTTTCCCAAATACCCAGGAGACTCCATTAATGATTTCTCCCTCTCCCTCCCAACCTCCCTATCTGGAGGTGCCAAGCTCCTATTTGTCCCAGCGGCTTTCATCTATCATAAAGAAAGTCCCTGTGTTATGGAATGAAATAAAGTTTGGACAATTTCTCAGTGTAACTTACCTTTTAGCTGAATTTCACAAACTGCTTGCAGAGATAACACCTGGAACGTATGCCCAAAAGAAAAAGCCTCAATTTCATGTACAACAGTCAACCAATAATAACCTAAGAAACGTAGATTGTTACAATAAAAAATGAAAGATGAATTGTATGCCTAAAAGAAAAGACCTAAATTTCATGTATCACAGTTAACCAATAACCTAAATAATTAACATTTAAAGGAGGACATGAGAATCTAGAAATAATACACAGTAGGCATACACTGCTCCCTGGTTCGCAACTTCAGCAGATTTCTACATAAAAATTCACCGAGAGCTATACACTTAACGTTTTGACTTATGAGAATATAAAAATCCTAAATTTGGTTCTTCTTCTTTTCAAAATCCTTTTTGACACATGTAAAATAAAGCAACCGACCATTGAAAAATCGAATCTGCTAGCTTGCAACTGATACTAAAAATCCATGAACAGACAAAAAATAACGTACACTGTCGCAATGAAAAATGAAAGATGGAACATACACCCAAAGAAAAAGACTCAATTTCATGTAGATCAGTTACTCAGTAACCTAAATAACACGGATAAAAAGGAGGACAGATGAATCTGCAACTAATACACTGTAGGCATATAATTCTCCTGCTTAGCACTTAAAAAGATTTAAACGTAAAATTTCACCCAGATCCATAAACATAACGTCCTTCCTTACGAGCTAAAAATCCTAACTTTGGTTATTTTTCTTGTAAAGTTCTGGTTTGTTACATGTAAAATAAAGCAAATGACCGTAAAAAATGAATCGTAGCTGCAACAGATTCTAAAAACCCAAGAACAGGAGGATCAAAAAAGGGAAAAGCGAAACCAACTTTCAACAGATGGTAGAATTCCAGTGCTCCCTGCTTAGCAACTTAAGAAGACAACAAGTAAAATTTCACAGATATCCATAAACATAACGTTTTCCCTTATGGGTCAATAAAAATCCTAACTTCGATTGTTTTTCTATTCAAAATTGTTTATTTTTACATGCAAAATAGAGGAACCGACTGCCAACCAGCCACTGACTCTAGAAATCCATGAACAGACAATAATTCATCCTAACCCAAAACCATATATTAAAGGAAGACAACACCCAAATCAAGTAATGGCAATGAGCAACCAAATTGCACTTCAATTGAAAATAGAATCCGCAAGAGTAAGGAGCTCGAACAGTTCAAATCCCACGATATAGAACAGGTAAAATGAGAATCGAAAAGAGGAAAAGCGAAATCAAAGTTGGAACAGATGAAGACGAGTCCAATGGGAGTTGCTCACCTGCAGATTGAATCCGCCTGGGGGGAGGAACGGGGACTAGGGTTTTTGGGAGCGACGGAGGGACACGAGTCTCGCGAGCAGGAGGCCAAAGTTGCGAACTCTCTCGATGGCTCGCGAATCATACAAGGGGTTTCTAATGGTACTCCGTCGGGGCATTTTTATTGAGACATGAATGGCCACTTAAAGCCTAAGTTACGTTTTTTATGAACTCCGGTCATTTTTAATTGAGACTTTCACATAATTCGACAATTTTATTGAGATGCTGGATTCATAGTGAAAGCTTACACTTTCAAGTACTTTCAAGGAGTTGCCTTTCATCACGGACGCCTTTCCAAGAGTTGCTGCCAGGTGGCACTGCTTCCGGCTGCCTGGTAGGAAGATAATTAGGGAATAATATTATCTATGTACGTATATTTTTGTTAATTGTATCGATTGAAAGTGATGGGAGCTTCTGTTCCATATCAATTATCTTATTTGGTATTCAAGTACTCCCTGCATCAAAATTCACAATAAATTAAAATCAGTTCATTTTGGTTTTGTAATGCAAACAAGTAATTTTGAATGAGGGAGTAGTATTATTTACTCCCTCCCATCATAAAAATAATACTCCTTCCATCCTAATTTAGATGCTCAATCTGTCTTGTTTTAAATACTCCATCTGAATGAAAGTAATACTCCCTCCATCCTGATTTAGATACTCAATCTATCTTGTTTTAAATGCTCCATCTGAATGAAGAAGGTCCCAGTGAATTTTGAACCTCTTCCCCTCATTACTTGGGGTTTCTTTCACCAGCCACTAAAAATCAATATTTTCTCAAATGGAGGTATTGAATAAGAACGGAAGGAGTATTCTTATCGTATGGTGGAAACGGACTTTTTTCCAATGGCAGTATCGAGACGGAGGGGAGTTCATTTTGAACAACCAAATAAGACATACTATGGAACGGATGAGGCTCGTGCACTTGTAACCTCACACGTGAGAAATACACGTGCCAATGTTGTCCTCTAAAGTATTGCTTTCAGGTGCATTGAATTCATCAAAATTTGCACATTATCACTCAATATGACATCCCTTCCACAATATGACATCCCTTCAAAGTAATGTATAAAATAAAATTCCTTCAAAATCTCTTCTTTTAAGAGATGCAGTTTGCACTGAATGCTGTAATTTCTTACGAAATCAGTGTGTTTTGGCAATACCAATGAATTACACAGATGGATTGAAGATGAAAACCTCCTATAAATTACCCAGGCGAAGAATAAATAATGACCAATTTTTTGCTGGGTAAGAAATCAAAATTATATCCACTGCACACTACTTATAAGAATATAAAATGCTGACACCGCTGTCACTTCAAAATTTTGATACTCCTAGGACCTCAAATCTCAACTTGCTTTAATGCAGTGCCATTCCATGAGGTGAGGAGGAAAGAAACAGTTCCTTTAGGCATCACCACTCGAATAATAACGGATAATGCAGCCAAGGTACGATTTCTCGTCCTTGATTGAGAGTGATGATAACTATTTAGAAAGAAAGCATAGACTGCAACTACTTCGACAATCTCACATTTCTGAAGAGGACTCCACCACTTCTTCCATTACACTATCGGCTCTGACTCGTCTATAAAACAAAACATAGGCTGCAGGTGTTCTGACTGAATCGTCACTTGCAGAAGAGACATGACTATCGTCAAAGTGAAACCATTTGTTCTCTTCTAACAACTGCAAACAATTCGAAGGGCAAATTATCCAGAATATTCAAGGACAAAATATGAGAATATATAGTGTAGCTTTGAATGGTCGATACATACTTTAACGTGTGCAGTATAGTGACCACCACCTAAACCTCCATAATGGTTGCTGACTGCATAGAGTTCATAAATGTGAGATTGGGGAGAAGATGCTTTGTGCTTCACATACTTGCTCAAATCAAGATTACAAATAGGAAAATTGACAAATGTGTCAAGCTTATTTTTCAAGTATCGGCTATAAGAGAATCGCTTCAAATGGAAAACAAGAATGTCTGGTAATCTCCACAAGTCAAGTTTCTTGGTCGCTTGCCTATGTTCCTTGCACGAAGGACAGTACCTGGATTGGAAAGTTTCTTATTCTTAAGCTGTAAACAACAAAAAATATCTACCAATTAAAATTACTTGACTGAGAACAGAAAAAACTGACCACATATCATCAGGTCCCAAAGGTTCCTCTTTCAAAAATGCTTCCAAACATGAAAATAAGGAGATCGATTCTTGTCTAGTTTTCTTTGCCGTAAATCCCGACTTGAAAACCTCGGGTAGATCTTTGAGGTAACTTGCATTATAGAGCTCATGTTCTTTTTGAGACCAATCCATGACTAGTCGTATAGGCTGACCAGCTCTACTGAAGGAAAAGCTTTCAATCGAAGTCAGGTTGTGGTATCTTTCGTCAGTCACCCAAAGCTGTAGAGAAGAGCTCCCACCAGATCTTGCATCTAGCTCCATGTCACAGTGTGATGTTAACTGGTCATTCAAAGGGCTAGAACAAGCATCCCTATTATCCATCACTCTGTCAATACTGACTTCACCCTGACCATTACAAATGTTCTCTTTATTGATTTTAACCCGCAATAGAGGTGCAAGAACGCTACAAACTGCTGCTTGGATATCGAACGTAGTCAGTGAGGCCTCTGGCAAACAGGTTACAAGGGGAGTACCAAAAAACTCCTGGGGTCCTATACCATTTTGTGACGTCGTATATCTGCTGTAGTTATGTGCACAAGAATCACCGATCAGTAACAAAAAGATGAATAACTATATGTTAAAATTACGAGAGAATATAATAAACCTCAAAGAGAAGGGAATAAAGCAAGCAAGGGTTGAAACATAAAAAATACCACAGGAAAAAGCAAAATCATCAAGAGTTTGTAAACAAGCAAATCTCATAACACACGCATCAAATGATAAGGATTAATGCTGAACCGTCACAAAAGATTCCCGAAGACTGGACAGATGATTAAATGAGTACATCCAATTCACATCCATTCTTGGAATAAGAAAAAAATAAGCACAAATGTAGAACAATAAGCTTTCAAAAAACAATCTATTATAGTAAATTAAGGAGAAAAACAAGAATCTATGGCAACAAGGACGCGCAACTCCCAGCTCTCTAGGAAGCCTGACTTGTCAACAAGAACATGAGAACACAAAGGTTCACTTTTAAGACAAAGCTTTCCCCACTGTACTCACACGCCTAAAAAACCACCAACCGATGGCTCCGTTCTGCGATCAAAAGCGATTTTCCTGGCCAATTGAGCCTTGACCATTCTAAACCAAAATTCCGAGAAATTCACACGTCGAGCTTCTCATAGAGGAACTAATCATAAATGTCAACAGTGTTGACATGCTGCAATAATCTTAAAAACTACTCTAGATAACTGACTTATTTTATCTCGTTTTGCATACCAAAAAACAAGCCTTCCAATAATATACTAAGCTATCTTAAATCTGCCAGTGCAAATGTATGCAATTACACAGCAGATTGCAAAAACACTCTAGTAACGATCAATGAAAGCTAACCTCTGTTTCTGAGTATGCAAGATCTCAAGCCTGGTTAGTGCCATCTGATTAGCAGGAAGTCTGTAAGCAACAAAATGTTCATCATCCTTAATTTCAGATAGGGACTCTGAAGGATCCTCCAAATATCGAAATATCCTGTGCTCATAAACCTGCAAAAATCCAAGATAATGCTTGGTTAGCCATGTCTAAACCATTATTGTTTTCAATCATATCTAATTCTTGACAGATTTCCTTAGAACTCCAAAGTGAAACAATTGAGATAAATAAATTCTACCTCTGCAATCAACAAGCTTTCGCTACTTTCCAGGTGGCAAGCCATACTCAAGGCCTGAGTAAGATCTTTACATGTTCCATATTTCAATATATTTACAGTATATGGCATGGGAAGACCCCTTCCATCTCCATAGAGAACAGTTAAAGTCATAGACCGCGTGACAGTTGATGGTAAAGGCAATGACAAATACATGAAGGGATCAAATGTTACAGAAACTTTGCTACAAACAGGGCAAACCAATGTTGACTTGTATTGACCCTGTCAAGATTAACAACATCTTAAATTGAAGCATGCATGACATAGCAGAATAAAAAAAGAAAACAATAACAAAAAAGTACCATTTCCAAATGCACAAGAATACACAAAACCCACTTACTTGGCAGACATCCACAATAATCGAGTCATTACGAGCCTTGTGATTTGCCCAGCACTCATCTGCAAATTCTTCATCTGGACGCCCATTTGCATCTTTTGCTTCAATGTAAGGCTTGTTTTTCACACGATTCAAATCTTCATGCAATCCATCCAATAAAAAGGCAAGAAGTTCCTAAACAAAAAAGTACACATATCTAAGAACAATAAAATTACTTAAAATAAAAAATAAACTGAAATGCTATGAGACACGGAAAATTGGTATTGTTAGAGTAGTATTGCAATTAAATAAATATGCGAGCAATACTACTCTAACAGGTATGTCCCCGGCCACAAACAAGATGGCATATGAAGATAGTCTTTTCTATTTAACGTGGGAACAGGTGAACAGCATATAACCTACTGAAATGGAGGGCCACCAGACTGACTTGTTTCTCTGTACCAGCGTTTTTGTCATTCTAGACTCTAGTTCACGGTTTCCTTAATTTCAGGTATAAACCTTTCAATTTTACCAAATAGGGCTATTTCTTGTTGACATAGATCTATTGGGACAATAATTTGCAAAAAAAAACATACGATAGAATAGTAATCAGTAGATACTGGTGATATGTAATCTTTCACGAATAAAATCAGAAAGATGGTGTAAGATCATTATACATATTTGTTTTCCGCAGAGCAAAGCAGTGAGATCTCAAGTAAATATACTTCTTTATGTTGGGTCTACGTGCTCCCTATCTGCTTCCTCTCTACCCTTTTTCCTCCTCCTTTATTCCACGTATCCTAATGGTTATTTGCTGGCTTGAAACCTAACTCTTGGCTACTCAACTCACCTTCCTCTTCCTTAACTGCTCATCTCTTCCAGAAGACTGATTCCCATCCCTTCATGTTTTCTGCTATACCCTTATTACTCTCTTCTTCATGCAGTACCCTAGGCTATGACTCCACAAGCAGTGACCAATCACTTTACTAATTCCTACAACGATCAACATGTGCACTCATTTTCCCCTCACCTATAGACCAGGCCCATATCCCAAACAACTATTATGCAAACAAAACGATTAATTTGCCCTTCTAATAATGAGCCTCAATCATCATTTATATTATCAGACTCTTCAATCAATGACAAGAATGTTATGATGATGAAGAACCAACTGTAAGAGATGCATCATTAGCATAAATTAAAGCACAGTCAATGACATGGATAACAGATACTAACTTGAGAATCATGCTGGTTATAACCACTGAATTGAGGAGCAAACCGAGCCAACTTTGTCTTAAAAGCACGTGGTGCAACAGGCATCCTCCCTGAGGACCACAATTTTCTCAATAACTCACCAAATGCTACAGCAAGTTCTCCCTGTGCAGGAAAACATGCTTAACATATAAAATTAATTGCACAGAAACTTTTCACAGGACAATAAAAGTAAACACAGGTTCCCACCTTCAAACCCAAAGGATTTTCTGTGTTGATTTCATCACCGTAATCCTGCAAGAAGTACTCAACTAAAGGAGGTGTATGAGACAAACATTGAAGAGCACTATTCATAAAACAAGTGTTGCCCAAGTTCTGCAATCCTGTCAATCCCCCAACACCATCTCCTTTTGTGCTGCTACTGCTCAGTAGGTCATACCCAAATTCTGAATCTCGTAAGCCAAAGGATGAAACACTCCCTTGCATGAGATCATGGCCATTTGTTGTTGAAGTATAACCATTGGATAAAGAAGGTCCACCAGCAATTGATATAGGGGACCTGGATGGTTCGACAGGTACCAAAGCCAACCCATTTCCTGTTGAGTCCATCCCAGAACCATAGTGCCAAGACCCATCAGTATCTGATTCTACAAGGATCTGTCCAAATGGCCATTAACAAACATGTTAAAGAATATGTAGGAGAGCAATTTCAGATACCAATCCATAAAAAAAAATTATATCCCATCATTTTTAGTAAATGACTCCTAGATGTATATATGTATGATAAAATACAGAAAGAAATTAGCAAACATGTTGAATCATATGTAGAAAAGCAAGCTCTTACATAGCAAAAAACAACCAACACATAATAAAAAGATAAGAATTTTATAGCACACATATCAAGAAAAATAAAAAGAAAGATAAATGGCACAAGAATGCACAAGGAAATTTTACATGCCAAAAGCAAAGACACATGAGTTAGCAGCTCAAGAAAGAAGGGAAAGGCATTAAAGAATACTTGATAAGTAAAAGAGGCCTGCGTAAAGAAATATTGCAGACCAGTAACCTTATCCTAGTTTAGGGGCTAATAAAACTTTGCGAAACAACTAAGCAATCAAATATAACTTTCATCAGTCACTTGTTACAGTCATTCCCAACCTAAGTACAAAAGAAAATAAAGTGATGCAGTCATCACATGGAAGATTGTTAATTTTAGAAGTGTCCTAGTTTAGCTATGAGTTTTATATAGCAGTTGCTTTTATAGAGAATTCTAGTTAGAATAGGATTTTATTCCCATTTTTTTATTTTAGGAAAAATATAAGTTGGTTTATAATTCCTTCTTGAAGTAGAATTCTCTTTGTAATTAGCCTATTTAAAGACCTTAACATCAAGAAAAAGAAAAATACAATGATTTGAAGAAAAAACCCTCTGTAGTTCTCTGTTGATTGAGACTTTTTGTTCGGTGATGATTTTCAACAGCCATGGTGCCGATGCCATGGTCCACCGTCGGGTGTTGATTCTGACGGTAATCTCTGGTGGTGATTCCAGAAAAATTTATCCCTTTTATCCCTCTTTCCCCTCTGTTTCTCTTCCTTCGCGCGCTACCTGCTATCAATTTGGTGGCCCATGTAGGTCACAACTTCAGCTATCAAAAATCTCGAGGAAGTTATACAACTGATATTAGATGATCACAACCAAACGCGCACAGGCAGAAAAGGTTGATACACAACAGTTCGACGACAATATGCAAGGGAAAACATCTCTTGTTGAGTCACAAGCACTAGTTCTGTCTCTTCAAGTCGAATCAATCCATGTCATTGCCTCAAACCAACCGTCTATGCTTCATATAGTTGCTGAAAAAAGCCAGCCGAAAGGAAAGAGAGACCAGCAACACTTGCAGATCCAGTGTTTCCGGTCATTCATGTCTCTTCCAGCACGCTTCTAAGTGCACACATGTTGCTCCTCCTTCACGCATTGTCCGCTATCATAAAGCCTCCCGCGAAGTAAAGAAAAAAAAAGGAAAATGCTGCTCACAATTCAGAGAATGATTGATATGCCCCTTCTGTCCAATGAAAATAGTTTGAATTAATAGGACATTTTTTCGGCTCATAATGTAGTGAGATGAGCATCAAGGAGGCCAGGATTTGGTATAGCATAGTTGGTTAGGACATCCTGCTTCTGCAATAGTGTTGTCGTTCCAGTCCTCTGGCAGCACATTTTGTTTTTGAGTTCAAATATCATCATCAAAATTGAAGCAATGAAGAAATACCAATTCCAAAACTGCAGGGTTTGCAAGTGTTTAACCTACTTGGGTGCCGTGCTTAGAGTGAGAAGTTATACAAAGCTCTTACACAATTTTTCAGCCATGTAAAACATTCTTTACAGGACAAAAAAAATTGAACGGGATGACATGGCAACACATATTCATTGAGCCAAAAGCATACTCACATGCTGGTCCATTTGCAGCTGGGCTTCTTCTAAAGACTGATCAAATGTCGTCAGTTCCTTACACTTTCTCTTGTTAAAAAAATCCCAAATATGAACCTATCAACACAAACACACCTTTCCTATTATAAAAAAATGCTTCCGAGAAAAGAAAGAAGCACTTCTAGAAAGAAAACAGAACTTGCCTTTTCTTGGTCTAACTTTAAAAGTATGCAAACCCTGTCAAAAAGCTCGCGAATGGATGCCTGTCAGGTTAAGTTTGTCAATAAGATATGCATACTCCACCAAATGAAACAATCACACATTCTGTTAGAAAAACATCAGTTGGACTTCAAAGGTGTAAAAATTTGAGCCAAACTACTTTGACTAAACCTGAGAAACAATGTACGATTGAGGAAAATACCTTTTTACTAATCCGAATAACTGCATCCTTCGTGCTATTAGAATCAATTAAATGAAGACGCAAAGGATAGAGTTCAACAACCAAACTATTTAGGTGGGAACCCTGCAAGATCATCTTTCTAGGTAATGCAGGGCCACCTTTGTACCTGAGAGAAGATAAAACAAATAAATGATAAGCAACAACTAATCAAATCTTTCCGAACAAAATGCTTTCAAAAGATCTCAGGTTGACAGCCTCAATGCAAAGAAAAATAACTATGTAGCAGTACCACTCAACAAGCTTCTTCCAAATTTCCTGAGCAACTAATACATAGTCATTTCCTTCAAGCAAATCACTGCGAAGTTCTGGTTCTCCATCTCCACCATCCCTTCCATTCAATATAAGATTAGAATTATCAATTGGCCCAGGTCTGCTTGGAATCATTGGAAATTCATTTGAGCTTTGAGATCGGCCAGAATGCTCAACTATCGGACAATATCTATCATTTAGACGAACATATTTTCGCCATAGAAACCACCACCTGCAAAATCAATTCTGTTAACTAAGCTTGATGTCTTTTTTCTTAAAAATGAAATAATACGTATAGCATGTACTCAACACCTAAATAAACATTTAATAAGATATAGCTGTACGATTTCACATCGAGAGATTCTAGGCAATAGCCAGAATTATAAGGGGGAAAATTGCAGTCGAGTAAGAATACTTGCAACCATTAGTTGCATTAAGCAAAAAAGTTGATGACTCTCCACAATTTGCTTCGTGATTTTAATCCATTCGCCAATCACAAACAATGTAATGCCCAATTCTCGTAAATCGCTTCACATAAATAGCAATGTGCTTAATTTTATAGTTGATACTTCTTTGACTATAAGATTATCTATATCTATCTTTGACCACAAACCGCCTCCCACAATTAGACAAAACTTTGAACAGTTCCAACCGACATCACATAAGTGTTAACAGCATGCCCAAATTCCAACTTCTACCGATTACTTCAGCATTCAAACCAGAACTACAATTGGACCATGTTGATGAAGAGAAAAGGCCAAAAGAGCCTACATATGCATTAAAAACATAGAGATCTCGAACAGACAAAACAAGCAATTCTTATGAACCTCCATTTAAGAACCATTACAAAAAGAAATCACTCACTCCAGAACCAATCACCAGAAAAGTAACGCGGCCCTAAACTAATAACATGTACCTCAAATCAAATTTCCACCGAAACCATATATTTAGAAAAAAATGGAGTTTCTCCCAATGAACAAAAAATTTGGATAACGCAGTTATAATTGAACAGCAGCATGACAACTTACTTAATGAACCATTCAACCAGGCAAAAATTAATTAATAACACTACAATCGTAGTTATAGTTGTCCCGTCTTCACAGGGTTGCGTCGGAAGGGCATCCACCATAAACGTGCCATTATGTTACTTTAGTAGATTTTGAGCCATCATTTATATTCTGATAAGAGTCAAATATGTAGTATAAACCCATGCCTTCAACCCCATATAGATGGGATAAGGTGTAGGAGGAGGATGATAATAGTAGTTAGCCAACAGCATGAATGGTTCTTATAATAAATCATAAATGGACTGTCACTAAATACATGTCGCTGACCCCAGATAGTTAGGATAAGGTGTACAATGATGATGATGATGATGATAACACAAGTTATAGCCTAGGAAGCACAAATACTCCAAACACCGGAGCAGTATCTGCATCATATTTCTGTCCCCATCGGATACGGCTGCATGTGTGTCCTACCTTTATATTAGTCACCAACTATAAGTTACTTCATCAAATCCTTACTAAAGAAGGCAAACATTAACAAATGCTGCATTTTCCATTATAATAAAGCTTTTAATACCATGACTAACCTAAAATGTATCTAGATACACATAAAAAATGATATTCTAATCCAACTATCTCCCATATCGTAATCTATGTAACAAGAACTAACCCGTATCTTATCGTACCCGCACTTCCTTGGTCATAGCCAATATAGCCAAGAGCATGAATAATTTTCACTGAATGACAGGTTGCCAAATACACCCATTCATAAGGGTCACATACAGTGTAGAATCCATGTCCCCGACCCCCTATAAGGTGTACAACGACAATGATACAAGTAGTTATAGGCTTATAGCCAATACCATGAGTAAATGGTTGCTAAACACACCCCATTCATCGAACCCAGCAAAACAAGACCACTAAAGCTCCCAAAAATTCTACTCCCTCCGTCTTGTTTTAAATGCTCCATCTGGAAAAAAGGACAGCCCCGATTTAGATGCTCCATATGGTTAATTTAAGTATATTTTCAACCTCTTCTTCCCCTCATTGTTGGGGTTTCCACCATCCAACAAAAATCAACATTCTCACATATGGAACTATTAAAATAGGACAGAGTAATTCAAGCATATTTTGAACATCTTACTTGCTGGACAAGACGTAATAGACATTACCCTCCTTCAAATTCGCCTCGGCCGCCTGATACAGCTCCACCACCACCCGCCGCTCCTCCTCCGGGGGCACCGGCAGGCAGTTATCCCCGTTCGCCATCAAGAAGCCAGCGTCCGGGATTGTCATGCTCGTCGACCACAAATCCCCCAACGAAATCCAGCAACCACAAGCCCCGGATCAGTAATATCAATAAAAAAATGAATTCTAGATCAGATCGAAGTAGGAGTGGATCGGGGACCCCTAGATCGTAGAGGATCTGGATGTGTACGGCTCTCGGTCCCCGGGTTCATCGCTGGGCTGCCGGGATCTGAGTCACGCGCCTAAAAGGGGGAAGGGAAGATACCAGAATTGGCTGCGCTAAGCGCGCCTTAAATTATTCGGTTATTTAATTTTCATTTGTGGATTCATTTGGCTGCGCGAAGCGCACCTCAAATTATTTGGTTATTTAATTTTCATCAAATGATTTAGCGGTTCGAGATATATTAAGGGAAACTAAAGGATTTTATATAAAAAATCATCGAAAAAAAAAAATTTACCAAAAAAGCTCACTGTAGCAAATAATTCCCGGAATGGTGTTCTGACAAGCCACGCAGGCGCCTGCGTGGCTTTTTTTTTTAAAATTAACCCAAAAGGCGTCAGTTCAACCGACGCCTTTCGGGTGAAGAAAGAAGGCATCTGTTCGGCGTCGGTTCAACAGACGCCTTTTACTACCTTAGCAAAACCCCTTCCTTTATAACAGAAAGGCGTCGGTTGAACCGACGCCTTTCTCTCATAATAACAGAAAGGCGTCGGTTCAACCGACGCCTTTCATTTCGTATATAGCCCGCTCGCCCGCGCGGGTCGTCTCCTCCCCACCGATCCCTAACTCTCCGCCGCCGCCACCGACGTTGGTCGCCGTCGCCCTCTCTCGCGGCCGCCGTCGCCCTCTCTCGCGGCCGCCGTTGCCCTCTCTCGCCGCCACCGTCGCCCTCTCTCGTCGCCCTCGCCGCCATCCAGCTGAGACCAGCGCCATTGTTGCCCTTGCTAGCTCTGCATTTCTTTGTTTCCTGGCTGACTGGTCGCCCTCTCTCGCCGCCGCCCTCGCCCTCCCCGCCGTCGCCCTCTCTCGCCGCCGTCGCCGTTCTTGCCCCACCGACGCCGCCGTCGCCGCCGTTCTCTCCGCGGACGCCTCGGCCAGTCGTCACCCGGCTCCGTCTCACCGGTAATATACGTTTAATATCCATTTAAAATACATATTGATGTATTGATTTAGCTTTTGTATGGTTTGAAAATAATTAGCTAGTGTTTGTTAATTGTTTTGTGAGAAAAGATAGCGGGAGAAATGGTTCCGTTTGTGTTGATGTATGGTGGTAGAATTGATAGAGGTGAATACGAAGGCGGTGAAAGCGTAGGATTATTGATTAATAAGCCAAGTACTTACGATGAACTAGAGATGCAAGTGGTCAATAAATTGGGATGGGATCAAAGATTGTGGAAAATTCGTATGAAGTACAAGATGCCTGTTTTGGGAACAAGGACTACCGTAATACCAATTGATGATGATAATTCTATGCATGTCATGCTCTATTTTGCGCCTCGTGTGTTTAGCTTCGAGCTATTTATAGAAAAAGAGGCGCGCATGCCTAGGTTTGCAAATGACGGCGAAGGCACAAGTAGGAGTGCTCGCAGAAATAGGTCGAGTGAAAATTCTAGAGGTAGGCGTGTGGAAGATAATGAAGAAGATGATTTGTCTATATCACTAGCGTGCAACGAACCTGAACTTTCGCCGAGTTGGAGGTAAGTTTATTTACAAAATGTAGTTTGACCATTCAACTTACGACTAAGTGAATTGTTTATTTATGATATAAGTTCTGTTTTGAATAATTTAGGCACACATCTCAAGCTCATGAAGCGATGAATCTTGGCATGACACGAGGTGGTGAATTGTTTGACACACAAACATCATTTCGTAACCCCTATACTTACCCTGGTTCAAGTGGTTGGCAAGAGGGAAATATTAATGAGGAAGAGGATGGGGAAAATGATGAGTGGGTGCCTAATTCACCTGAGGTTAATGTTGAAGATGTACGAGGAGAGGATAGTGTGCAAGAGATGGTTGAAAATGAGGGAGATGATTTGGTGGATATCGCAATTGCTACGGATAACTTAGATGATTTTGAGGAAGAATTGCCTTACGAGGAGGAGCCCACGTGGGCGCGACTAACTGATGAAGAAATAGATGGGGCAATAAATCGGGGTTTGCATGAGGAGACATATCATGAGGAAGCAATATATGTGGGGCAAATATTCCACAATAAAGATGAATTTGTACACGCATTGAGGGAGTTTTCAATAGCGCATAATGTTCGCTATAAAGTGTTGCGTACAAATCCGACGCAGTACACAGCAAGATGTCAATACCCTGACTGCCCATGGAGAGTACATGCATCAATGAGGAAGGGGAGTAATGATTTTAAAGTGAAGACATATGCTGGCGAACACACTTGTAGAAATTTCGAGCTAGACACAGGTCATAGACAATGTACTACGGCGTTTGTCTGTCGGCATATATTACCCTCTATTAGAGCAGAAGTAGATATCCCACCAGTGCTTATTCAAGAGAGGATTAAGGAGATTTTTCATGTTGATATTTCATACAAAAAAGCATGGGCGGCAAGGAATATGGCCATTAAAGCAATGTATGGTGATTGGGTTGAGTCCTATCGATTGTTGCCAATGTACATAGAGGCAATAGTTAATGCCAATCTGAGAACCGTGTGTAGGTTGGTGACGACCGAAATGGAAGATGCTACATATCGATGGTTTGAGAAGGCGTTTTGGGCATTTGGGCCATGTATAGAGGGTTTTAAACATTGTCTCCCCGTCATAAGTGTTGATGCTACTTTCCTATCAGGTAAGTATGGAGGAGCTCTTTTGGCGGCGACTGCAAACGACGGGCACAAGGGTTTGTTCCCTCTTGCATTTGCCCTTGTTTCGGGTGAGGATTATCCTAAATGGAGATGGTTTTTACGTATGTTGAAGGAGCATGTTATCCTTGATAGGATATCTATCACTATCATATCCGATCGACATAAAGGGTTGCAAAAGGCTGTGCCAGAGGTGTTTCCAGAGCCGCATTTTTGTCACCGATATTGTATCCGACACATCAAGGCAAATTTTCATAAGAAGTTTAAAAATGATGTATTGACGAGGTTGATAGGGGAAGCTGCATATGTGCTTACTGTAGTCGAGCTCACTACCATTGTGGGAATTGCAACCAAGTTGGTCATAACAGGCGTCATTGCCAAAACACACCTTCTGCTGATTGGTACTTGCATACAATGATCTTAATATGTAACTTAACTTGTTTTCCACATTCTTTGAAGTTATGATTAATTGTTCGTTTCTTTGTAGATATTATGGATCCAGGACTGATTGATCCCTCCGTCCTGACAGAGCAGAGCACTCACAGATCTGATGGCATATGGAGGGGAGAGGTATGTGCATAATCATTATCTCCTTAGTTTTACACTTGTACATATATTTAACAATTTTCCATCCATGTAAATTGTATAGGATCCCGGGTGCATTGAATGCACCGAGCACTGGCAAAATGTGCGTCATTGGCTAGTTGATGCGCGCATTTTGCCCTATATTGAGATGGCTGGATTTGGTGATTTCATACGATTACAGTACATCAGGATTGATAGGGCTCTCATCACCGCCCTAGTTGAGAGATGGCGGAGGGAGACACAAACATTCCACTTGCATTTGGGGGAGATGACGATCACATTACAGGATGTTGCAGTACTTCTCGAACTCCGAGTTGACGGCATTGATGTGTGTTGCTCGACTGTGGGAATTGATTGGAATGAAGTGTACTTGCACCTTCTTGGACAGGTACCTCCACGCGAATCATTGAAATGACGAACTAGGGTAAGTCTGTTGTGGTTGAGAGAGCAGTTCAGTCGCCTGTCGGAAGATGCCACAGAGATTGAAGTCGAGCAACACGCACGAGCATATTTACTCTATTTGATCGGTAGCACTATATTTGCCGATAGCAGCAGTAGCCATGTGCACCCGATGTATCTTCTTTTGTTAGAGGATTTATACACTGCGGGACAGTATGCATGGGGTAGTGCCACCCTCGCTTACCTGTACAGAGAGTTGGGAAAAGCTTGTCAATCAAGCACATCAGGGATTGCCGGGTGCGTCACCCTTGTCCAGGTAAACCATCAATTATCTTTGAGTAGTATATTTTTCATAAGTATAACATTTGATTCATGTTGGGTGTGTATGTGGCAAACAGTTATGGTAGTGGGAGAGGTTGCATGTCGGTCGTCCAAACATTAGGAGCACTCCACTAGATGGTTTATCACCGTTAGGAGTTCGGTATGTGTTATTTCTTAAAGGTATTTGATGATGTTATATTTTAGATAATTTATTCCTCATCCTCGTTATGTTAGGTGGAATGCCAAGAAGACAAAAACTGTGAATCCTCACAGTGTCTTGGCGTTGTATAGATCGGAGTTGGACTATCAACGATCCGGCCAGGTATTACTCCTTTATATTGCATGCGTTATGAATATGACAAATGTACATTTCACCAAAAAGTAAAGTATCATATTCATATGTTGTGTAGGTAATATGGCAACCATATCATGATGATGTGTTAGCACAGTTACCTGGAATTTGTACGGATGGAGCGCATGTGTGGCTATCTAGGACGCCGCTTATATGTGTGGGCATCGTCGAGATGCATGTTCCGGATCGGGTCATGTTACAATATGGATTTGAACAAGTTTTCCCCCCTCTTATGGTTGAGTTCATTGAACGAGTATCGCGCCGAGGCCGAGGTAGTTTTGATTGGAGGTCGCATCATGCGGCCTACATTACTAGATGGGACGACCGGACGATCACTCTCGTTGAAGGGGAGCCTGCTATGACTGAGCGAGATGCATACATGAGATGGTATTTGAGCATCACTAGGAGACTTATCATGCCACCCATGCATGAGCCGGATATGTTATATCAACCAAGAGGCGACACTGAGCGGGCGTTGGTGAGTATCATTAACTTCATATTTGATTTTATTCACTAGTATTTTGTAGTGAGTAGATAACATACCTGTGTTTTTCTTTCTAGCTTACTCTTGCACGACAGACATTTGATCAGACGGGCGGAGCTTTGGTGGACCGATCATATGAGAGCTTGCTAGCAGCCTGTCAGATGCTACACGATCGCTCTGGACATGTTCTTGCGAGTTTGCCATTACTTCGACCAGTTGTTACTGAGATTCCAGGATTGGAGGTTGTTCCAGAACCCGACATTCTGACATCATCAGCTGACACGAGAAGTTTTACCTCATCACCTGTTGTTCCAGATGCCCCGCTGGAGCAAGTTGAGAGGCCTCTTTCTTCGAAAGTATATACTCGGCGACAGCGTGCACTTCGTGCTCAACGTCAGGCAGCTTCATCTTCAGATGCTTTACCTGACGTTGAGCCTGAGGATATTCCAGTTCGAGAACGAGGACGGGGTAGGAATAGGTTGAGGAGAATTGAATAAACACTTCTTGTAATTTTATAAATACATTTGTAATACTTTGATGTCGTGTAATATATTTTGTATATATTTTGCGTCATGTTGTATTATTGGTTCAAAATTTATCTTGTTATTAGGTTGTGATGTTGTATTGTGATGTGTGTGTTTATCAGGTTTGAAAAATTGTAGATTCCGTCCTCAAGAGAAAGGCGATTTTGAAGGTGTCGGTTGGAAGGCGTCGGTTCAACCGACGCCTTTAGGTTTTTTTTTTTGAACAAGTGTTTGCAAGGCGTCGGTTCAACCGACGCCTTTAGGTTTTTTTTTTTTTGAACAAGTGTTTGCAAGGCGTCGGTTCAACCGACGCCTTTCTGTAACATGAAAGGCGTCGGTTGATCCGACGCTTTCCTTTATAACAGAAAGGCGTCGGTGCAACCGACGCCTTACTTTATAAACTGAAAGACCGACGCCTTTATGCTAACCTTAAAGGCGTCGGTTGAACCGACGCCTTTCGGGTAGGTTAAAAAAAAAAAGCCACGCTGGCCGCCTGCGTGGCTTGTCAGAACACCATTCCGGGAATTATTTGCTACAGTGCGCTTTTTTGGTAATTTTTTTTTTTCGATGCTTTTTTATATAAATTCCCCTTTATATAATAGGGTATGAAAAAAAAAATTAAAAATGACACACTGTAGAAATTATTTGCAAAAGAGGGTATCTGACAAGCCATTTTTTTTAAACTGATGCTTTTCGTAGAAAACTTAAAAGCGTCGGTTCAACTGACACCTTTCGTAGAAATCTTAAAGGATTGGTTCAACCGACGCTTTTCTAGGAATACTAAAGACGTCCGTTCAACCGACGCCTTTCTCGCACTTCTCTATTTTTCTCACAATAGAGGCGTCGGTTGAACCGACGTTTTTCGTTATTACTGAAAGGTGTCGGTTCAACCGATGCCATCGACTATGTTTTTAGATCGGGCTCAGGCTCGGCCGCACCGAGCCCTAAAGACCGTGTTTTTTTATCTCTCTGGTGACTGTGTGCCCCGGCCACTGTCTCATCGCCCGCGATCGCCCCCACTCCACAACTCCTCACCCCGGCCACTGTCTCATCGCTGTTGTGTGCCCCGGCCACCGTCTCATCGCCGCGACCGCCCCGACTCCACGGCCCCGCCCCGGCCACCATCTCATCGCCACTGTCTCATCGCCGTTGTGTGCCCCAGCCACCGTCTCATCGCCGCGACCGCCCCAACTCCACAGCCTCGCCTCGGCCACCATCTCATCATTCGCGATCGCCCCGACTCCACAGCTCCTCGCCCCGGCCACCGTCTCATCGCCGCGATCGCCCCGACTCCACGACCTCGCCTCATCGCCACTGTCGCGCCTCACCCCGACGAGGTCTGCCTCATTGCCACCGTCGTGCCTCGTCCCGGCCATTGTCCCAGCCAGCTCCGCCTCATCGCCACCGTCTCGGGCACTGTCACATCATCGGCACCGTCTCAGCCGGCTCTGCCTCCCCGTCCTCGCCCCGGCCATTGCTCGGCTTGCCTCCTCGCCCCGGCCACCTCATCGCCCCGTTGCGCGCGTCTTTATAGGTAATATATATTTTTAATATATGTTAGAAATACATATGAATGTAGATGCATCGTATGAAATTAAGTATATTGTATTTGTGTAGTATTTGATAGTGTTTCTTTGTTAAAAGTTTTGTGAGAAGAGATGGCGGGAGAAATGGTTTCGTTTGTCTTAATGTATGGTGGCAGAATTGATAGAGGTGAATACGAAGGCGGTGAAAGTGTAGGATTATTTATTAATAAGCCAAGTACTTACGAGGAACTAGAGATGCAAGTGGTAAACAAACTGGGATGGGACCAAAGATTGTGGAAAATTCGTATGAAGTACAAGATGCCTGTTTATGGAGGAAGGACTACCGTAATACCAATTGACGATGACAATTCTATGCAACAAATATTCTATTTTGTGCCTCATGTGCTTAGCTTCGAGCTATGCGTAGAAAAAAAGGCGTGCATGCCTAGGTTTGGAAATGATGGTGAAGGTGAAAGTACGAGTGCTCGCAGAAATAGGTCAAGTGGACACTGTAGAGGAAGGCGTGTGGAAGATAATGAAGAAGATTTGTCTATATTACTAGCGTGCAACGAACCCCAAATTTCGCATAGTTTGAGGTAAGTTTATTTAAAACCTATATTGAATACCATTAAACTTACGGTATCATGAATTGTTTATAATATATAATGTAGGCACACATCTTATGCTCATGAAGCGATGAATATTGGCATGGCACGAGGTGGTGAATGGTTTGGCATACAAACATCATTTGATAACCCTTATTTTCACACTGGTTCAAGTGGTATGCAAGAGGGAAATATGAATGATGATGAAGACGAAGGGGAGAATGAGGAAGAGGATGGGGAAAATGATGAGCAAATGTCGAATTACCGGTTATTGATGTTGAAGATGTACGAGGAGAGGATAGTGTGCAAGAGATGGTTGATAATGAGGGAGATGAATTAGTGGACATCGCAATTGCTACGGATAACTTGGATGATTTTGAAGAGGAGTTGCCATATGAGGAAGAGCCCCCATGGGCGCGACTAACCGATGAGGAAATAAATGGGGCAATTAATCGGGGTTTGCATGAGGAGACATATCATGAGGAAGCAATATATGTGGGGTAAATATTCCCTAATAAAGATGAATTTGTACACGCATTGAGGGAGTTTTCAATAGCACATGATGTTCGATATAAAGTGTTGTGTACAAGTCTGACACAGTACACAGCAAAATGTCAATACCCTGCCTGCCCATGGAGAGTACATGCATCATTGATGAAGGGGATGAATCATTTTAAAGTGAAGACGTATGGTGGCGAACACAATTGTAGAAATGCTCAGCTAGACACTGGTCATAGACAATGTACTGCGGCCTTTGTTTGTCGGCATATATTACCCTCTATTAGAGCGGAAGTAGATATCCCACTAGTGGTTATTAAAGAGAAGATTAAAGAGACGTTTCACGTGGATATGTCATACACAAAAGCATGGAGGGCAAGGAATATGGCCATCAAAGCTGTGTATGATGATTAGGTTGAGTCATATCGATTGTTGCCAATGTACTTGGAGGCAATAGTTAATGCCAATCCAGGAACCATTTGTAGGTTGGGGACGACCCCAATGGAAGATGCTACGTGTCGACGGTTTGAGAAGGCATTTTGGGCATTTGGGCCATGTATTAAGGGTTTTAAACATAGTCTCCCAGTCATAAGTGTTGATGCTACTTTCCTATCTGGTAAGTATGGAGGAACCCTTTTGGCGGCGACTGCTAACGACGGGCATAAGGGTTTGTTTCCTCTTGCATTTGGCCTTGTTTCGGGTGAAGATTACCCTAATTGGAGATGGTTCTTACGTATGTTGAAGGAGCATGTTGTCCTTGATAGGATCTGTATCACTATCATATCTGATCGACATAAAGGGTTGCAAAATGCTGTGCCAGAGGTGTTTCCGCATCCGCATTTTTGTCACTGATATTGTATGCGACACGTAAAGGCAAACTATCATAAGAAGTTTAAAAATAATGTATTGACGAGGTTGATAGGGGAAGCTGCATCTGTGCTTACCATCGACGAGTTTGATGAGAAGATGAAATTTATCGGTGCAAAAAGTCCAGAAGTAAAATGGCTACTCAGTGAGGAAGGTGGATTATCACCTCAATTGTGGTCTCTTGCTCACGATGGTTTTACAAGATTTGGTATGACCACAACAAATATGGCTGAAAGTCTAAACAGCGTGTTAAAAGGGGCTCGATCATTACCCGTGCAAGCCTTAGTGTCAGCCACATTCTACCGGATTGTTAAATTCTTTGTGAAGCGACATTCGGCCGGATTGGTCATGACAACCCCATACACCCCTACTATTGAGTGGAAGATTAAAGAACAAACGCGTCTTATTGGCAGCATGTTCGTTGACCAAATCAATTCTCACATGTATGAAGTGAGAACAATGCGTGGTAAAAAATATGTGGTGGATGACACCGATCATACATGTTCTTGCAATTATCCTCAGGTGTACAAACATCCATGTCGTCATCTACTTGTTGTCCATTCGAAGCGAAGGCGACCCATCGCCAATTTAGTTGGACATTGGTATACAGTTGATGCATATAGATCGGTGTATGCAGTCGAATTCTTTCCTCCTCTTGATCAACGATCTTGGGAGGAAAAGTCACCTATGTATGTGGTGAAGCCCCCAAGAGTGACACGAAAACCCGGTCGTCCACACACTAGGAGAATAAATAATGCGATGGATAGTGCGGGCATGACGACAGATGGTCGATCACACTACCATTGTGGGAAATGTAACCAACTTGGACATAATAGGCGTCAATGTCAAAACACACCTTCAGCGGATTGGTATATGTTCTTACATTCTTTGAAGTAGGTTGGTTTATACATTCTTTGAAGTTACAATTAATTGTTGGTTTCTTTGCAGATATTATGGACCCAGGACCGATTGATTCCTCCGTCCTCACAGAGCAGAGCTCGCACAGATCCGATGGCATATGGAACGGAGAGGTATGTGCATAATCATTATCTCTTTAGTTTTGTATATTGCAGAAATTTAACTACTTTTCTAATTGTAAGTACTTTTCATGTGTATAGGATCCCAGGTGCATTGAGTGTACTGAGCACTGGCAAAACATGCGCCATTGGGTAGTTGATCCGTGCATGTTGCCGTACATAGAGATGGCAGGTTTTGGCCACTTTACACGGTTACAGTATATCAGGATTGATAGGGCTCTCATCACTGCCCTAGTTGAGAGATGGCGGAGGGAGACGCAAATATTTCACTTGCATTTGGGGGAGATGACTATAACATTACAAGATGTTGTTGTACTACTCGGATTGCGAGTTGATGGCATTGCGGTGAGTTGCTCGACTGTGGGCATTGACTGGAATGAAGTATACGAGCACCTTCTTGGACGGGTACCTCCACGCGAATCATTGAAAGGACGAACTAGGGTAAGTCTGTTGTGGTTGAGAGAGCAGTTCAGTCGCCTGTCGGAAGATGCCTCAGAGATTGAAGTTGAGCAACACGCACGAGCATATTTACTCTATTTGCTCGGTAGCACTATATTTGCTGATAGTAGCAGTAGCCATGTGCACCCGATGTATCTTCTTTTGTTAGAGGATTTATACATTGCGGGACAGTATGCATGGGGTAGTGCCACCCTTGCCTACCTGTACAGAGAGTTGGCAAAAGCTTGCCAACCTAGCACATTCGGGATTGCCGGGTGCATCACTTTGATCTAGGTAAACCATCAATAATCTGATTCATGCTGAAATGTTTATTTCAATTATAACATTTGATTCATGCTATGTGTGTATGTATTAAACAGCTATGGTCGTGGGAGAGATTGCATATTGGCCGTCCAAACATTCAAAGCACTCCACTAGATGGTTTATCTCCGTTTGGAGTTCGGTATGTGTTTTCTATTTAAGTTATTTTGTGATCTTCTATTGGGATTTTAACTATTGTATTTTTCATCTTCTTTATGTTAGGTGGAATGCTAAAAAGAAAAAAACTGTAAATCCTCACAGTGTCCTCTTGATGTATAGATCTGAACTAGACTATCAGCGATCCGGCCAGGTATTAGTCATTCGTAATGTACATGTTATGAATATAACGAATGTAAATAGAAGTGACACGAATACTATTTTCATATGTTGTGTAGGTAACATGGCAGCCATATTATGATCATGTGTTAGCGCAGATACCTGGAGTATGTACGGATGGAGCGCATGTGTGGCTATCTAGGACGCCACTTATATGTGCAGACATCGTGGAGATGCATGTTCCAGATCGGGTTATGTTGCAGTTCGGATTTGAGCAGATTTCCCCCTCTTGGTGTAGAGTTCATTGAACAATCATCGCGTCGAGGCCGAGGGAGTTTTGATTGGAGGTCGCATCATGCGGCCTATATTACTAGATGGGATGACCGGATGACCACTCCCGTTCAAGGGGAGCCTGCAATGATGGAGCGAGATGCAGATAATGCATACATGAGATGGTACTTCACGATTACAAGGAGACTTATCATGCCACCTGTGCATGAGGCGGAGATGTTATATCAACCGAGGGGTGACACTGAGCTGGCGTTGGTGAGTATCTCCGACTTCATATTTGATTTAATTCACCATTGTATTAGTATATAACATATATTCTTGTTCCTTTGTAGCTTACTTGTGTGAGACAAGTACACACTCAGTCTCATAGTGCTTTGGTAGACCGATCCTACGATAGCTATATAGCGGCATGTCAGATGATACACGATATCTCTGGTCATGTTCTTGCGAGTTTGCCATTGCTTCGGCCCGTTATGAATGAGATTCCAGGAGTGGAGGTTGTTCCATATCCTTTATCAACTTCACGAGATGTTGTGACATCATCAGCTGACACGACGGGTTTTACCCCATCACTAGTTGTTCTAGACGCCTCGGTCGATCAAGTTGAGAGGCCCCTTTCTTCGAAAGTATATACCTGGCGACAGCGTGCACTCCGTGCTCTACGTCAGGCACCTTCTTCTTCAGATGTTATGCCTGACATTAAGCCTGAGGAAATTCCAGTTCGAGCACGAGGACAGGGTAGGAATAGGTTGAGGAGAATTGATTAAACACTTGTAATTTTATAAGTACATTTGTAATACTTTGTATAACTTTGTAATAGTTTAATGTTGTGTAATATGTTTGTGTATGTTTTGTATATGTTTTATGTAATGTTTGTGGATGTGTTATCAGCTTTTGAAAAATTGTAGTTTAATATTGTGTAATATGTTTGTGGATGTGTTATCAGGTTTTGAAAAAATTGTAGTTTAATGTTGTGTAATATGTTTGTGGATGTGTTATCAGGTTTTGAAAAATTGTAGATTTTATCCAGTTGTGGAGGATGGTGATTGAGGATTTGCAGTTGAGAGGCGTCGGTCCATTGTGCGGGAAAAAAAAAGCGTTAAGGGTCAGAAAGGCGTCGGTTCAATCGACGTCTCAAGCCGAACTGCGAAGGCGTCGGTTCAACCGACGCCTTTAAGATTTCTACGTAAACCGACGCCTTTAAGATTTCTACGAAATTGACGCCTTTCAGATTTCTACGAAAGGCGTCAGTTGAACCGATGCTTTTAACTACGAAAGGCGTCTCAGTTTAAAAAAAATTGCCACGTAGGCACCAGTAGCCGCGCTGGCGACTGTGTGGCTTGTCAGATACCCTCTTTTGCAAATAATTTCTACAGTGTGTCATTTTAAAAAAAAAAAATTCATACCTTATTATATAAATTTCCCATATATTAATGTTTTTAGGCCAGTTCCGGTCGGGTTGATTGAGTACGGGCACATTTGCTAGACCGCCGCTGGCTCGGACCGATTTTGGGTCGGCTATGGGGATGATATAGAACCGGTTTAGGAGGTTGAAGGATTTAATTACATGTAATGGAAATCATAATCATGATTAAGTAGGGTCTTTTCCAATTAGGTAATGGAAAGTGAGTAAGTTTTTTATTTATTTTTCTTTCTTTGAGGCACGGTTGAGTTACTATGAGATGAGGCAATGGTCGCCGAGTTGTTTTCTTTTCCTCATGTGGTGGTTGACAATAACATCTACTCAATTGGCTTTAAGCTAAAAAAGAATTAGGGAAAAATTTAAATGAGACTTGTCTCATGCAGCTTACATGAGGCCGTGTAATTTCAAACCGTCACATCTTGATTTGGTTTACATGAGATCACTCTCAAAGGTGGCCATTGGATTTCGATATGAGGGTAGATATCAAATCAGTGGGTAGGTGAGTGTGTCGCATCAAGGAGTAGGTGAGTTCCATATAGCTGTTTATAACCGTCAGATCAAGATCCAATGGCTACGAATGGAATTGGCTTCATATAAGCTATATGAGAGCGATCTCATTTAAATTTTTCCTTAAAAAATATCGGCTCCAGTAATGTCTTCCCCATCTTTTGTGTTTTCATCGTGATGGAGCAAACTCAATGATGTAATGATGGACTGGTGTTTTTCCAAATGTAGACATGCTTCATTGAACAGAAATGACATTTTCTTTTACCAAATTAGAAAAATTTGTAAAGAAGACCTTTAGATGCCCCTGTGAGAAGATTAGAATGGATACATATAAACGATGCTAAAAGAGGGAGAGGGAGACCTAAGAGAACTTGGATAGAGTTAATAAGAAATGATTTGACTTTACTATATCTTACAAAAGAGGTAGCCCAAAACAGGTTGAAATGGAGGAGTAAGATCCGTGTCGCCGACCCCAAAATAGTTGGGAAAATGCGCTACTTTATTATGATTATGATTATGAAATTAGAAAAATCTATTTCATATCCTTTATGCATCTAGTTATTAGAATTTTTCAGTTTCTTCTTTTAAGCCTACTTGAAGAGGATCCTCTCTAAGTAACCCATCGCCTATTAAGTTTTAAACACTGTGAACAACTCCCTCTGTCCAAAAAAAAACTAGCAACATTTTAAAAATTTACAGATCCACTTTTAGTGTCACGCCCCAAAATTCCTGACCTCGATCGGAGTGCGGAAGCCTTTAAGTAAACTAAATAAAAGCCGAGATAGGAACCTTGGGACACGACCGAATACTCGATCACTCGGGTCAATTACATCGTTACAAAAGAACGTGTAATCGACATCACCAGGAACTCATAACGAAACTTAGAAATTGAGAACTAAGAACTTCTTCATCAAATTTTAAGTAACATTGTCAATGTAACAAATGGATCCTACTGAAATTATTATAGCAGATTAAATAAAAACTATCAAATAAAGCAAACATCAAATTTAGGCACACACTGGCCAACACTAAAGAAGTTCTAACAAAATGCAATAGAATAAATAAAGCAATTCTTCAAGACATCTTCCACGCATCTGCTACGCCTTTCTGAACTGCAAAATCCTGACTTACTGATCTTTGAGGCCTGCATCAGAGGATGCATGAGTATTTCGTAGAAATACCCAGTAGGATGTAAAAACCCACCAGGAAGATGAAATAGGTTATGAAGAATAGATCATTCGGATAAACAGGAATAAACACTCTCTGAAAGACCACTCATAGGTTTATGTTGCAAGAATAGCAAGGTCAGATGATAACAGTTCCAATGGAAAAGTTATCGGAAAGAATAATCTCAATATGACTCCAAACAAATATCGGTGTAAGGAAAGAATGGTCAAAATACCAAAGGCTCCAGGCATCTAAAGTGCAAGGAGTTACAATTTCTGCTCGCTGAATTTACCGATCACCCGCAAGTGATTATACCAGAACATCCTAGAGGTTCTCTTTTTGGAACCCGGCCACGCGTCTAGGCATGCTGGCCCCATCGGTGCTTACGGGCACAATGGGCGGAGACTGCAGACCTTCCGTAATATCATACAGCCTAAACGTACGTATTTGCCTCATTTCGGGCAATAGGGAACCCATGTTCCATAAATATCGGAGGTCACTCATGACCTAGCAATGGCTCGTGAGCATACTATGATTCCACCTTTTAATAAGTGGAGAAATGGGTCAATGTCAAACTGGACAATGATTCAACAATAACAAAGGTCTCAACTTTCTGAGAATAGGGTAACTCTTACCGCAATGACTCCCTCATGGAGTATGAAACAGATAATCAAGGTTTCTCAACAATATATGGCTCTCTCTCAAGGAGTAACAAGAAGATTCACATATCTCGCATAATGAAGAGAATAATGAAGACTCACAATCTGAGGAATAATGAATTTCACTCTTAGAGTACACGTCATGCATCATGTCTTACCTTTGATAGGGATATCTCTAAGTATGAAATTGTATTACTTTTAATCTCAAGATACCTTTCTAAGAAAGTTTGATCTCCAATTGGATACTCAAACCGACACCACGATGAACCATAGAAACAAGACCAAATTGACTCTTGTGCACGCTGACTCGTCCCAAAGTCTTAATATTTTAAACTTCTTCACTTATTACAGTGACTCATAAGTAGTTTTATCTTACTATATTAATATTATTTTAATAAGATTATATCATATTATGAGTAATAATACTTACTAGTGCTTTAAAACCCTGATTCCAGTAAACTGTCTTATACTATACAGCCCACTTACGACTGACGCCACTGTCAATACAGAAGGAATATGACTCTGAAAGTTTAACATAAGATAGCCCTATGAGTCTAGTTTATAACCCCACTGACGGCATATTTTTATGATTTTTATACATTTAATTATGATTTTTATACTGAGCACTGTCGGCACAGAAACAGTTCTGGCCGAGAGCACATTACTTACTTATAATAAGTAATTATGTACTAATACCCATTAACCATGATAATATAACATTAATACCCTTAATTACTCCCCTCCTAGAGTAATTCTAGACTCTGGTATGTTCTGGAACTTAATGATTATAATGATTCTAATTGATACTAATACCTTAAACTAGATTCAAGGCATCAACCTTTAATTAAGCTTTTTAACATTATTAATACATCCCTTAACTATATTGAACTATTAAATCAGGACATAACAGAATAAAGAAGATAACTTTCATGACCATCTACGTTCAAGAGACATGACCTATAGATATTCCCATCAAAAGTAGGCATATATGCATCAACATGAAGCATTAAACAAGGTATGACATTATGAGCACTCTTATTTATCAAACAACAAGGAATCTCTCATGAAACAACATTAGGCACTCTTATCTCTGAGATAATATGAATAGGATCATAAATTAATCACAATATGAAAGAACCAAAGAAGTGCAATCCGAATTGGTTGGGAAAAACCATCCTACCACTTAGATGTATGCGAAATACACCTCCACGCGTAGCTCGTTCTTTCTCCTTCGCAACGACGCCTCCACTCCTTCGATCGCACGAGAAAAGAGGTTGAGGGGAGAGGTAGAAGGTTGCTGGAATTAGTGTTAAGGCAAGGGAGAAGGGCTAGGGCTTTGCACAAGACGTCCAAAGCTTGGAGTGAAGCATGTGGGCGTCCTCCTCCTTGGCTTTTATAGCCAAAGCCTCCTCCAACAAGGATATCTCCTAATTAGATCCTTCCTAATCCCAAATCCTAATTAACCAATTAAAAGGTCCCCCTCATTAGTAAGGGACGTTCAGCCATGTTAATCCATTGTGTTTTCCCTATTTAATTAGGATTTCAAATCTCTAATAAGATTCGTTTACTATCTTAATCCTAATTACAGCACACTGTCATACGCATAACAGTCCACTTCCGACTCTTCCCACGGTCAGTACAATTGAAGATGGACTCTGAAATTTTTATTGGAGTTAGCCATATGTGTCTAGTTTCTAACCATACTAAGTTTATATTTTTATGGTTTTTTCCTGAATTAGTTATGAATTATTTACTACAGACTGTTGACACAGAAATATTACTGGCCGAGCTTACAATCTTAATCATACTTTACATATCTCGTTCCAAACTAAGAAACTACCATATCTAAGCCAACCAACTAGACGTCCCCTTCCTATTGGTTGATTAAAAGTGAAATATCTATCTCTTTTTAATTAAGATTTATCTTCCCTAATTATCTCAACCGAACTGATACTTCCCGATCCTCCGCGATACTTACCATATTTATCGTTATTAGGTCAAATCGTAGATTTTGCTCCAAGATTCACTCCAATCCTCTAAAGATCTCCTTGTGGCTAGTTGCCCACGTTCACATGACTCACTGGGCCTGTGCCACATGGCCCTGCGCCCAGGTCTGTGCGTCTACAGCTAGAGTCCTCCGCACACATGACTCTGGTGTCCCGCGGTTGTACTACTCATTACACTATCTCGTGCAGACCACGGACCACGTATAAAACTAAAATTAACTGATTAATTATGAAATTCAAATAGGTCTCATCCACTTGAACACATGCCCTGGCGCCTGGCCCCACTCCTGGCGTCAGGTGTTCTCAGACCCTGGCGCCAGGTTGGCCTCAGCGCCAGGTTGTGCCCAGCGCCAGGACCAACCCTCGTGTCCTGGTTTTCTACTACTAATAGTCATGCGATTAACAAATTATATCACATCATAAACATCAAATAACACATCAAAGCACATCGTACAACCAGAAAATCAAATCAGGCAATGAACTTTCCTATTTTAGAACAATTACCTAAAATAGAAACCTTTAGTTAACGTACAAATTTTCCGGGTGTTACATTTAGGTGATTGGATTTACCCTGCAGGTGAGGTGAGTAAAACCTCGTGAACATGCATGTGCAAGGGCAAATGGAGGCTTGACATGTTATGGGATGGGCTCTATAGGCCAATAAATTTAACTCATTTTCTATTACTGTTATGATATTATGCAAGGAAGGAGTGTAATTTCGTGTTTGAAATTAATAGCCTTTCTTTGTTGTTATAGATGGACTTAGTTCTTGGTAAAGGGTGATCACATTATCCATTATTTTTTAGATTTAAAAAGGTAAACCAATAAATTTATTCGTTGTTAATATCACGACTTTTAAATGCGTATATACATCCATGTTAGTATGGATTTTACATAAGTACTGAATTTTTTAATAAGGTCATGTTTGTACT
Organism: Houttuynia cordata; assembly: GCA_039654745.1. Lineage (NCBI taxonomy): Eukaryota > Viridiplantae > Streptophyta > Magnoliopsida > Piperales > Saururaceae > Houttuynia > Houttuynia cordata. Next base: position 9,799,799 of record CM077511.1, read on the forward strand.
ATATACTAATTAAAAAAATTCATAATGAACATCAAGCGTAAGCACATGCATATACACGTGCCCTTTAACTAGTTATAATAATCAAAACTATAAATAATAATATACGTTGTATGACATCTGATTAGTTGATGTAATTTATGTCCTTTTGCAAATTAAGAACAATAATAAAGTTGGTGTACTTTATTTATTTTCGAGCTTAACTAATAAAAACCAATTCATTCACTGTTTCACTTATTGTAGCAGTCTGCAAATCTACTACCTAACCAGTGGAATATAGATGACTCACTTTACACCAGTGGAGTCAAGGCCACGACTTATTTGCATGTGCAATTTCAATTTAATTTGTGTTTTTAATTTATCATTTGTTCCTTGTCACAGGTAATTAAAATAACCAAAAGTAAGATGCGCGTTGTGACATCTATTTGATATAATTTATGTTATTTTATAACTTTAGAACACTTTTGTAAGTTGAGATTATTAATGGTTGTGAAGCACAATAAATCAATTAATTTAGGAGAATTTTCCAAATAATATTTTTTAAAAAATTTACGGATCGGAAACATTTCAAAAATAATTTCCAATCTAGTTATCCGATAAGCGTTGTTTTTTTTAAATGCCGACCTAAAAGGCGTCAGTTGAACCTATGCCTTTCATCTACTTTCGTTTACAAATCGAAAGACGTCGGTTGACCAACGCCTTTAAGCCTCAAACTGACGCCTTTCAATACCTTAACTTAAGGCATTGGTTCACCCCCTTAGCATATTTTCCTCCATCCTTACTCATTCTTCCTTTATTTAAATAGAGTGTCGGTTTAACCGATGCCTCTCTGCTAAAGAGTGATAGGCATCGCTTAAACCGACATTTTCTCTTACAACTTTACAAAAACGGAAAACGTAATGGGAAATACAAATTTTTTAAAACCTGATAGCACAATATAAGCAAAATAAATAATCTCAAATAATCAATAAACTTATACATAAATAAATTAATCCATTGATTACAAGGTCAAAATGTAATATATATTACAAATCCTCATAAAAATACAAGTGTTCAGTCAACTCTCCTTCCCCTATTCTTACCCCGTCCTTGTGCTCGAGCTGGAATCTGCTCAAGCTCGATATCAGGTATAACATCTGAACACGAAGGTGCCTGACTTAGAGCATAAAGTGCATGTTGTCGCCTAGTATATATACTTTCAAAGAAAGAGGCATCTCAACTCGATCGAGCAAGGCATCTGGAACTACTGGTGGTGGGGTAAAAGAAGTCGTGTTGGCTGATGATGTCACAACATCGGGTAAAGCTGATAAAGGTTGAGAAGCCTCAAAAGGATGATCACCTTGCAGTCCTGAAATCTCTGTCATAACTAGCTGAAGCAATGGCAAACTCGCAAGAACATGTGCAAAGATATAGTGTATCGTCTGACATGCCGATTACAAGCTCTCGTAGGATCGGTCCACCAAAGTTCCATGAGATTGAGCGAGTGTCTGTCTCTCACAAGTAAGCTAAAAAAATATATATTTTATCTACAAGAACACAACGATGGTGAATTAAAAACAAATATGAAGTAAGAGATACCAACCAACGCCCGCTCAGTGTCACCCCTTGGTTGATATAATATCTCCGCCTCATGCACATGTGGCAAGATAACTCTCCTAGTGATCCTCAAGTACCACTTTATGTAAGCATTATCAGCATCTCGCTCTGTCATGGCAGGCTCCCCCCTAAACGAGAGTGTTCATTTGGTCATCCCATCTAGTAATATAGGCTGCACGATGCGACCTCCAATCAAAACTCCCCCGCCCTCGATCGCTCAATGAACTCCACAACATAAGGGGAGAAAACTTGCTCTAATTGAAATTACAACAGCACCCAATTCGGAACATGCATCTCAACAATGTCAAAACATATAAGTGGCATCCTAAATAGCCACACATGTGCTCCAGGTAACTGCGCTAAGACCTCTTGATGATATGGCTGTCATGTTACCTATACAACATATGAAGATAGTACTTTACTTTTTATGACATATACATTGTTTATATTCGTAACATGTGCACTATAAATGACCAATACTTGGTCGGATCATTGATAGTCTAATTAAGATCTATAGTGACGAAGGACACTATGAGGATTATCAGTTTTTTTTTCTTAGCAGTCCACCTAAGAACATAAAAAAATTTAAAATTTAAAATTTAAAAATGCCAATAGAAGATCATCAAATGACTTAAATATATAAAACATGCCTAACTCATAACGGAGAAAAACCATCTACTGGAGTGCTCTGAATGTTTGGACGGCCAACATGCAATCTCACCCATGACCATAATTATTTGACACATAGACACCCAACATGAATCAAATGCTATACTTGTGGTAAATAGAGTAGCCAACGATTATTGATGGTTTACCTGGATGAGGGTGACATACCTGAAAATATCTAATGTGTTGGGTTGGCAAATTTTTCCCAACTTTTTGCACAGGTAGGCAAGGGTGGCACTGTCCATCGCATTACGTATTCTTCTAGTGTGTAGATGACCGGATTTTTATATCACTATTAGGCGCTTCACCACAAATATCGGTGGCTCTTCCTCCCAAAATCGTCGATCGAGAAGCATAAAGAATTCAACTGCATACACATTTCTATATGCATCAGATGTATACCAATATCCAACTAAATCATAGATGGGGGCCGTCTTCGTCTTGATTGGACAACAATTAGATGACGATATGGATGTTTGTACACCTGAGGGTAATTGCAAGAACATGTATGTTGGCAGGCACCTACCACATATTTTCTACGAGCTAATGTTTTCACTTTATACGCGTGAGAATAGAGGTGCAATATAGAGCATTTGTTGCATAAAGTTGTCATCATCAATTGGTAGTACTGTAGTCGTTGTTCAAAAAAGAGGCATCTTACACTTGAAACGAATTTTTTAAAATCTTTAGTCCCATCTCATATTATTGGCCACTTGCATATCTAGTTCTTCGTAAGTGCTTGGCTTATTAATAAATAATCATACAATTTTACCACCTTCGTATTCACCTATATCGATTGCAATTATGCCACTATGCCTCAGCACAAACGAAACCATTTTTCCCGCCATATCTACCCACAAAACCTTTAATAAACGCTAACAAAATACTACTCATATATGACATAATCTATTTGATACAATGCCAAAGCTAAATCAATCGAAAATGATGATGTATTTACTGACATGTATGTATTTATAACTTTAATTGAGAGATTAAAAGTATATTACTTGTAGACACAAGCGGAGCCGGAGGCGTAAACACATACTGGTTGAGTGGATATATGGAGAAACTAGCGGCTGGAGACAGGAGGAGGGGCTGGCCGGAGGAGGATCGTCACCGAAGAAGAAAATGCAGGAAGGAGTAGGGCTCGGGTCGAGCGAGCCCGATAGGGTATAAAAAGGAAACGATAGGCGTCGGTTTCGGGTTAAATTGACGTCTCTGTCTGAGAAGTGGACGAAGCGAGTGAGAATGGGTTAAGGGGCTTAAAGGCATTGTTGAACTGCGAACCAACACCTCTCACTTCAGCATTTTAAAAAAAGTCACGTGATAACCAGATGGAGAATTATTTTTGAAATGTTCCCGATCGGTAATTATTATTTTTAAGTATTATTTGGTAAATTCCTCATTTATTTACTCTATTTTATTTTCTTATTGCAGTCGAAAAGTACACCATCTATGTGATGGTATATGAACACCTGATTTGACACCAATGGAGTCTAGGCTAGGACTTTTATAGGGGAAATTATATAATAAATTATCAATTTTTTCCCAAAATGGTAAAGTAGCAAATATTTTCCGAAATGGTGCTCTGACAAGCCATGCAGGCGCCCGTGTGGCATGGGCGCTTGCGTAGCTTTTTTTTTAAAAAATTAAACCTAAAGGCGAACCGACGCCTCTCGGGTTAAACGAGAAAGGTGTCAGTCTCTACATTAATGATTTTCGTCCCATTTTAAACGGGTCATCACTTCAACGATAGATATCTCTTTCATTTCTATTCCGTTTTTGTCCATATTTTTGTCATTTTCCCTTATTTTTAGTGCTCTTTCTATTCATCATGATATCACAAAGATGTTGAGCCATCACATACTATTTATCATAGTTTTTGTGATATTTTTTTGATTAATAGCATACAATGGATCAACATCTTTGTGATATTATGATGACCAGAAAGAGTACTAAAAATAAGGAAGAATGAAAAAAAGGGCAAAAATAGATTAAAAATGAGAGAGATATGCATCGTTGAAGTTATCGCCCAAAATAGGACAAATTTATTTTGAGCTATTTTAGTGGGACAAATTTCAATGATGCGTATCTCTCTTATTTCTAATCCGTTTTTGTCCATTTTTTTCATTATTTCTTATTTTTAGTGCTCTTTTTGGTCATCATAATATCACAAAGATGTTGATCCATCGCATGCTATTTATCAAAAAAAATATAAAAAAAACTATAATAAATAGTATGGGATGGCTCAACATCTTTGTGATATCATGATGAATAAAAAGAGCACTAAAAATAAGGAAGAATGAAAAAAATGAACAAAAATAGATTAGAAATGAGAGAGATATGCATCGTTGAAGTGATGACCCGTTTAAAATGGGACGAAAATCATTAAGGCACCGAAAGGCCTCGGTGAAGGTTCAGAGAACTGACGACTTTCAACCGATGCCTTTCGATTTAATTTTTAAAAAAACCACACAAACGCCCGCGCCATGCGGGCGCCTGCGTGACTTGTCATAGCACGATTTTGAGAAATATTTGCTACAATGTGTTATTTTGAAAAAAAAATTTGATAATTTATTATATAATTTCCCCACTTTTATAAGTGCAAAATTTAAGTTTATTTGTGTTTTCAATTGAAATTTAGCCATTTGGGGCGTGATTAAAAGCAAAACATCCAGATGGGATGTTTTGCTACAATGTAGCATTTGGATATTTTATGTATCCAGCTGAAACACCTCCTGAAACACCTCAGGAGGTGTTTCAGCTGGATGTAAAAATCCACATGGATGCTACAGTATATATCCAATATCCAGTCTGGATATTTTTGCAATAATCACGCCCCAAACGGCCAGTTGTGTTTTCAATTCACTTTTTGTGCATCTTCTTGCGTGTTATCTCTTCATCTTTCGTGTTTTCCATCGTGACCCGAAGGGAAACCAAGAAAGGAAAAAAATTAAATGCGCTTAGCCACATACTAACAACTCAGGGCATCAATTAGGGCTGGTAAACGAGCTAAAGGCTCGCTGAACCAGCCCAGCCCGAGCCCATTTAACTATAAATGGTCGGGCTATTAGCGGGCTGACTTTAGGTGAGCCGATCTCGGGCTCCACTATAAGGCCTCCCACAGAAGCTCGAGTACCAGCTTCTTCTTCTCCAGGGACGACCTTGATAGTGAGCTAGGAGCACGGAGATTCAAAACTACACGGTGCACTTGCCGCCAACGCCGGACACCCAGCCTATTGCGGCGATGGACCCGGCCATCTCCACCAGGGTGGAGGAGCAGTACGTCTCCAGCTCCCTCTTCACCGGCGGCTTCAACAGCGTCACCCGCGGTGCCCACCTCATGGACAAGGTGACCGACTTTGATGCCAGCCACACCCAGATGGCCGGCAATAAGGGCTCCTCCTGGGCCAGGAACTTGCTGGAGTCGTCCTTCCGGCGGTTCTCCGACGAGTTTCCATTCTGGAATCGCAGTGCTGGCACTGATCATGTGTTTGTCGCATCTCATGACTATGGAGCTTGCGTCCACACAATGGTAAGCTAGAAAGAAAAATCACAGCTTTTTACCATCTTTCAAGCTTACTTTTCTTCCGTTGTTCTTTTTAGCTCATTGGGCGGGAAAAAACAGATATCCATTTTTGTTTTATAGCCCATTTTTTATCGAAAAAAAGATAAAAAGTTCAAAAATTGAATTCTTTTGATGATCCAGTCCAGAGCTTACCGTTCTTCTGTTTCATGAATGTTAAATAAGAATTTATTCTTTTGAGCTCATTGGACAGAAACAGGATTTTTAAGCTTACCCATTTTCGTTTGTGAGCTCATTTGAATCAAACAGTGTTCAAAATCTAGTAGTTCAGCTCATCCAATGCAGCTAAAAGGCTACAAAGTTCTGTTTTTCCTCATCTTGATTGCCATTTTGTACAGAAATTGCTCTGTTACGTTCAAGGAAGCTAATGAAATATTCTGCTTTGTTTTTGTTTTCTTTTCGTTTGAATGATTGATGAAAAGAAGGCAGATGTGGCCAAGAACCAGATGAAGCCCAATAGGCCAAATAAGCAGCCCAACAGTATTAGCCCAAGTATTTTCATAGCCCAATAAACAGCCCGTGACTGTTTATATCTTAACGGGCTTTAACCATTAATACTTACCGTGGGCTCGGGCTATTAACGAATAGTTGCAGGCCGCCCGAGCCCAGCTCATTTAGCAATCCTAAATGTAATACTCTGAATTCCTCTAATTGCTCTTATTAATGTACACGACTTCCTGAAACTACCCCTATGAATTAGTCGAATTTACAGGCTCATCCTAAAAAAATAGTTATGCCATAATCGGGATGTGAGGGTAGAAATTGACATGTTGAAAAATAATCGTCCTACAGTTCACGTTCTTTTGTCTCGGAAGATAGAAAGATATGACTCTAATGTTGCATCTCATGTTAATAGCACCATTTGGCTCAAATAAATAATGGGAAGGAGAGTGCAGCGGCGTCTAAAATCCCGACTAGTTATATCGGACAACCTTGTGTTTCCTACCACTTATTTTATTCAGGGGCCGTTTGGGGCGTGATAAAAACCAAATATCCACTGTGGATAATCCACCTGAAAGTGGAATCCACCTGAAAGTGGATTATCCACAGTGGATATTTGGTTTTTATCACGCCCCAAACGGCCCCTCAGAGTTGAGACCCTAGAGAGTAGCGAGTGAACGGCTTCTCCAAAGGAAAATAGAGGCCGGTGCCGAGATTCGACACCGCGACCTTCGATCTCGTTCGTCTTCGCCTTACCAACTCCACACCTGTTTTTCCGCCTCTTTCAAAACCAAATCTCTATCTTCCTCCCGCGTATTTGGTCCAGGACAATCGATGAATTCCCCGTTCCAGTGCTCGACGCTGGTCTCCGCGCCGTGCTATCCCAACGCCATCGCCTGGTCGGAGGAGAACTTGATCGCCGTCGCGTCCGGCCGTCTTGTCACTGTACTGGTAAATGGAATTTGGCACTTGAGAAATCAGTTTAGATTGATTTGTTCTGAATTTAGATTCAGATTCATCTTTTTATTTGTTAGAAATCAGTTTCTGCGTGCCGAGTTGTGGAATTATTGTATTTGTATTGTGCAGAATCCGGCATCAGTGGTGGGGCCTAGAGGGATGATTGGGATCTCGCCGAGTACGCCATTATCTATTGGGGTGGTCGGAAGGGAAGGTAGGCCTTATTGTTAGTTACTTGCAGTGTTGTAGTGGTGTAGATGGGAGCATGCAGTACAATGTGAACTTTTCTGAAGTTATAATCAGTATTTTGCAATTACTATAGCCGGTTGCAATGAAAATTCATTAATTTAGTCACTGAACTATACCTGTTTTCAGTCACGTGGGGGCTTAGAAGATAGAATCCACAGTGAATTGCCTCCACTTGGTTCAAACTATTTTTATAGCATAAGAACCTTTATATTGTGGCCTAAAGATAGTCGGATTCCACAGTGAATTGCCTCCTCTCTGTTTGAACTTACAGCATTAGAACCTTTATTTAGGAAGAACAATGCTTGTTTACCACTCCCTCCGTTCCAAAATACTATGTACATTTAAGAAAATTCTTATTTTTATTGGACCATCAAGGAAATCACATGACTTCTTCTACCTCATATCCTGTCCAACTCATATGCTTGTTCACGAACTAAATTCAAGTCAATCCTTCCAAGTCTCCTCCAATTTTGAAAATAGGAAGTCACATAATTTGGCAAAATGTACACAATATTTTGAAAAATAAATATTTTCAAATGTACATAGTATTTTGGAACGGAGGGAGTATTAAAGAGTTCTAAAACATGTATAGTGTGGAATTCCTGCTCTTTCACTGTCGATTTTTCTTGTCATATCCCATACTTCTCCTCCCCAAGCTCTGTGTGTTTTTTAGACTCACTCTATTAATCTAAGAGGTTATTGCAGACCTTAGTGCGGCTTGTTTGATGCCTATAACTGTATCACGTGATGACAATCAACCATGTGCTCGATCACTCTCATGGTCTCATCTAGGATTGGCTCCTAATTCTGGGTAGCTATTCTGATTCTTTCTCTTTGACTGCTTATAGGATCATGTCTGTCAGATGCTTGTGTAAATTATGCTCAGCTCTTTTTGCGTCTTTATGTATGAGTGATTTAAAATGTTAATAGCGGTATGTTTTTTACTCTGGCCTTGCTGGATTCTCTGTAGATGCTTGCTTGCAGTTTGCGATACAGATGGCCGTGTTAAGCTTTATCGTCGACCATTCTGTGAGTATTCTTCAGAATGGGTAGAGGTTTGTACTCACTTTGCATTTTTTGATCTGCTGCAATTAGAGGACTTTATCTCCATTCAGCAATTCTATTTTAAAATGGCTTTAACGGATTTGTTTGTGGTGTTGAATTTTTTGGTTGCTTTATTCTATCTCCTTGATGATCTAGTTAGTGGTTACTCCTAGAATTCAGGACTTGCTGATTGTTTATAGCACTCTGATACATAGAATTGCTAAGTCAAGGTGGTATTAGGAGTTTCTCAAGTTTCCGTGTAACTAAGTCCCTTTCCTTATCATTGTCTTAGAAAATTTATCACGCACCTGGGTAACCTCTGCATTTTCTATTCACCTTAATGGTAACTATTAATTCCGGTGTGAGGAGAACTTGTATAGTAGGTCCACTCACCTGCCCAGAAAAAAATGACTTGCTTTTCTAAGTAACAACATTAATAAGGTTGTGGCATAAAATTCTTTTGCCAGTTTAGTTTATCAAATATTGGACACCTTCTCTTTTGTTTAAGACTAGGCAACATATGACAGATAAAAGTGGCAAAATTGGGGAGTTGGCTGTTATGGCCCAACTTGCCACCGGGTCTACGCACTGGCCTCAGGGGATGATAGTAGCAGATTGACAAATTGTGCTATTGTTTATGACTAGACTATCTATGATAGATAAGTTCGACAAAATTTTGGGATAGAGAACTGGTTTGCAGAAATGGAGTTTTTTCTTTTGGTTAATGTTGAGGGAAATTAGTAATACACTCTGGCAGTAATTCAACTGCTTTCTCATGCTAACCAAAGTCTCATATCTTGGGTATGGTCTTATCTGTAGATGAAGATGAACAGTGTAAAAGGAATGAATCTTTATAACAGAAATCAAACGGGGGCAATTCATATGAAAAATACGAGTTGTTGAACATTTTACTGGGCAAGGGCCTTTTGTTTAGATTTTTATGGATAGGGTTGTGTGGGGTCTATTGGCAGATCATTCTGTGGATACAACCTGTATTGGCAGATCATTGGAGGTTTTATCGGTAGATGGGTCTGCAGATAAACCACCAGACAACTATACTTCATGCACACTTGGACAGAAGGCTCTCTTTATGTGCCTCATTACTGATTCATGCAACATTCAATGTATTTCAAAGCGTGCATACTTATTTGTAACTGCATTTAACATGTAAGAGCTAGAGGGTATTTATGTGCTCATTAAAGTACGCGAAAAAATGTGTAGACAACTTGGATTATGTAGGAAAATTTAAAGTTTCTTATTATGGAACATTATCTTTCTTGTTGTTGAAAGCAGGGTCATACATGTATATATTTCCTTTCTCTTTCAAATTTTGCTGGTGCACTTATCCTTCTTGATGATGTAAATTTTATGCTGCATCTAATCTTTTCTACTTTTAATAGGTTGCTAATATCACGAATTTGTTGTATGAATATCATGCAAGCACTAGTTTTGAGAAATGCAATAGGCCTTCTTTGAGTTGTTCTGATGTAAGTTTTTCATAGTTCTGTATGCCTCGCCATTTGGCTTTAAATAGTTGGAGTCAATTAGTATCTTGGTTGTTGTGATGACTTTCAGGGTACTCGTATAGACAAGGAGGGCAGCAAAAGTAGAGAAGAAATTTTAAGAATGTAATATTCCTCACTTTAGTGTTTTTTCTTTTTGTTTGTGATTTTTTAGTGACTTGACACTCATTAGTTTATGGCTGGACATTTATCTTTCATCTGTTGAAAAATTAGTTCAAATTATTGTTCGTGAAAGCAATCACCTTGCTCACAGTAGAAACTTTTCACATATCAAACCCTCTAGAATACAATGGCTTTAGTTATAAGTTGTATCTAAAGCCCAGCTCTGTCTTGGTTGCTTTTTGTGGCTTAGGCAACGGGTCCTTCAACATTGCATTGTTTTTCTGGTTACCTTTCTAGGCGGCTAAGGATCTTTGGAAATGGCGTTTAGATCTTTCTTTCATGAAAAGATAGTCTGTTCTTAATTCATGTTGTAATCAGCTATAGACTAACGAATGTTATCATAATGTAAATTGTTCGAACTTTGTTTGGCTCTAAGGAACTGGACCCTTCGTAGTTTGGGGTTGGTGGGAGCATCGGATGCTGATTTCATATAAAAAGCAAGCAGATGGAAGTATTTCCTTTTTTTTTCCTTGTTTGCCATACACTTTACTTTTCAAATTTGTTTAGTCGATATGTGTTTTAGAAACAATGGTGAAAAGTAATCATCTATTATGATTGACTAACTTCCGTCACTTGATTAGTTTCTCTGTAATATGAACATTATGTGAAAAGTGTAACTTCTGAACATATTTTTTTAATGAATAGTTAATTTTAGAGTGACAAAACAAAAGTGTTTTAAAGAATCCAGTAATTGCCATATGAAAATACTTTATTGCGTTAGTATGCTAATATAGGGTGCCTCCTTTTCACGAGCTGCATGCTAGCCTGTAACTTATTCCTGCTTAACTTGTGAGTGGAGTATTTACAGCTGTAACAGAACAATTGTGCCATGAATTTTGTACCAACTAAGAGTCAAATATGGTATAGAATCCATGTCGCTGACCCCATATAACTGGGGAAGGTGTATAATCATGATAATGTTCCTAGTTAATATGGGAAAATCTTGGTATGAAAAGCCTGACCTCTTTGATTTGAGCATCGTTTATGCAATAGTTTAGGCAGTTGGAGCCAATACATGCATAAAAGTTTTGCATATAGTTTTCAAGAACTTGAGTAAAATGTTGATAGTCACTCAGGAGTTTTCCCCTAAAATAGGTTGTTCATTTTCTTTAAAGTGATTTTCAACTATGCTAGTAACTTCTTATAGGTTGTGCTAAGTGCTTAGCAGATGTATTCTCTTTATGTTAATCAAGTTACATATATACCTCACACGAATGTTCTTGTCATGGTTGCTCAATTTTGTAGGATTCCATATGAAGGGAAGGGTGGCAATCCAAGCGATGGTGAACTTGCAAGCGCCAGTACTATTCACACAGAATTGGCCTATGTTTCAGTTTCAACAATCAAGTTAGGTTCTTCTGTTGAGGTACACTTATGTGAGCTACTAAGCTCATTTGAATGACTCATGGTACATTGATATATCGTAAGTTGGATCTATAAAATCACTGTGGATACACCAAATATTATACTTTATCTCCTATCTTTCATTATATATAGTGAGAAAAGGGAGCCTGCACTTAAGTGGCTGGAAAGTTTCGTACTGACATATGGCTCTCTACATCGATAATGCCAATTCTTAGCTTCTTGATCACCAGCTAAGATTGTATAATGCAATTCAGGCTCATACATGAGTTAGATATGATCTAGAGATGAGACCTGTTTTATGCAGTGGAAGTTCAATAATTTACTTTTTCAAAAATATGCATTACTAGGGTATGAACTTATTGATATCATTTGACTCATTTCATATTCACAAGTATAGCCGGGTCATAGACAAATATACAACATAATAACAAAGAGAAAATAACATCAGGTAAATCCATACAACCCAATTTAAGAAAAATTCTATATTCAATCACCAAACTCATCCTGTAAGAATTACACAGTTCATTGATAGTAATATCATAATCTGTCTAGAATGCAAAATAAATCATGCTAAGACTTATATTAATCCTCAGACTGCTCATCATCATTTCTGCATCATTTGTGGGTGTGAGTGTTTTGAAGTGAACTCAGTAGGTTCAACATAGCATTGTAAGTTGTAGAGTTAACATAAAGGGAAATATTAAGTCGGTATCATTGTCAAACTGTCAAAATGCACAGTCAATCTCAATAAAGGACCGTGAGAAAATTTACACAAGAATCGAGGACTAAATCATCGTAAGAGAAGTCATTTAAGGGAATATCATCAGCATGGTCATGGAAAAGTTCAACTCATCATGATAGGTCAAATTCATCGTGTTGTGTTTACTGCTGACTACGAAGCAGCATCTCACATCTTTGACTCCAGATATCAGGGTTTAGGAATAAAGAAGACTAATTGTGATCCTACCAACTACAAGTGCCCATGACTGTAGAAGAGACTGTCGGGTATGAGACAGGCCATGATAAGTACTAGTGTTTGGATACCCAAGTCCATAGGTGTATGGCATACTAGCTTGTATGTATAAAAGGTGGCATTTAATGTTATTTAACAAATCCAAACTTACTCTGATCATTATCAACAAGAATAAACCGCTCATCAGCACATATACTTTAGAAGCGTGGAGGTCATAGTACATTTTCTACGACCATCATCATGGAAACGTCATCAATGTGATAATTCATCATGACACTAGTATTTTACAAGTGTGAAACGTCTAAAATCTTGGTTCAATAGCATAGTTAGGTGAAAAGTTTGAAAGTAATAAGGAAAATATGAATTTAGACCAACAAAAAAGAAAAGAAAAAGAAAACAAACATAAAACCCATTAAAAAATCTTGTGCAGTAACTAACTCAGGATCTTTCAAATGTCACATACATGTATTTTAGTATATAGAAAAGTTTTGGAATTCAACAGAGAAAATTCCAATCAGAACTCATTGCAAATTGAAAGCTGGCACTGACACCTACTTGGCGTGTAGCACAATTCTGTAGCTGACAAGGCTGACAAAGCAAGGAAGATAACAAACATCTTTTATCGTTTTGCAAATGACATTATTAATAAAATTAACACCTGAACTCTGATCTGAGAATGCTCAAATTCTTAATTTAGTAACCACATGTAAACAACAAGGGAATCACTTTTTATAGAAAGTACATTATATTTGCTATGATTGATGGCTTGCAGAGGCCACTAGAAGAAAAGAGGACGACCCAAGATGATTGGAAGGAATAAAGAGTCTTGCAACCAAAATGTGACAAAAAATGAACTGCAATTGAAGCCGATTGTTGTCCACATTGACCTGCATTTACCTTGAAGTTGTTACTCCTTATACCTTGTCCTTCTTGTTGTTAACTAATGAATGACTTTACCTTGTGCTTTTGTTATAGGTTTTGAGGGTAGAAAATTCTGAAAGAGTTTGGATGGTTGGGACGATTAAATCTGTGGAGGTGTCAAAAGCTCTTGTTGCTTTGCCAGGAGTAAATGAAAATGGTGAGAACTATTTTAATTCGGAGTAATAAGTACCTTGCTCTTATCATGCGATCTTGATATGCGGCTGTCATAACCTTCTTAATTTTTCAACTCACAAATTCTCTTTGGTTGTTCCAATGAGTGGTTTAACTTGTGGGCAATTAGAATACACCTTCTGTTTTGCATGTTATCCTACACCCTTGATTTGGCACCACTGTATACTGATCTTTTATTTGGCATAGCAGTGAGATCTGCAATGTAATGTATAGGAGAACATTGGAAACTGAACAAAAGCTGTTTTGACAATTTGAAAAATTGAGATGAGAGTGATTAAATGGATAAATGGGCATTGTATTATGAGCTGATTTAACATTGATCAAACTGGAGAGAGCTTGAAAGTAGCTTCATTTCAGCATTAAATTAAGATAAAGTTTGTATGGTTTAGTCATGTGCAAGTGTACAACACGAAGGCCAATTACGCCTATAAAGAGGTGTACTTAGTGATTTGCAAAGAGCCTGAGTATGCTACAAGAACGCACATAGATACATGATGTATTCTTATAGTAATGGGAAATTTCACCGGAAAGCTACAAGCAATTATGGCAAGTAGTTCTTGGATTGTAACTTACTTTTATAATTTCAAATTTGATTGGACAAATATTTGTCAATTAATTCGTTGGACTGTAAAATCTGTATGCGAAAAGACTGTAAAGGTAAATCCTTGCATATTAGCAAAAAAGAAAAAGGTTGAATCATTAGATTTTTAAAAGCTTTTGTCTTATGCTCTTCATATCTATCTATAAATGGGCTCTCTTTAGCTCATAGAGTTCTACCAGTTCTTTTGCCAGTCATGAAGCGGAGTTACTGAGTTATTGCACGGTGATCATCAGAAACCTTTGTTTATCTTATATCTTGGGACACACAAATTCTCAAAAAATGCCAATTTCTTACTTTTCCGTGACAAGTCTTGTTTGAGCCTGCAACACTTAACCCATGAGACACTTTTCAGTTTAGCCCAAAATTTCTGGTTCTTCCCCAACATACCACCAAGATTCCCAAAATTATGTCCAGTGCTCAAATCTAAGTCTGATTTTAGCAGGTGAATCTGTGTTTGAGTTTGACCGTGAGTTGAATTCTCAATTTGACTTTGACTAGGACTCTCCTTCTCATTCAAAATTGAGTTTGCTTCCAGAACACTGCTTCAAGCCTTGAACACGAATGGACATTCACAGCTCTCCTTTATGTGAAACAATAAAGGTAGAGAACACAACTTTAAAGCTTTAACATGAACACATGGATGACAGGGGCATGTTTATGTCATGACTCACCTCGAGTTAAAACCCCAAAACTTACAACTTTTTGTGCCTAATTTGCTGTGAAGTCCAGGATTGTCTGCAAAGTTGAACTGGGACATATAAATTGTACTGGCTTGGGGTTCAAGTTCGAGTTTGAGAGATGAGACCTTGTTGGACTGTCTGATTTTGTGTCTGATATGAAATCGGCTCTCTCAGATTTTAAATTGCACAGAGGGCAACGAACTTGGACTTTTAGAATCTGTGACCGATCATAGTGACTCTGCTAACAGGATTTGACAATTTGTCATGTTTTAGGGGGAACAATGTGAATGATTTGACTTGTGAATATTATTTTACGTAGCCAGGCTGATGTAATTTAACCATAAGAAGGCAGGTGTTTGTAGACATACCTATTTCACCGCAAAGTCATGAGCTTAATTTACTTCAATTCCTAATGTGATTTAGGAGAACAATGTGAATGGTTCGACTTGTGCTTGGAATCCACTAAAATGAAAGACACAACTGCCAACAATGGTGTTCTGCTTTCTTGTGCTCCAGTTTTGCCTAATATACGTCCTCTTACAAAATTGGGTTGTTTACCGAAAGAAATTTTATCTGCTAAGCATCTTGGTTGGAAGAAAGTTCTTTGGACTGGCCAACATGTGGAAGCATGGATTGAGAATAGGTACTGTTTTTTTCCAGAGGAGAAGTTTGTCTTCGTAATCTTGTGATTGTTCTTCACCTGAATTTATATATATGTTACTACTTGTATCTTTCACTTTGGATTCGCAACTGGATTAATTTTTTATTTGCTAATTCGCAGATGGTTTGAAGGAACATTTATGCGTTTAAATGACCGTGGTCTGATGGTTAAACTTTCTGGTAGGATCTTGATTGTCTCCCTTTCGTTTTTTTTAAAATGATTGGCTCTAAATGGACAACTAGCTTAATTTAGGTTTGTGTCATTTGCTAAGGTTGCACTGCCTATATTTCAGGGTGAGTTTTCTTTTGCGATAAACTATAGGATGTTATATACTGCCCTTTGGCCATGATCATTTATAATTTTTTCAATTAATCCTGTTGTTATATCGTGCTGATATAAGTGTCAAGGTCAAGTGCTTGGCAGACATTGAATCTGCCTAAGTGGACCCACACATGAAATGGCTGCCATTGAATTTCGATCTAATGGCTGTCAGGCTCTGGGAGCCAGCACATTATGTAAGCACTCTATGTCTCCATATCTATAATTATACCTAGTATATTATCATTTTTTTATATATTTATATATATATATATAGAGAGAGATGAGTTTGCATGAGATCGTTCTCATATAAGGAGCATGAGGTCAATCTTTATTGCCGTTAGATTCCGATCGGAGGGTGGATATCAAATCAGTGGGTAGGTGAGTGTGTCTCATCAAGGAGTGGGTGAGATCATTATGGATATTTGTAGCCGTCAGATCAAGATCTAAAGGCTATGATTCAAAGTGGCCTCATATAAGCAATATGAGAGCGATCTCATTTAAACTTTTCCCATATATATATATATATATATGGAGTATATAGTACTATTAATTTATATCTGTACTACCGTTAAGGGGCTGTTTGGAAATCTCTTTAAGCAAGAAAGGATTTGCTGTAGGGTTTATTGTCCAAGTCAATATATTCCATAAACCCTTTCCTTGTTTAAGGGCCAACCTTCCTCATGAGGAGGGTTAAGGTAGAAAGGGCCTCTTTGAAACTTAAAGGGAATCAAACAGTACATAAAAGTGAGAAGTGGGAGTTAGGAGGACATGAAAAAAAGTGCGCTTCCAAAAAAGCCCTTGTAAGTGGTTTTAGTTTACAAAATTTAAAAGGTAAACATCTCTAAGTTTAAGTATTTAAACTCATTAAAAACTCTGAGGGCCCATTTTTAACTCGTTTGTTTTTGTTCATTTGAGACTACTGAAAAATTTGCGAAGAAAGGCCATTGAAAGGGCATAAGATGTCAATTTTTCATTTGTAAGGAACCTTCCTCCTGAGGACCTCTAAGGAGAGAGAGGGAGCCTTACCTAGTGTCAGACAAAGGGAGAAATTAAAAAACTGGACCCTGCTGCCCTCCTTAAATGTTTCAGATTCTAATTCAAGTGGTTCTCAAATGGCCCCATCTCTGCCCTTGGTACTTTTAGGACGTCAGAGATAAAACGCTGCATACCTGTGAGGTCAGAATTAAAATGTTACATACCTGCCTTTGCTTTCTGGATATTCAAGCTGTTTTGGTTTCTTTTTGGTTGTATTTGCATTGTGCACGCGTAATTTTACTAGTTTTATCTAATTCCAAAATGTATGATGATTGTGCATGAGAATTGATGGCTTGATCTTTTTTGAGACTGTAAACCTAAAATTGTGTGTCTTCATGCATATGTTTAACAGGGCGGACCCGTGGCAAAACAATGGATCCATCAAATGTCAGATTAGCTCCTGTATGGAATGGTGATTCAGAATCATGGCAGATAACTCTTCTCAAGATTGCACCCAAGAGCCAAGAATTATCTGGTGTAAGTTTTTCTGACAAGGCTGTCTTTTTCTAAATGTGAATGGACCTGAGCTTTTTCTATTAGTTAAGCTGCCATTTAAACTGTGACGTTTCTTCTAAGACGTGTGTTTCTTGTTTAGTCTGCCCTGGATGAGAGAGAGATTATCACAGAGGCTTCCTTAATATCTCCAAAAGAAGGGAAACAGCTGATGAAAAGAAAATTGTTCAATAAATGTCACTCAATTACGGCAGAACAGTATGCTTCTCGTCTTGCAGAGTTGTCATCACTTGTTGTTGCATGGTCCCCATTATTGGCCCCATCACTTGAGAGCATTATTTGTTCTCAAAGTAGCTTATCTGAGCGATGTTCTGTACTGGCAGTTGGAGGGAAGTCTGGTGCAATTTCTTTCTGGCGCGTCCATGAGCCTCAACGCTACACCACTGAGCATGTCACGGTTTCAAATGATCCAGTACTTATTGGCTGCCTCCAAGCCAATAATGCATGGATAACCGCAATCTCTTGGGGTATGTATGCCTTGGATTCTTCAAATCCGCAGCTTATCTTGGCCATGGGGAGTACAAATGGGAGGTAAATTTTCTTCTTCTTTTTTCTTTTTCTTCTAAATGTGCAAATTGCAAGAAAATGGTACTCTTGTTTTATGTTGTGCCTGATTTTCAACTTGAGTTGATTATGCTCTTGGCCTTTAATAAACTTATGAGCTTGTAAGAAAAGGGTAGTTTTCTACATAAAATATTTTCAGTGTTGTTGTTATAAATATGATGTTAGTACTTATACAGTGTGAAGATATGGTCAGTTGATGCCAAAAAGCTTCGCAAGTCGTCAGAAGTCAGTCCTTATTTTTCACTTTTGAAGGAGGTGAAACAAAATGTCATTTCCCTTTAACTTTGAATTTGTGGATCTCGGGAAGTAATGTTTATTGAAATAGGTTCCTTATAACTTCATTAAATAGGTGAGAATTCCTATGCCGGTCTCTACAATTTCATTGGTTGTGCCAGTAAAATCTATAGACAAGATACAGTTAGCTGTTGGGGGAGGATCTGGATTAATTGAAGTTTGGTTTTGCTGTATATCTAGCAGTCAATTTCAGTGCATTGGATCATTTGATGCACATGGCCAAGTGGTAAGTTTTTCAGTAACATACTTTTGTCTTTTTGGTATATGAACACAATTTCGTTGACCTATTATGCTAAGAATTTATTGCAGGTTACAGGCCTCTCGTGGGCTTCTGATGGTTGGTGCTTATATAGCTCTGGTCTGGTATGAAACTAGAACTGTTTTTGCAGTGGTTAGCTTGTTAGATGCAACTAATATTAGACAAATTGTAATTGGAATCATTTGGTGAATGGTTAATGTGTTCTGTAAAATACATGTGCTTAGGCTAAGTAAGTATTTTTCCTATATCCCAAGTCTTATGGTTATATTTATCAATCTTAGGCTTTGTAGTGAAAATTAAGGTGTAAACGGAGCTGATTACACAAGTTATGCCAAACACATTGGCTCATCTCAGACAACAGTTTGCGATTGATTGAAATTGAACTGTTAGCCTAAGTGTGGTTAGCCAGGCTTCACAAACAATTTAGCATGATTGATAATTAATTTTAGTATGGCTTACGGGTTATCCATATCTGAAACCCACTTTGCAAACTGAGAAAAAATTCTAATATCTTGCATATTTGCACTCTTAATACATATCCGATTGGCATTTCCATTACAATTATTATCATCACCAGAGTCATGGTCATCATCACAATTCGGACCTTGAGGCCTGATGGGAATGGGATAGGTCAGATTTAACTTAAGCGCTATTGGAAAGTGGACTGGGAATTGTGCTTAGCCGCAGGGGTCTGACTGAACCTAGTGGCTTCCCTAACCTATAGTGTCTGATTCTGCTGTCTGCATTTTTTACTGCAAGTCTATAATTAAGTTCAATGAGTTTGCTATTCTAGCATTGCAGTACTTTGTAGATCTTGGTGGCAGAACCATCACCTGAATAAATTTGTGAAGTTGGAGTCTAAAAGTATATTTTAAAAGGTCCATCCAAGGCCAATTCAAGCAACCAACCTACGTAATATTGATTGGACCATAGATTGCTTAATTTGCAGCTTTGAAATTGATTGCTATGGGGACCAGACTTGTATTTGTAACATATATTTGACATTTGAAACGGAATGAATGAATTGACGGGCCTATGTGTTTGTTTGTGATTTAATTAAATTAGCATGAATCTCTTTCAAATTCTGTTGGCACTTGGTAGTGTCTATGAAATTGATTGTTAAAAGTTAAAGTTCATCTAGAATCAGGGGATATAGGTTGAAAAAAGAAGAAAGTAAGCCAAAAAGTTAATAACCGTGGTTTTAGGCCTGAAATTGTGTGATTATGTTGCTGTTTCAGTATCATGGAAACATGCTGAAAACTGCAGTTATGAAACATAAAGATAGATGAATCCTACCCAAATCTAAGTAGCTGCTAATGATACAAAAGTTTACACCTTGGATATTGTGGAAAACTTTTTAAGATGACAAAATGTATTACCATTGGCACTAACTTCATTCCTTATCATTTTCAGGATAACTCCTTGTGTTGTTGGGTATTATGTGGGACTAGTCTGAAAAAAACTTCTTTTCCTTCATCTGGTCACAGTGGAAGAAGCGCCAATGGTGTAAGATATATTACTACGAAATGAATTATATGGTTATCATTTTCTCTCTCTTTCTATTGATGTTATTTTCCATACAGCTTCCTCTCATTTTTGATTCATGCTTTGGCTTGGCATTATCTCCTGGAAATCTGGTGGTTGCTCTGGTATGTTTACCTGCTTGCTGCAAGTTCCTTTCTCTGCAATATTTGCATGTGTAGGAGATGGAACTAGGATATTTTGATCGTTTAAGTCTCAATCATACTATCTCGATGGTGTGGCTAAAAACATGTAAAATCTGCAGACAAGGCCCAATTTATTTTCCTTCCAATGACGTGATGAGCTCATATAAATTGCTATCTTGATATGGGCACACTTCTACGTGGAGAGTTGTGGGTAGTATATCTGGTTGGGTCTGGAATTGGGCTTGGGTGTCTCGTTATAAACCTGATGATAAGTTTCAAATTTAGCTGGCTGGGTCATATAAAAGTGGGAGCCCTTAGGTTGAAGTTTTCTCCCCAAATCTGATGTTGGAGTAGGTTATAGGATAAGGAAACAATCATTAGCATCATACACCTTATCCGTGCTTCTGGACTTTCAGGATGATTTGATCATGTGATTAATGTCAGGACAAGATTTAATGTGAATAATTGTCACCCCCTGACCTTTCGAATGCAAACCCCAGAATAATTGTACTTGTATTAGAAAATTGAATGGCAAAAAATGCAATTAATCAGATAGCTGGGATAAATTTGTTGAATAAGAGTGTCCAATTGTAATAGGTCCCATGCCACGATAGTAGGGTTCTGGTGATGATGAAGATGTTCTTTTAGCAGGCATGTTCAGCGAAATTCTTTCAGATAGTGTATAAGGATGTTACTTGATCTTGTAACTGTGTGAGATATCTAAAACATTTCTTCCGGTGAATTGCTTTATTTTTCTTAAAGCTATATTTTTATACAGGTCCATAGCTGCGATGTTGATGTTTTGGATCAAATGTATCAGTCTCGGTAAGACAATTCGAAATATAATTACTTAGTGTAACTGCCCTTACAATTTCTTTCTTGATTCCTCTTTTTTTTCTTCCATTTGGATACGTTATAGGTTCTGCTGCTAAGGGAATATTTAGGACTACTTAATGCCGTTTCCTTTTTCCTTTTTTAATTGGTCTGTTTTTTTAGTTTTCAAGAAATTGGTATTTGAACATGGATTTGAATGAATACTTTGTGTTTTCTTATGATTTATGCAGCCTGCAACTATTTTGAGCTTTTAAATATTTCAAGTTGTAGAATCGAGACACTCATAGTCATAGATCAACCATCTTTAAGCAAAATAATGGACTTCTAGCTTTACACAAATAAATTTCTTTTTCTTCACCTATGATTGTGGGCACAGCTTCCACTGGGGGTTTGCTTTTTTCCCTGTATAAGGAAGTGAAATGAATGGAACTATTAGCAACTATCATTATAATTTTATAATGATTGTGAGACAAATCATATTATTATTTTCACTCTTTAGTATCGTGAACAGTTCTTTACTATTCTTTTTGCTCACTTTAGTTTCTTTCTGAATTTGTTCTCAGGAGTCAGAAAGCAGCTGTTGCATATTGCTGGACTGGAGGACAGAATATGCAAATTCCACTGGAGAAAGTTTGTAGCCACAACAATGGATCTACTCTTACAGTTGATGTATCTTCCTGGGAATGTAACATCATGAAGTCTCTTAAGCAATTCGAGGACATTGCTAAACATCTGGTCCTTTGGGATGTTATAGCCGCACTTGCAGCTTTAAATGTAGTTGCCCCAGATTTTGTGGAAAACTTGATGTTCAAATGGCTTATGAGTTTGTTTGAAGAAACCTGTCCAAATCTTTCTAGCAACAATATTCTTTTTGAGGCCCCAGGTTTACTCATTAAGACTGGGACACGCCTTTTGCACCTTCTCAACATTATTTGTAGGCGCCTGCTTACTAAGGTGAATTCTGATGGCGGGGAGATATGGTCTCAGCTACTTTCTGCTAGTGAAAAGGAGCTGCGAGAGAGACTTGTTGGTTTCCATTTTTTGGCTTTCTTGAGTTGTTCATCTTCTTCAGCTAAGGTTCTTCCTCTAGGCAGGGATTGGGTGCCTGTTGGAGTTGGACAGATGAAGCAGTGGGTTGATTCTAACCATGGATCAGTGTCTGACCGACTTGTTCTTTTAGCAAGAGATGTTGCGACACATGGAAGTAGGTATGTACATGATGCCTTTTTTCGTTCATCATTTAGTTGTTGTGGGTACTTTCTTAACTTATAATGTGCTATGAAGTTTTATTTTGTCATTTAATGTCTCAGCTTCTGCAGGACTTTCAATTTGATGTCATTTATTAGTTTGACAGGATTTTTTTTTGGCTATTTGTTTGACAGGATACTGTCTGTATGCGAAAAAATGCCAGAGGAAAAGTGCTTCTTTTGTGGATCAGAAGTACCATTTGAATCACCTGAAGTTGCCTTCTGCAGAGGTGAAAACTGCAACATTAATGGTAGCCCTTGTCATAAGCTGAAACGTTGTGCAGTATCTATGCAGGTTTGCAGTCTCACCCCACCGTGGTTCTGTGTCTGCTGTCAAAGATGGGTTTCAAACTTGGCTCCTCGGACGTTTTTTATGATTTTAGAATCATCGTTAGAATATAGACTTAAAACTGAGACGAATCATATACAGGATAATTCAATACCGTTATGCCCCTTTTGTGGTATCCTATTACATAGATTTCTACCAGAGTTTCTACTATCACCATCACCTGTATAGTAATACATTCCCTTTGTTTTTTTTTCTTTGGACATAAATTTATTGAAAGAAATGCTAAACTCATCATTTGATAGCAAGTCCTCAGCTTGATCCAAAGTGTTGGTATTCCTGCATCCTGAAATTGGTAAGGTTTACCATTTGAGTGTGGAATTTGGGCAAAAGCTTTTGTGGACTCTTTTATGGAAGGGTTCCGGTACTGTGCACCAGGTTTAAAGCTGATGGAGCTCCATTCCTGTAACCTCTTAACATATGAAAGTTCATGATTCTTTGGGACCATATTATAGAAAGGGCGCTACATGTTGGGATGAAAGTAGAACAAAGAAATGAGACTGGCAGTGAGTATATGAGAATGTACCCAATAGCCGATTCCTGTGGAAATGGATCCAAGTCGATAAAACTCAATAATCTCTGCTTGATTCTACAGCGTCGTCACATGTTTCTAGAAAATATATGGAAAATAGTTGACATGCTTCTCAACTGAAGGCTTCATTGAACCATGCGGTGGAATGGAGATGGAAATGTAAACTTTATAAGCAAAGAGAAAAGGGATGGGTCAATGGGCAAAATTGTACTTAAATTTTTATTAAAATTGAGAGGTAATTTTTTATTTATTCATTTTTCCCTCTAATTACATTGCGTGGTTCGGTAATGGGATGTATTTTTATCTTTGTATTAAAAAGGGATTGTGTCAAATCTCAGTTTTGATGTTATTCAGACACAATCAGATACTAAATTGCACGGCTTATTTTATGTAATCTCCATCTTAATGTGATCGAGGATAATGAGGAATTTGTGTTGATTGATAAGGATTTCGATCATTAAACATGTGAAAGGAACCATGCAATTTTGGTGACTTGGGCACTCTTCAGTTTTGTGCTGCACTTTCTATTCATCTTGTTCAATTCAACTTTTGGGAATGAGACATTTGGCGACACTAAATTCTTATGGCATCTGCAATCGGGATATCAAACAGCTTATTGAAGATGAAGTTGCATCAGTCGTGTTGAGTGTACTTCCATGAAAAAAACGTGTTTTGTCCATCCTTGACGGTTTTAGTTCTTATGGAGGAGGGAAAGACATAAACCCATATCAGGTGTGTTCCTTTGGATATTAAGAAATTCCTCTATTTTGTTTTCCATCAATATGTTATAATAAGAAATATTCCAAAAATTAAATTGGTAATAACATTACTTGTCCCTTAATAACTTACCATTGTCTTAGTATGCTTTTCTAATTAATGATGCTGATTATATGATGCCTGTTTTACAATGTATCAGGCTAGGGAGCGTCAAAGAAAAGAAGAGCAATAGAGATTGGAGAGAGAAGCTGCAGAAGCTGAGAGAAGAAGCTCAAGAAAGGGCTCTCCGTGAAGCCGCTGAGAAAGAAGCTGCATTAGCTAGATGGCGGCAAGAAAAAGCTATGTCTCTGGGTGTTGAACCTGAAAAAGGACCTAATGTTACACAAGTAATTTTTCCAGCCTTCGTCGTCTTCTACTTCAAGTTAAATGCGATAATGTTTTCTTTATTGTAATGTTTATTTAATTTTTCTGAACATAACGAATTGCTTAACATGTGTTCTATGTATGAATTGGGTATTGTGAGAAATGTTTTTTGGTAAGTACTGCTTAAAGAGTTATAATTTCTAAGTGGTTTATGATTGACCGTGGTTTGAAATTTGAGCCTATTTAGGAATGCAATAAAAGAAACAATTGTTTGAATACCTAAACATGCTTGATCAGAAAGAATTGTGTTGATGTTTAAAGGGAGAATGTCCTGAAGGAAATGGAATGCTTTTGCATTTAGATGCCAATAAGGGCTCTTTTCAGTCTGATGTCCATAGGCATCTCTTTTCTGTTTAGCTATCCTTAGTATGAGAACTATCTATGACATAGGACTTAGGGTATCCCTGCATGCTTGTGCACTCATTGTTGCTAGCTTAACGTTGATAACTAATGTAGGATCCGTTATGTGCTTACTGATGCATTCACATATTTATTTGTCTACTGTTGTATGCTTTACTATCTCTGTTAGTCTTTCTTCTTCAAATGGGGAAAGCCAAAGTGATGGCGGATTTGGGACTTCAATTGGGCCGGCCCTTTTCATTGGATGATAGTTTAAATTGATGTGTGCCAATTCTTGTGTCGTCCAAGTTTAAGGAAACTAACATACTTAAGAAAGTTTACTTATTTTTATTGCAAATATGCACCTTTGACCCTTGTAACCTTTCTTTATTATGTGGTTGTAGCCTTTCATATAAATGCAGTTGCGGTAGGTTTATTATTTCGTTGGGTTACAGTTTGATGCATGTATTGCCTGTCATAAACATTTACTCTTTGTTTGTTAGTATGATATTATAGAAAAGACTTGGAGGATGTAAAATATTTAATCTATATCGATATTAGTCTCACAATTCTTGACATCAACAAGGTGCCCAACTTTTTTAATGTTTATTTATCTAATGGCATTAAGTCCCATAAAAAGATTTTTGTTATTTAGTCATGAAGTTAAATGTCGATCTCATTGAGGATGATTGGCTAGGATTCTATTCTTTATATACTATGCGGTTTTATTTGCTTGTGTTTGTTAGTTGTCTTTTGCTCACTAAGTGTTCCGTCATTGATGAATAATTATTCCATTAAGAAAAGTCATTTGTTGGTGAAGTTCAAATCTAATTAGAATGATTAGTCAGAAAAAAAATGAATGCGCGTCAACACCTCTGCATTGTGGCCTTTTACAGGGTGACTTCTTACTTGGAGTGAGGCAAATGTTGTAGTCTTTAAATTTGAGCCTCAAAATTCGCTAGGACTTTTGTCAGAGTTCTAGTGCCTTTTACTTAAATGTGCAAACCAGTCTCGTGCAGTGCTTTCTCTGGTTTCAGTTCACTGGATTGGGCTGGACAACATTAAAAGATTTTTATTATTAGGGTGTTCAACTAAGTCCATCTTCAATATTTTGCAATGGATGGGTTTTATTTTTTCTGATTGCTTGGAAATTGTCAATCATTGGCTCTGATACAAATTTGTTATTCCATTTGTTGACTAAAAACTGTGTTATGTTGTGTTTTGGTTTCCAGTTTCTTGTAAGGTTTCCAACAGGAGAGCGCAAGGAAAGGAGGTTTTACAGCTCAACCGCAGTTCAATCTCTATATGATTTTGTTGATTCTCTGGACTGCCTGAAATCAGAGAATTACAGCCTCGCATCAAATTTCCCTCGAGTTACCTATGGCCCAGACAAACTCACTTTATCGTTGAAAGAAGCAGGATTGCATCCACAAGCAAGCCTCTTTGTTGAGATGAATTCATAGATATACCTGTCACGTATGATGTGATATGTCAATGTTGTCTACTGTAGATGCCATCTAAATGGAGTGATCTGATTGTTGTTCCTTTTTCCGTTTCCTCAAATTGATTCTAGTTTGAGCAATGAAAGTTGTATTCTGCTTTGTATAAAGGTTAAACAGATAAAAGGAAAATGATATTTGTACATCACTTTTCCTACACACTGCCATACACAGCTGATGTGCATTGTGTAGGAAAAGTGATGTAGGGCTATCACTGTCCCAGATAAAAGTGCACTTTCTTATGCAAAGGGAAAAAAATGCCGTTGACAGTGCTGAGAGCTGGTTACAATTATGACGTTGGAATCAGACACGGATTATCTTTTACTTTTTTGGGATCAAATGTTCTCGTGAGGTTAGAAAGTAAAGAGGACTGCCATGGCTTTAGAAATAGTAAAACGTTATGAGTAGCTATGTACTTTGTCTGAAAGTATTAAGAGGGCTTCTTCTACCTCTGTCTCACAGTAAGTGCTTTTTGCAGGGCATTTGTCATGGTTGGGCATAGTTTTGTAGTTAAGTTGGTCCATGTTTAAAATCCAAATACGTTTGGAAGCCGAAAAAACCTACATTTCAGCCCTGAAAGGTGAAAATTTTATCTTTCAATGTGAAAAGTGTTAAGAAGCTGAAAATGTGAAAAATGGTAGGTGACGGTGATAGGTGAAAATCTTTTCTCCCGACAAGAGTAGCTTTTGGTGATTTGGTGTGTGGTTTGCAAGCTTGAACCACTTTCATTGGCATCAGTTTTGCATCTGAAAAGAATAGAGTGAAAAGTGGCAGTTAGCTCAGGACCTGCTTCGGACACTACCCAAGTGGAAAGTATCGTGCACGAACTTAGACTGGAACTTCCAACTCTTTGCCTTAATCCTTCACAAAATTTTCATGTTAATTAGACTTATTGGATACTCTGTGGAAGCTGAAAAATATCACCTTTTAGGCCTGAAAAAATGACTATCAAGCTGAAAAATATTTGTTTACTGAAAAGCTTGAGAGCGGTCGGTGACGGTGATAGGTGAAAATTTTCACCGTTCACCTCTTAAAAACTGATTCAATCACGCTGACGAATCGATCATCGCGCCTCTTCAACGAAAAAAATCAGCTCTTTCTCTGTCCCCCCTGGTATTCACCTGTCATAGCTGAGGAGCCCTCCACCCCCCCCCCCCCCCCCCTGCCGCCGCCCCATTGAGCCGAGGGAGCCCGTGTCCCCCCCTTCCTGGGCAATTGCTTGGATTTTATAGAGCCCCCCACCCTGGTGTTTGCCTATACCCCGATGCCTCCGCACTATTGAGCCGAGGCTCGAGGGAGCCCCTCCCTGTTATATCTCTCTCATTTTTAATTATCTCCGACTATTTTTTTCATCATTACAAGAAAATGCATTAAAAATGATGAAGAATAAAAAGAATGGGCTAAAACGGATCAGGAATGAGTAAGAAACGCATCGTTGAAGTTTAACCCATTAAAAAAAGTTATCGTGTAATTGATTACATGATAGGCTATCATGGAATTGATTACAGTGTATTGTGTAATTCCATTTTAAAGTTGAATAAATTTCAATGGTTCATATCTCCCTTATTTTTAGTCTGTTTTTAACAATTTTTTTGTTCTTCCTTATTTTTGATAATCTTTCTAATCATAATGATATCCGAATGACCTTGATATCTTATAAAAAAATAAAATAAAATCCATGATAAATAGTAAACAGTAGCTCAACATTTTTATGATATCAACATTATAAGAAAGAATGAAAAAAATGGGCCAAAACGAATTAGAAATGATTAAGAAACGTATCATTGAAGTTTATCCCATTAAAAATTTATCGTATAATCGATTACACGATAGTCGAAACCGACGAATATTCCTTTCTAAACACAAATCAGTGTGATTTAGGGCCTCTTTGGTTAGAGAAAAGAGGCTGGATTCTAGACTTTTTATAATGGCAGTTTTTGTAATTTTTAAAAATAGAGGCATTTAGTAAGCAAAAACGCGGTTTCAATTGTCTTTTTGTCAAAATTAAACAAACTGGCAGTTTTTGTTATTTTGAAAAACTAAAGGCTTTTAGTAAGCAAAAACGCGGTTTCAATTGTCTT
The DNA here is from genome assembly GCA_039654745.1 of Houttuynia cordata. Taxonomy (NCBI): domain Eukaryota; kingdom Viridiplantae; phylum Streptophyta; class Magnoliopsida; order Piperales; family Saururaceae; genus Houttuynia; species Houttuynia cordata. The sequence goes on from CM077511.1 coordinate 9,828,084, forward strand.
TTTGTCAAAATTAAACAAACTGCTATCGAATCCACCCTAAAAGCCACTTCTTCCCAACCAAACACCTAAATTCTAAACCCTAACTTCTTCCATAAAATTTAAATTTCCCACTTCTAAAATATTTAACCAAACATACTCTTATTTTCAGTTCTCAAATAGATTTTACGTTTCACAAATATGTATGAAAATATTTACCCTGACACTTGATATGTGAAAAAATAATTTAACTTCTAAACGCACCCTATAGCACACAACCTACACACCCGATGGCCCATTGCCAAACTCTGCAACAACCTAAATCAAATTGTGCAGATTCCATAATCTCCCAATCGGCCCCTTTTTGGTAAAGGGGAGTAATAACCCTACATCAGATTCATACACATTTTCATACACAGTTGATCTCTATGGAAATATGTAGGAAATCTGCTGTACAAATATATTTTTCCTTAGGTGAAACCTTCTCACTCCCTTTGCGTCTTTTGGCAGCCCCGCAACCCACTCGGGATCAGTGCTTTAACTCCTCCCCCACCCCGAGGCCCAGGCCCATTTATTCCCTTTTGCCACGTATGCATGCAGCCATGCCATGTCATGCGCATGGAGCTGAAGAAAAGAAAAGCAGAGCGTTGGATCATCGGAAGAATTTAATAATTTTTTAATTCTGGAAAAAATATGATTTGATTCCGACATTTGCTCCGGCGGAGGAAGGAGATCGGCCGGCGATCATGTCGTTGGTGGAGAATGCTGGAGGGGAACCGGCGGTGGGGTCGTCGGCTACGGCGCAGGCGGGGCTCGGGCAGGGCGGAGGGCGGGCTTGGGGCGGGGAGGCGGCTAAGTCGCCGGGGATGTCGCAGGTCCACCAGCGGGAAATTCGGGATTTGGAGGAGCTTCTGTCGAAGCTCAACCCGATGGCGGAGGAGTTCGTCCCTCCGTCGCTCGCGGCCGCCGGCCGCGGCGGCGGCGGGTTCTATCCCGGCGGTGTCGGGTTGCAGAACGGCAATGGTGGTGGGATTGCCAACGGAAATGGCAGTCGACGTGTGAGCTTGATTTCGTTTCCTTTTTTTGATAGATTTTGGTTTTGAATTTTTGGTTTGATTTTGGGGATGGTTGGGGCAGAAGAAGAGCGGCTATAGTCAAGGGAGGCGCCGGATGAACAGCCGGACGAGCATGGCGCAGCGCGACGAGATCATCAAGAGGACTGTCTACGTTTCTGAGATTGATCAACAGGTATATGAACACCATTTTCCATTTTGTATATTGAAATCAGTTCATTTTGGGAAACCACAAATGTTACTACTAATTCCGGACGGGTGGAGTATATGATTCCTGTATAGGTGTTTCTGGCACTTTGTTTGTACTTTGGATGATTTGCGAGCTGTTTATAGTCCGCTTATCGCGTATTGATCATTTTGGCATTGTGGGTTTTGTTTGTTTTGGCTGCTGTAGGTCACTGAAGAGCAGCTCGCAGCATTGTTCATTCATTGCGGGCAGGTAGATTATCTTTGATTTTGCGAGTACGGCCTGTTATGGTTTTTGCGGGCGATGTCTGATGCGTTTGTATCTGTTTGTTTGTGTGTTTCTATGTGTAAGGTTGTTGACTGCCGCATTTGTGGCGATCCGATCTCAGTTCTTCGTTTTGCATTCATAGAGTTTACTGATGAAGGCAAATGTTGTGACTTTTGGGGTTTCCGTAATTTGCTTTGCTGTATTTTTCCCTCTATGAGGTTTATGTTGAATCTTATGTTGAGATGTTTGTGCTTCTCCATGCAATTTTTCTGCTGCTACAGAGGGTGCGAGGGCTGCCCTGAGTCTGTCAGGGACAATGCTTGGTTTCTACCCAGTGAAGGTGCTTCCTTCAAAGACTGCAATAGCGCCGGTTAACCCAACCTTTCTGCCAAGGGTGAGAAATGTGTCAAATATTGTTGCGTATCTGTTTTTCAAGATCAATTGTTTTTGTGATTTCTACGGACTGATTGCTTTGTATGCTTTTCTTCCTGATATACTACATGGTATTGTGTTTCTCAGTCTGAAGATGAACGTGAAATGTGTGCTAGAACTATCTACTGTACAAATATCGATAAAAAGGTATCATCTTCAAACTTCTTGTCATTATTGACTAAAGCTGATAAGGAAAATTTGATTATCTATGTATTCATGTGTTCGTTCCTCTCTAGATATCTCAAGCCGAAGTCAAACTCTTCTTTGAGAGTCTTTGTGGGAAGGTCTGTCCTGAAATTTAGTAGAACCTATGTTGCATTCCTCACTAGTCTATACCCAACATTCTGGATGATCAGCTGACATCATCTTGTAGGTTTACCGCCTGAGATTGCTTGGAGACTATCATCATTCTACTCACATTGCTTTTGTGGAATTTGTGATGGTTAGTTGCTTTTTTCTATATTTATAACAATTTTGTACTTGATAGACTGCTGCATCTACTGTTTTATAGGTGTTTAATGTGACTTTTAGTGTTGTTGGGCCTGTTGGTTTGTTATTCACTTTCTTAGACAATTGCCTGATAAATGAAGCTTTTTTACATCTACAGTTACTTATTTTTTGCCAATATTGTGTATATATGTTTACATGCATATGCAACCATAGTTTGGTTTACTTACACACCAAGCCTGCTTCTTTATAAATCTTAGCATTAGGGTCGCAACATGTTTTACAAAAGCTTGTGAATTTTGTTAAAGTTACTCCAAAATTACATCTTTATGTGTATGTAGTCAGCCCTGATTGGTGATTTTCTTTATTGCTTTTGCGTCTTTAGATTCTAGAAGCCAAATGAAACTTACCTTGACAAGGAAAAAAGTTAATTTGTGTGACTTTTACAAAGATCAAGTTCCGTTCATATATTTTATTTTCCAATTTTTGTGATTTGATAAATAATATACTGTGGTTTTCCTTGGTTGTGGCATCTGGTTCTCTGTCATGTGATAGTGAGGATCATTTTGGAGTTTTATCACGACAAGCTTCTTTACTACTTTTTTATGGTTGAAAAGTGTTCGCAGTTATCATTTTTTTTAAATGCTTGAGAAGTCTCTCAAGTATATCATATATCATAGTCATTTTCTAATTTTTTTTCACGAGGCATGGCATTTTCCTCTTTTATCCGAAGTTTAGATTTTTTCTGTAAGTTTTATGGATTGCCTCATGCTTCTGTAAGCGCTGCTGCTGGGCACACGGTATTGTGGCCCTAATACTAGGCCTAAAGTGGTAATGCATGGCCTCGAATATTCATCCTCATCTTAACTAACACGACCTTATCCAATTATAGGTTGCAACATGGATTTTTCTGTTTTGGATCGCATGGATTTTTCCCTTTGATTTTGAGATAACATTTGGTATCTGGTTTTAGTATATCATTTTCCGTGTCTTCAACTGAAACATAATTGCTTAGTTTAGTGAGCATAATTGATGTCATAGGTAAGTGTAGGAACTTAAATTGGACATGAAATTTTTCCTTAGTGTTCTTTTTAAAGGCATGGTTGTCTATATTCTGCGAAGAAAGTGAAGATTGTTTAGCAAACTTGTTGTATGTCCATGGATGAACTGTTAGCGGATTTACCAATTAGTCTTGCCACAATTTACATCATCAACTGTGTGCTGACGTAGTTTTAGGATATGATGCCAAGCTGATGAGGAGGGGAAGTCCATATAGGACAAATTAATTTGGAGATTCCTGAAGATAGACTAAGAAAATTTGCTTTCTCTTACAAAAAAGATGACACAAAACAGGCTAGAATGGAGGCGTAAGATCCATGTTGCCGACCCCAAATTGTTGGGAAAGGGCGCTATTGTTTATGATTATGATTGTTAGGGTATAGCAGAATTCCTTTTTGCTAATTTCCAGTTAGTTTTATACATGGAGTGATCATGCGATCTCCAAATGATATTGCGATGTTGAAAGTTTAACCATTCATTGACTATTTAACTATCTCAATTTGAACAAGTTTTTTCTATTATTTTGGTTCTTAATGATGAAAACATTTAACCCATATAAGATAATAGTTTCTTTATGTTGAAATATTATTTTAACGATGATGCAAATAACCAGTCTAAGGCTTTTTGAACTTTTATTAAATATATCTGTTCAGGATCCCCCTGCATTATAATTGTGCCACAACTCCACTCATTAACATATTATTATGTAGTGTTGCTAAAAAAACAAATATTCTATTATTATGTAGTTTATAAGTGCATACTTGCATTGCAAAAATATTAATCTGGACATATTTCAATGACAAAATGGTCATTTTGTCAGGCTGAAAGTGCAATTGCTGCTTTGAACTGCAGTGGTGTGGTTCTAGGATCCCTGCCGATAAGGTCTGTTTGCACGGTGGAATATATTTTTATTGCTATTGAAGCTGTAGTAACATTTCTTACTGCAAGGAGGATGTTATCTTGGTTTGAATTTCTGAATGCACTTCCTTAATATATTCAGGGTTAGCCCATCCAAAACCCCAGTGCGCCCACACGCGTGCTCCACGTCCAACTATGCATTGGACTCTTGCAAAGCGTCAAACTTGTCTTTAAGTATATAGCTGCACATATATACACAGTCCTAAGTTATTTTCAGGTATGGCTTTCCTTCAGAGTTTACTTTTACTGTTTTTTTGTCCCTGAATTACATGTGAATCTTGATATCTAGAAGAGAGTGGCTGTTCTCAGCAAATGAGAGAGAGAGAGAGAGAGGATTGTTCTGTCCTGGATAGGGAAGAGGTTGGAACTTCCGAGGAAATGTGATTTAAATTTATCATTACTTATCATACTATGTTGTAAGAATGAATTTGGATCTCTGTTGTTGGTAGCTAATTCACGGTGGAACAATTTTTTAAATCCTGGGTGCGTCCCCCCAGTTAGGAAGGAACTTCCTATAGCGTGGGGCTGAATGGTTAGCCCCATTGAACAGAACCACCGTTGGCCTTTGCCTCCACTCATTCCTGAACTGACTTGTCTCCGGTGGAGATCATGCTGTTGCATGCCCCCCTGGCAGCCCGCCATCTACCTGCGCCGTTCCTCCCATCTTTGATAATGGATTTGAGTTGATTGACGCGTTGGTTCAAAAACTGTACCACAAGGTCGGATCTGCTTCACCAGCGAGGCCGCTGATGAAGCTTCACCGACCGTTGATTTCTGAAATTGACTGTGCACAGGAAGGCTCGTGTGTTCGGTCAAAATCATATGTATGTCGGGCAGATGCACCTTCCCTGTGCACCGTTGATTCCATAAAATCAGTGGTCGGCGAAGCTTCATCAGCAGCCATGCTGGTGAAGCTGCACTAGCAAATTCCGTTTTCGGCCACCAATATGCTCTGATATGTTATTTATATATGCAATGCTAGATGATCCCCAGGATGGACGGCTCCTGGCGGTGTGAGGGTAAAATCCCAGGTATGGCGGGCACACCTATTAATTTCTTCTCGTTGTGAAGAGTAGAGACCGTTGCAACTTGCAGGACGCTCTTTGCTTTGCATGACCTGCGAGCGGTCCTTGGGAGTTTGGATATCCATTCAGGTACTGACTGCGACGTGGAGGGTAAAACCTAAAATTCGCTTGCATGAGTGTGTTTTTTGTCTACTTTCTTGTGTGTGAAAATATGATTGTACATTCCGTCCAAGTTCTTGTTGCCAAAAATAAATAAATTCTGTACAAGTTCTTAGGACTTGATTGGAAGGCGCAGTTAACCGTATCTCACAACCAATATCGGTGGGCGTGTGATTAAGATAGGGTTCAAACTCAGGGACCTTCACTTTACTAAAGAGACTAGCAATTCCCCAACATCGGTTGGTTTTGTCCATTTCTAATTCGAAATGGTAGCTTGTGCACATTGTCACAAGAAGCTATTCTTGGTTATGCAAAAAAAAAAAAAAAAAAAAAAAAAATCTTATCAGGGCCCCGGAGCTTGATGGACGCGTATCGGCTTATATTGGGGCTACCCAATTTCCGTCAGGGGTGAGCTTTTACGCAAGGGCATCATTACAAGGGGGCAGGTAGGTTTGATTGCCTTGGCCCCTGCCCCTTCCTACACATAAGCTATCGATCACAGCGACATATGTTCGAATAGGTGACCGACCAAACACATGTCAACTATTTCCTGCTTATTTTTTCGTCTACGACAAAAATCTATGTTTTCTATTGCTAATTCTATTTTCTTACTTTCTGTGACAATTTATGTAAATGTATTTCTATGTTATAACCTTTTATATAGTCCCATCTGGGAAAAAAATGATTTTTATGGAAGCCAATTTAATTATGTTTTTACTACACCCACTAATTACTATGAGAAGGATAACATGAAACTATTAACAGGGGACAACTTTCCTAAGGCAATGAGACTATTAATAAAATGGGAAGGAAGGAGGGAGTATTGATAAGGAAATACACTTAAATAAGGGGTGCTGATTGTACTAGCTGGTGTTACTAAGTCATTTATATACGATATTATTAACCAAAGAATACAAGTTTAGATATCCTTTAACTCCAATTGCATAAGGTTCTTTTTAAAACTGTCGTTAGCTAAAATCAAATAAAAAAGCACTGACATTAGTAAAGAAGGATAAACTTGTATGAACACATATTAACACACTAATAGCAAGGCTCAATTCCCCCAACCTTTGGCAAATTAAATAGCACTATGCTATTTATTCAACCTAGGGCAGGGAGACTTGTAAGATAACCAAGTTTTCCAAAAGCTCGTATTTGGAAACTTGGAAACAGAAATCTTATTTATTTATTTTATATTCCACCCATGCAAGATAACCTAGTTTCTAATTATCCAAAATAAAAAAAGATAATCTATCCCAAAAGCTCGAGATGTTAGGAAACTCCTAAAAGAAAATCTTATTTACTGGTTTTATATTCCAACAAGACTCACTTAATGAATCTAGTGCATATTGTGAAGGTAAGATCACTGGTCCTCGTCTTCTGTTTTGCATGTCCTCTCCAAAGGAATGGCACACGAGTGCTCTCCTTAGCACGTTGCTCATGGAACTCAGTGAGTATTTCACCGATCATCTGCACATTGTTATTAAGAATTAAATTGAAATTCTCGGTTCCATGGTGCTAAAAGCCTAAATGACCATAGTCATATAACCATCGGGCGAACGAAATTTTCATTCTCCCGCCCAGCTTCAGCCCTTTCTCACCACCCCTCACGCTTCTTTGTCGATCGCCTCCCCTCTACATCAAAATAACTGGGGCTCTCAGAGAGCAAGCGTGTATTGGCAATGCCTGCCTCAGACTCATGGATTGGGCCAGGAACCGAAGGCTGATGAATTATATATCAAGGAGGAGGCCGGTGAGTTGCTCGTTTTTTTTTCCTAGATCTTCTTGCTTGGTTTTGGGCGTTGGTTTGATTGCAGTGTACTTCCCAAATTTACGCGAATTTACTTGCTGATAAGATGAACAATGAAATAATCTAGCTGTTTGTTTGCGGATTTCAATTTTAACTTCTGAAATTGTTGTGAGCTATGATAATCGTGTTTTGAGCTGCAATCAGCAATAGACAGTTTGGGGCACGACAATGAAGATGAGGAGAATGATTGATGGTTCAGCTTCAGGAACCATTTTTTTCTTTCATATTTTGGTTTATACAATTCCTCCATTTTGTCTCACAATGCCCGGTCCAAGTCCGGGGAAAAGGAGGAGGGTTAGCCGGCCGTAAAAACTCCATCAATCTCCGTGGAACTTACACCAAACATTCTAGCTAGAGCTAGGTCATTCCCTGCGACGCATTGTGCCAAAACCCGGGTGCGATGATAAGTAAGCAAGGGTTGGCTAGGCATTCCTTGGAAGTGACGCATTGTAACAACGCCCGGTTGCAATGAAAAGTGAGCAAGGGTTATCGCATTAGTCTGGACGAACGCGAGTAAAGAAGCTGGTCCATGAGCGTAGGATTAGAGTGACATCGTGGAATATTGGGACTTTAAAGGGTAAGAGTATGGAGTTAGTAAAAATGCTCAAGAGAATGAGGGTTAACATAGCTTGCTTGCAGGAGACTAAGTTTGTAGGAGAGAAGGCTAGGGAACTGGGAGAAGACTTTAAACTAGTGTATGTAGGTTAAGTTTTAAATAGGAATGAGGTGAGTATAGTGGTGGATAAGAACTCGAGGCAAAGTCTTGTAGGTGTCAAGAGATTTAGTGATAGAATTATATTAGTGAAGCTAGTGATAGGGGATTTCATAATTAATGTTGTTAGTGCATATGTACCTCAAGTAGGATCATGGAAAATCGTCTCGCCGATATATCGCCGATATATCGGTATCGGGCCTAAACCGATACATCGATACCCATCAATATCATTTTTTTCAAAAATTCCAAATATCGGCGATATATCGCCGATATATCAGTTTCGGACCGATATATCGGTATTTTTTTAATTAAAAAAATATTTTTTTAAAAAAAAAAATTCAATTTTTTTTTTTGAAAAAAAAACCTTTCTTGTTTGTTTTCTATCCTAATAGGCATATTTTGAAATTTATTCTTTGTTTAAATTAGTATAACTTATTTTAGAAGTTAGATTGTGAAAATATACGGTAAAAACTAGTTTTTGACTACCGATATTTTTTTACACAATATCTCCGATATATCTCCGATATTTCGTTTCTTTGACCGACCAATATTTTACCGATATCCGATACGACATTCCATGAGTAGGATTACGAGAGAACTTTAAGAAGCAATTTTGGGAGGAAATAGACTTAGTAATGCAAGGGATACCTAACGGGGAAAAGATTATTATAGGAGGCGACTTAAATAGGCATGTAATGGAGAAGAATATAGGATTTGAGAGGGTGCATGAGGAGTACGATTTTGGGGAGCTGAATGAAATGGGAGAAGCTATTCTTGATTTTGCAATAGCAAACGATCTAAGCATAGAAAATACCTATTTTAAGAAGAGGGAAGAGCATCTAGTAACTTTCAAGAGTGGACCTCACAAGAGCCAAATAGATTTTTTCTTAGTTAGAAGCGAGGACAAAAGTATATGTAAGGATTGTAAGGTTATACCCGGAGAACATATAACACTTCAGCATAGATTAGTTGTTTTAGATGTTCACATAAAGGGGTGGAAGAAGCGAAGTTCAGATAAAGTAGAGTCTAGGATCAAGTGGTGGAACTTGAAAGGCGAGATGTTCAACACTTTTGTGGAGAAGTTGAGGATTGAAGGAGATTGGAACTTAAACGAGGAGCCAACACTGATGTGGGTAATCATGACTAATTGTATTAAAAAAGTGAGAAAAGAAGTACTTGGTGAGGTGAGGAGGAGAAGGAACATTAAAAAAGAAACATGGTGGTGGTGTGAAGAAGTTCAAATAGTCATAAAAGGAAAAGAAGTGTTTCTTTAAGCAACCCAATGGGCAGAAAAAGGACCTATTTCATTGTTTGAAAAACGAATCTACCTCATCAAAATGGATACATAAATTGTTCCCTTACAATCCAGATCCCATTATCAATCTTTATGGTCATTCTTTAATTTTACACACGAAAGATACAGCATGAGGAGAAAATATGTTCGTACATGCACACAACACGAAGGAAAGCAAAATAAAAGAGTATTGCCAAATTATGATTTGTCTACAAGTTATTTAATAACTCCTCCATCAAATAAGACAATACTTGCAACAATACAACATAGCATATAGCATCTGGGTTTAAGTTAATTGGAACAGAAAAGCAAGCACATGTACAATTAAGCAACATGCTTAGTGGCTCTTTACGGACTGGAATGTCCTATTTTGATAAAAAAAGATGCTTGGCGAGAAGACACGGAGCTGGTGGGGTGGGTGGCCGACCAGGGACAGGCTCCTTGCCAAGTTAATTACACAAAAGCATCTATGTTATGTCTAAGATTTGAAGGCTATAGAGTAAACTTAGACAGATTCTATCAAGATTGAGTCTTCATTAACCTAATAAAACTCTACATTTAGATGCTTTTCCCCCTATTCTCTGTTTTTAATTGTTTGAGCTTGAATCTGACTCTTCCTCGTAATATTCTCCCTCTTAGACGAGATTATACCAAAGATTATAGGTGCGTTTAGAAGTTGAAAAGGATTTGTGACGAAAATCTATTACAACTGAAATTTGTAACCTTGAAAGGAGAGCTGACGGTAATAAATGACTTTCAGCTATGAAAGATTTATTTCACAACTGATTCTCACTATTATGTATTTCAGGTTTTTCACATCTTTCAGGGTGAAATATCAAAATTGTTGATGAATTCTCGTCGTCACTGACACAACTTCCAAATGCATTTTACGTCTTTCACGAATAAAACACTAATTTTTCACCCCAAAAAATGATTTTTTCAACTTCCAAATGTGAGTCAGTCTAGCCAGAGCGTGCTGCAAGTGTGGCAGATGTTAGATCAGCCAGCCCTACAGCGCTGGCTAGATTTTTCCTTTGTGTTATTTGAATATGCATTCTCCTTCGCCCGAACGTTAGCACCTCAACGCCGAGATCCACCTCGTCATCATCGGCGGCAGCAGGTCCAGTTCCAGACTAGGTCTAGAGGACAAACGGTCACCGACGTTGCCCTCTTCCTCCTTCCCTCTTCGGCGCACCGGCACGAAGCCGTGCCTCGGCCGACCACTGTGGCAGCACGACCTCTATCTCCGCCTACACCCTTCTCTACTTCAATCTTCCTTGCCTCATCCGCCCCCCTTGGAGCTCCGCTGCGCACAGCAGCGGGGTGGCATTTCAGCCTCGCCGAAGTGGGATTGGGAAGAGGGCAAAGTGGGATTGGTTCGGTTTGTTGGGGGGATTGGGTTGGGTTTATATTTTTTTTTCCAAAATTTGAATTTATAATTTAAAACCAGACCAAGTGTGGACAACTGCACTGCCTGACAAGAGGGATGATGTGCCATCTAACGAATGGTGCTAACCAGGCTGTGTATGCCAGTGCTGTAGAGAAGAGAAGTGTTTTACCAATATCAGTATCCATATATAAAAGATAGAAAAACTAATTACAAAATACTTACATAAAACGCAAAACAAAAATGAACCTACAAACAAGCCAGCTCGAGCTAGGCTTAAGTTAATGTTTAGTTGAGGACCGGATACAGATCAGTAACTTCTCATAGCCCCAGTAAGGTTAATGTTTAAGAACACAGATTCTGAAAATGTACATCATTCATTGCATTTGAAACATGGCTTGAGCCAGAAGCAAAGGCTTTACTGATCTCAAGATTACAAGAGCTTGGGGGAAGAGACTCGCTCATACAAGCATGGTTTTAAAAACCGGACCGGACCAGCCATTCCGACCCGGTTTGACCAGAGCCGGACCTATCCAGGTCGTATTTTTATCTTAATTTTAGCAGATTAGGAGGCTGGAAGGGACAAGGTCTACAAGGCTACAACAAGACCACATGTATAAAAAGAAAAACTCACAAAAATTAAGATGATATAAATTACTAAAACTCTTTCAATAGATTTGAATATAACATTATAAAGATTTAATTCTCTTACATAATAGCAAGTGACAACACAATGGCGTGATAGAGAGTGATGAGAGGTGGCTACATATGAAGGGTAGAAGGCTCTAGATGCACAAGTCTTCATTCATCATTTGGTGGCTGAATGAAATGAATATAGGTCAAAAGTAACATAGAATTGTAATTTTTTTTGGGATGAGGGGAGGAGATGAGGAGGGTCAACAAACTTCTAGAGGTATGAAGATCCAACAATGCCTAGTTGGTGTCTTGGTATCAGCCAATGGAAGATGGGGATCCCATTTTGATAATCCCTAGTGCATCACCATATATAAGACCTTTTTAGTTACAAAAAAAAAGACCCTTTTCATCCTTACGATTCCATAGGAAGCATTTATCATAAGGCTAACTGGCTAACCTGAACCATTTTTTATGTTCAGTATGAAATTTTGACTATTATCAACAGGCTCCTAAATATTCTTTAAGATATTTTTATATTTTTTACATATATAATCCTTATGAAATTTTAACTATTATATACATATATAATGTGAGTTTAAGGTCTATCTTTTCACCTTGGAGCTAAGGAACACTCCATATCAATGTTGGGTGGTGCAGGTACATGACCTTGGTTTGGTGTTACTCAAAGTGCGTGGATTGTGGAGATAATGAATTGCAATTGGTTATGGATGGGGAGTTTTTTAGAGAAAGAATCACATGGAGTGGGGTATTCCTTCTTTATCTAATTATATACAGCTGGATGAGGGTGTGGGTCGTTGGATTAACCTTTTGGGAAAGATGGATGTAGATGCCCCTCTTTTTGGGGAATGCAAATGGATTAGGAAAGTAGATAAGTTGTTCACCTTTTGAAGAAATAACACCACCTTTTCCATGGAGAGAAAAGAAATAATAATTATGCTTTCGTACTTTTAAAAAGTCAAGTTTAGAAAGAGGAGCAAAACCAAGTTAATTGTATTCACCCAAAGCAAATCTTCTCTACTCTTGGAAAGAAGTAGTGATGATCCATTACCACTTAAATTTTTGTGCACCAATTCTTCTTTGGTATTACATCCTTCTGCCTGAACATGGAACATATCCAATTCTGCGTGTTTACAGGATGCAGGATGCTGGTCGTTGATATGTGAAAATTGTGTGGGTTCCTCAATGGGCCTTGCAGAAGTAATCACAAGGGCTTGCCGTAAATACAATGTTTGTAAGTTTATTCTGATACATCGTTTCTTAAAATTTTGCTGTAAATTTGTAAATATACTTTTTGAAGTGAAAAACACGCCTCACTAATCAGATTTCACAACCTTGTGAGTTGTAATTCAGATTAGCATATCCCTAACTCACAGCATACCCATAGTATACCCCTCAATAATGCCCCATTAAAGAAGATCAGAAGGTAAGGATTCAATTCCACACCTTATAGCACAAATGATCTGTTATGGAGTATAACACAATTTACACTTATCTCAGTAACCTTTTAAGCCTGATTCTCAATAGGACCCAGTGACAAACTTCTTTCTCACACGCAATCAAACCACACCTAATTATCGCCTCTAAAGGTGATAAAGCAGAATTTTAGCAGGTACATACAGCAAGGCCTTCGGGCTTATTCGAACTGCTGATCGGGACGAGGCAGACTCCCAGAGGTCCCTTCCGTAGGCTATATCTACAATACCCTATAGTCATTGAGGCAAACATCAAGCCAGCTCAAAGCAAAACACGAAATTCCATTTCATGCACCACATAATAATATGCGTATCGACTCTGGCCTTTCAAACAAATTGGAAAAAGAGACACAACATTTCATATATACAACTGGCGCAACACAATTTCTCAAACCAAATAAGCAAACAGAACAAGAGTTATTCGGAGGCTATTGTCCACAGCTTCCATACGATAAGCATTCATAATAACTGCGAATAATGTAAACCTGTCTTCCAAGTGTCATAGTAGTCATCCACTCATCTTGACCATAGCATCCCATAAAATCATTGCATCCTTTCTCGGCCGACGGTCCAAAGCTAAATCTCCCTCCCTCGGCCAGGTACATGTGATGATATTCTTCCCCTCTGTAAAACTTTTTGTATACAGAATCTCAGTCACTATCTTCATGTTCAATAGCTTTTGCGGCTTCTCGAATGATTTCCTTGCAGTTTTTCTTGCTCCGGCGTGTAAAAGTATATTCCAGATCCATACAGTGTTCCAGCATCATTCCCCTACAATCACACGCAACATTATCGACTATAGCACAACAAATAACTTGATTAAAATACTAGCCCAACCCAATATTTTGTACATCCATATCTAAAACCTTTCACTACTCCCTAGACATTGTTACTATTCAAAATACAGACAACCATGCCAAAGAATGTAGGCATTGTCTTAAAACGTGAAAAAGAAAGGAGTGGTCAAGGCTTTAACAGTAAATAAGGACAGCTAAATCAGTGAAATCTAATGTGTGACAATAGCATACTCAAGTTCTTTGTTCGTATCCTCTTAATGTTATCACTAAGATAACAAAGACAAATTACAATGTTAGGCATCAGGCCAAATTGTGGTACCATGAAAGAACCAGATTACAAAAACCACCAATTACGGTACCACCTACTATATTGGGATCTCAACACCATTTCCCACCATCATTCTGCATTCCATACTCATTCATCCAACCACTCGATCCATGCTTGCCTCTCCTCCAGGAAAGCTGAAACTATAACCTTCCTATACAAGTTTAACATTTTGTAACACATTAACAATTAAATAACACCATTGAGCTCTCTGTTATATAATCTGAGAGTAATAGAACCTTGGCAACTAGCATTCTATGATTCTACATATTAGTCCCAAAACAGCTATCCTGTGCAAGCTATTTTAACAATCAAGTAACAACAAATTATGTTGTACTTAGGTGTTACTTTATTGATAATATTTAGGTCAGTCATAATGTACACAGTTAAACATGGAACTTCTAAGAAATAGGACATTAAATACCTGGATAGCTGTAACCCAAAACTTCATGTTGATGTCCATATAGTATACAGCTTGTAGCAGTCAAGTAACAAAATAATTTGTAGTATATTCGGTATCAAATTTGGGACACTACTTGAGTTGGACATAATTAGCACAAATTTATTTATTTATTTTGAGAATAGCCAAGAGGCCAGAACACAAACTAGAAATTACAACACAAAGGTATCAAAAGGATATACTAGAATTTGAAGTTTTTTTATGGTAATTTCATGCTGATGTTGTATGTGAATGTGAAGAACGGTGCAAAGATGCTAGTCTCCCAATAAATTGCTCAGTTAGTAACAATCTTCACGAAGTACAGGAGAACATTCCACTTATAATCAGAAAACCAATTTCTCCATCGAGATATCCCAGATTACATATTAGGAGTATATTTAAGAGATAGCAGAATCAAACCCTTTAATGACATAACTGTTGATATTAAGTTAATTGTTATTTTTCAAGACCATAATCAATATGTTCATAAGAATGTACATCAGCATCGAAGAACATAAAATACTAAGTTATGCCTAGTCTACTCATAATCATAATCATAATCAAGTAGCGCCTTTTCCCAACTATTTGGGGTCGGCGACACGAATCTTACTCCTCCATTCCAGCCTGTTCTAGCCTACCTCTTTTGTAAGAGATAGTAAAGTCAAATCCTTTCTTATTAACTCCATCCAAGTTCTCTTAGGTCTCCCTCTCCCTCTTTTAGCATCGTTTACATGTATCCCTTCTAATTTTCTCAGAGGGGCATCTAAAGGTCTCCTTTGCATATGCCCATATCAACGAAACCTACATTCTCTCAGCTTCTCCCCTAAAGACGCTACTCCTAGGCTCTCACGAATATATTCATTTCTAATCCTATCTCTCCTAGTTATCCCAGTCATCCACCTTAACATTCTCATTTCGGCTACATTCAACTTATCTATATAACTCCTCTTTGGTGCCTAACACTCCGCTTCATAGAGTATTGCAGGCCTAATGGCTGTCCTATAGAACTTGCTTTTAAGTCTTTTTGGAACCCGCCTATCATATAACACTCCCGAGGCTGTCCTCTACTTTACCCACCCCGCATTTATCCTATGCACCACATCACTATCAATATCCCATTCTTTCTGGATAATGGATCCTAAGTAACGGAATTGATCACACCTTGACACTTCTTACCCATCTATTTCAACTAGGGCTCTATCTATAGTTCTACCTTCCTTAAAAATAAATTCCATGCACTCCGTCTTAGTCCTACTTATTTTAAAAGCTTTTGATTCTAGAACATCCTTCTACAATTCTAATTTCGCATTTAAACCTACTTTACTCTCATCAATTAAAACTACATCATCTGCAAAAAGCATACACCAAGGTACATTATATTGTAAATGACTATTAAGCTCATCCATAACTAAAACGAAAAGATACGGACTTAAGGCTGACCCTTGATGAAGACCTACTGTAACCGAAAACTCCTTAGTTTTTCCCCCAATAGTTCGCACACTAGTCACAACCTCCTCATACATATCTTTGTGATATCTATGTAACCTCTTATGACACCTTTCTTCTTCAAAACACTCCAAATAAGCTCTTTCGGCACTCTATCGTAGGTTTTTTCCAAATTTACGAAGGCCATATATAAGTTTTATTTTATATCGTTATACATCTCAACTAACTACCGTAGTAAAAATATAGCTTCCGTTGTTAACCTCTCTGCCCAGTCTACTCAAAGCAAGAAATTTTTTAAAAGGAATATATAATTAAACTAAAACAAGTGACATTAAAGTTTGTATAAATAACATAAAAAGTGAAATTATAGTAGGCGGATTTAGAGAACCAGGCGATTCAGCCTGGTAGGGTCATGGCGAGCCAAGAGGACGTCGATAACTACGCTCATCCTTTACAGAAATTTGAAGGCAACATCAGGAAGAAAAAACATGGAATTGAGTTCACTGCAATATAAAAGGGGAGACAATGTAGAGCGCAGAGACTATAAGCCTCAACACCTCTTCATTTTCGTCTCGCAGGCGCGAGCACAAATTATATCTTCATTATGCTCGGGTAGACAAATTTGGACAGCAACACAACAGAAATTGAAAAGTTCGGACTTTGAATACTCACCCGTTCCATATTAATAGTCCCATTTGGTTTTACTAACAATCAAATATGACTATCAATATGGAACGGATGGAGGGTGTAACTCGCCGGGGAAAGGATTCCTCGCCGAGGGAGTACCTGCAAGAGCGGCGGCGGCGTTGTCAATCCTGGACAAGTAGAGATTTGACATGCTGGATCTTGTAGTAATCCTCTCCCTCAGCTTCTTTCACCCGAGCATTAAATTTCTTCCTCATTTTGATCAGCTCTAATTTGTTGAGAGTTGTGATGTTCCGGAACCCTTCTGGAAGCATGCCTAGTTTCCGACAATCATTAATTCGGATGTGGCTCAACCTTGGAAATGCCCCTTCTTCCACTTCCCATACTTCCAATCGAGTTAATTCTTCAAGTGCCAAGAACTCAAGTCTTGGGAAACCTCCACTAGAGCTGACAAGTCTACTTCCCATGTACGAATCAAAGCTCAGTTCCAGTATCCGAAGGCTGGGCAGGTGCTGCAGCTCTTCAAATGGGTCGCTTCTTAACTTAGACCATCCCAATCTTAGCTTGCTGAGTTTTGGAGGGAAATCATGACGACTAGGCAGTTTATCCAACTTCCCAAACAATACTAATTTCGTGAGGGACTCCTTCCCCACAAGATGCATCGACATTGGTTCCAGCAATAAGTCAGTCTCCAGCGTCAATGACCGGAGGTGCATCATTTTGGCAATACAGTTAGATTGTCGTGGGTCAAAACTTTCATCCACGGCCATGACCCTTGCTCTTAGAGTCCGGAGGCTATTCGATTCAGGGAGAGGGACCCCTCGAAGTCTAATTCTTTCCTGCCAAGTCATCAGCAAATGCCTGAGTCGAGGCAATTTGAGGACGAAGTCTGGGATGCGATCAACACCACATTGTGCAACATCTAAGGTTTCCAAATTGCTAAGATGTCTCAAAGAGGATGGAAAAACTTTTAACTTGGTCTTTTTCAATCCCAAGTACCTTAGATGAATTAAGGCCCCGAATTCCTTTGGCAAACGGGTGATGCCTACACCCACTAGATCAATCACCCTCACCAACCTGAACCCTCTGAATAAATGTTTGCACTCCGTCTTTCTTAAATCATAAGTACCGGCAAAAGTCAAGAAAGTACGGAGGCATTTTAATGAACCGGCTTGAGAAACATAGCTATTAATCGATGCATTCTGAATTATAGACTGCCTACGTGCTGACATACCGCTCATTGCATTGCCTTCATCATGCCCCTGCCCCTGCCCCTGCCAAACATGGACAAAATTGACTTGTTGACCTACTGAGATGCAAAAATCATGTAGAAGATCATGGATGTGGCATGAGTTAATCCTGCCATCATACTTCAATGTCTTAATTTGAACCAAGCTTCTGCGAACAAGCTCCTTCAAGTACTCGTGTCCAGTTTCTTCTTTTGTTAAAGCGTCTCTTTTTTCAATGAACCCCTCCGCTACCCATAGTAATATCAATTTAGTTGCAGAAATCACAAAATCCTCCGGAAAAGCACTTAAGTAGAGAAAACATGGTTTTAAGTAGTAAGGAAGATCACTGTAGCTCAACGCTAAGATTTCACTTATTCTATTTTCACCTTCTAAAAGCTCCCATTTCATGCTTTTCAAAAGAGCTTCCCATTCACTTAAATTCTTCTCTCTTCCCCTCAAAATTCCTCCTAACACAGCCACCGCCAAAGGTAAGCCACCACATTTCCGCACAATTTTCTTCCCCAAGTCCTCTAAATCTGAAGGACAGCCGAGAACTTTCTTACAAAACAGTTCCCAAGCCTCTTTTTCATTAAGGACCCGTATTTCACAAGGAGGCCTTCGAGGATTTGCATACTGACCTACATCTTTCTTTCGAGAGGTAAGCATTACTACACCTTTGTTGTCTACAACTGGAAATATGTGTTTTAACAAATCCCAATCTTGTTTGGTCCATACATCATCAAGTACGACCAAGTATCTCTTACGCTTAAGGTAGAGAGAGAGTTCTTCTCCCAACTCTTGTTCGTTCTTCTCCTCTATCTCTTTCATTTTTTTTTCGTCTAGTTTATTTATACAATTGACATCTGCCATAATCTTCACTAAGAGTTCTCTTGACAGAATAAATGGTTTAGAGACAGTAACCCATGAGCGATGATGAAAATGATTCCTCACTAAATCAGAATTGTAGATTCTCCTAGCGAGGGTTGTCTTACCTATTCCGCCCATACCTATTAAGGAAACAATGGAGTTGTTTGCATCACCTGTAATGAGCTGATCCACCAACGATTGAGCTTCATTTTCCATTCCCACTAGACCTATTTCGTCTTCTATGGATGATTCTCTCCTTTCGGCATGGAAGAGGCTTTGGTTTGAGGAAGAGGCTTCACTTTTGTTTATGTCTCCAAGTTTGAATTTTTCTCCATTAGCTAAAATTTCTCTGAGGCTTTGCCGGATACCTTGAATTTTTGTGCCAACTAAATGCACTTTTAGCAGTTGTATAGGGCATAAAATCCAACTTCCGACAACACTTGTTCTTCGTTGTTGTCGCTCAACCTTAAAAATGCATGTCTCAATCAGATCCTCTGATTCATATGCTACATCTTGAATCTGTTTAAATAATTCCTTCTCCACCCAACCTTTCTGCTTTCCCTCAACTTCACGGAGGAAAGCTTTGATCATTAAGAGGTCACGACGAAGCAGTTTTATACTATTCTTCACTCCAAATAGGAAACGCACTTCTTCATCAATCAACTCAATCGACTTAGCAATTACAGGTTGGAAGAGTCCCAAGTCCATGCTGCTTCTGAAGCTTCTACTTACTCAAAGAATAGGAAAGAAGCGCTGCAAAGATGTATTGCCCACCAGCTGTATGTAAAGGAATTAATCAGCAAGTGAAACATTGATTACAATTACGAGAAAGAAACATCTAGATACAAAAGAACTTGAGGCCAATGCCTCTGCTCGACAACTAATAAAGACTTCTAACAAGTGGCAATTTCCTGATAAAAGTTTGAAAAAACGTTGATTAAAAGTAAGATCGGACCGGCAACATTACAACTAATGTTGTTTAAACGTGCCAAAAGAGTAAAATAAATGTGTCACCCTCGGGCCTCTTCAATCAGCTTGCGCCTCTCGGCCTGCTTAATTAAGGTAGATAGACCTTTGGCACACGGTGAATAGGTAGGGAGATAGGGGATATCCCTGCCGAATGCCAAGGGTAGGGGTAATCTGGCCTGTCGGCTGGCCGTTGATGAGGATCTCATAGTGCACAGACTTCACACAGGCTATCACCATACTCCCCATCCATGATCAAAACCAAGACGCGTTATTATCTCTTCCAGAAATCCCCACTCCACACGGTCGTAGGATTTGGACGCTTCATTGCCATCTTACCAAGGAATTTCGTATCAGATATCGATAAAATATCGGTGAGTTTAAGAGACAAAATATAGGAGATATATAGGAGATATTTGTAAAAAAATATCAATGGTCAAAAACTAATTTTTACTATATATTTCACAATTTAACTTCTAAAATAAATTATACTAATTTAGACAAAGCATAGATTTTAAAATATATATAAAAATACATAATATGATGGGAAACAAATGATAGCAACCGATATATCGGCAATATATCATCAATATTGTAAAAATATTGAAAAACCGATATTTATCTATCGATATCGGGCGATATATCGTCAATAGATACAGAGTTCCTCGCATCCTACCAACCTTGCCTTGGCATCTCGTCCTCATCGTATGAAGCGTTTCGAAAGCAATCAGTAGGTTGTCTATAATCAACCTACCCGGGATGAATGCACTCTCGCTTTCAGAAATAAGAAGAGGGAGAACAATCTTCAACCAATTAGCCAACGTCTTGGCAATGATTTTATAAAGTACATTGCAGAGACTGATCAGTCAATACAGAGGATGTCTTGCAAGGCCCCTGCACTTCCGAAATCAAAACAATAAAAGTGTGGTTTATCTCTTCCAGAGTTGATTTCTCCTCCCAGCCCTTCCTCACTGCCATACCATTAGGCCCAGGGGACATGGTAGGATACAGAGCAAAAAGAGCCATGTGGATCTCCTTGTCCGTGATCGGGGCAAGGAGACTGTCATTCAACTCAGGCGTCACCTTTCTCTCTATCAATCTTAGCACTACTTCCATCCCCTCCGGTTCCCCAGTCAAGAACAACTTCTGCAAATATTCCGTGAAGCACCCGTTGATCTCGTACTCCCCCTCCTTCCATGCCCCATCTCCCCCCTCCACTCCATCGACCCAATTCTTATGACGCCTCTGGGAGGCCTTCTAATGAAAAAAACTAGTGTTCTGGTCTCCATCCTTGATCCATGTGGCTTGAGCTCTCTGACTCTAGAGGATCTCTTCCCTTTTGAGAAGCTCATCCAATTCAGCTTGCAGGTCTCCCCCCACGCCTGCTGATCATCCGTCGCCTCTAAATCCCCCATCTTTCTCTTTACTTTCTTGATCGATCGAGTAACTTGGCCAAATTCATCTTTATTCCATTCATCCAATCTGTTGCCACATTCTCTAATCTTGCCATGTAGGGACTTCATATCCTCCATCTCATCCGGGTTCATCCAGACCCTAACCCTCGGCAATTCCACGCCAAGGCCTTCATTGCTCCAGGCGGGGCTGTCCCGCAGCCGCCGCCTTTGAATTGTCCTTCTGTGCAATCCCCTCCTGCATCACCGCCACGGAAATGGATGCCCAGTACACAGCCTCATAGCCCCGAGCCACCACCTCCCATTCGTCTCCTCGTCTCACCCCTCCCATCTAGTACTTCTCTTCCCTTAGATGCTCCCTTTTCAGGCTTTTAGGTAATGCAACAGTCTCTTTCCCTTCATCCCCTTCCTCCAGGGCAAGAGCCCTTTTGCTTCCTTCCACATTCTTGCACCTCCTTGTGCCCCACTGCCCTCCTCCCGTCTTCCTTGGTTGGCCCAGAGCTCAATTAGGCCTCTCCCTCGCTCCCCACTTTTAGTTGCACATTTTCCCCTCCTACTCCATCATCTTGTTGTTGGCTTCATAGCTTAGCAGGACTTCCTCCTCATTCCTTCCAGTGGCATTTGAGCACTCCCCTTCCAGCCCAGTAGGCCCGATAGAGCATACGAGTCTGGAAAGATCGTAGGAAAGGGATGTGCTGGAGAGTGGGAGATGGTAAGAGCATCCGAGTCTAGAAAGATCATTATTCCTAACAATATTGTCAATTGTTCGATTTAATTTTCAATCACCACGTGTTTTGGGGGAAAAAAATGATGAAGGGTTACTATGGCTTTGTGTCTATCAACAGAATGAACAGATGCGATGAAATTTAGCTAAAATTCATTAGATAAAAGCTAATCAGGAAAAATTGTGAGACTTCTCGCATTGCTGGGATTCAAATGGGTGAAATTGGAAGAGTGAAGAGGCAAA
This sequence comes from Houttuynia cordata, assembly GCA_039654745.1. NCBI lineage: Eukaryota > Viridiplantae > Streptophyta > Magnoliopsida > Piperales > Saururaceae > Houttuynia > Houttuynia cordata. Next base: position 9,850,055 of record CM077511.1, read on the forward strand.
TGTTTTCGTGGAACCAAAGACAATGGCTCAAATAAGCTTCTTCATGAGAGGCATAACAACAACAATAATAGCAAACACACAATACCCTTGCTCCATTGGACTAGTCCAAGTCCGTGTCCAATGCTAGGGGGAACTTAGGGGCCGTTTGGGGTGTGATTATAAGCAAATATCTACAGTGGATTTTCCGGATCCACTTTAGTATTTTTTTCCCTATCCAGCTGAAACACCTACTGTGGATGTTTTACTTTTAATCACGTCCCAAATGGCCCGTTAATGAAGTCTGGGAGGTCCAAACCTAGGGGAATGCCTGGCAAACTAAAAGACCCCACCCTCTGCTAGAGGCTTCCCTAGTTGGCCGTTGAACCCAGAAGCACCACCAAAACCGCCGAACCCAGAGGCATCCAAAGTTGGTTGGCAAACTAAAAGCTTGCATCACAATTAATTTTGATCACCCCCTAAGGGGAGGTGCTTCTCCTAATTCTGTTTCTTTCTCTTCTATTACAAGTTCTAATTCTTCAACTACTTCCTCTGTTCTCTCTCCTAGTGTCTCTCTTTCTATACTACCTGTTCCTTCTCCAAGTTCTATTTCTATTCGTCCTATGACAACTCGTAGTAAATATGGCATAGTCAAACCTAAAATTCCATTTTCTTTATTTGTTGTGAGTAATTCTACTCCACAGGTTGAACCTTTATCTTTTGTTGTTGCTGTTAAACATGTTGAATGGATGGATGCTATGCAGGATGAGTTTAATGCTTTTTGTAAACGACATACTTGGGATTTAGTTTCAGCTCCTTCAGATAGAAATATAATTGGTTGTCGATAGATATATTATTGGGGTTTTCCCTCTTTATGTGAGGCCCATGGTTGTATGGTTGTAGGGCTTCCCTCTCATGTGGAGTGGCCCACTACTTAGACCCATTTTTGGGTTAAATGTAATTTACTAAAGCAATGAAAATCTTATTTGTAAAAAAAATCTTTTTAAAGTAAGTTCTTTTGAGAAAGAAAACTAAAGAGAAAAGATGAGAAAATCATACAACTTTGAAGGGGCTTTAGAGTTAAAAAAGGGTGATTTCATATATGGCCAAATGAAAAGAAAAAGAAAGGTTTTTCAAGTGCAAGATAAATCATTGGTGGTTTGTGGTAATTCCTTCTATCTCTATTTTTTGTGTATTCTACATAAGGGTGAGTTTCTCCATATCTTGTAAGAAAGTCTTCACCATTAATTGTTGTTGTAATCTCTACTCAATAGAGTGTATTCAAAGTTAATAATAGTGGATTTAGCCTCTATACCTCATTGACGTAACAATTGTTTTAGCAGTGAACTACATTAAATTTGTGTCTCCCAAGTGTTCAATGAAATGTTTCTTTGTTAATCCTGCTATGTATGTGTGGTAACTTATGAATCCTACATTAAGGAGGTGTAGAAGGCTTACGTACATTATTGTGGGTGTGGAGAAATATGTATTTGATTGTGATTCTTGATTAACTCAAAAGAGGAAAAATATATAGTTTTCCTAACAAGTGGTATCAGAGCTAAGGTTTGAAGTTATGTTTGAGTTTGTTAAGATGGAGAATCACAACACATGGATGATTAGATTGGATGAGAGCAATTAGATGATATAAAAAACAAAGATGAAGGACTTTTTGTATTCTAAGGATCTCTTTGAACCTCTTTTGGAAGTGAAGTCAGAGAAGGCAAAGGAAGATGAAAAGAAGAAAGAGAATAAAAAAATTATAGCATACATTCTGCAATAGTTGGATGATGTCGTATTCCACTATGTGTCTAATGAGGTTGATGCAATAATTATTTGGAATAAATTACATGAGTTGTATGAAAGAAAGACCACATAAAACAAAACCTTCTTAATCCGGAAGCTTGTGAAAATATTGTGAACCAACTAGTAATTATGAAGATGGGGTTGGATGTTGAGTTGAAAGCCTTGTTGTTGCTTAGTTTCTTACTTGAGAGTTAGAGACTATTGTGGTGTCTCTTAGCAACTCGATACCAAGTGGAGTGCTATCTATGAGCCAACTCACAAGTAACTTGTTTAATGAAGAGGTTAAGAGAAAGTCCTTGGAGTCTTCATATCAAGCCTTGGTTTTAGAACAAAAAAGAAGAAGAAGATCAAATAGTATAGATTCAAATAATGATAAAGATGGCAAGAGGTCAAAGTCTCAAAAAGAGATGAAATACTTTTATTGTGGTTAGATATGAGCATTTCAAAGGGTGTAGGAAGTTCTTAAATTAACAAAAAGAATGTTTACTAAAAGAGTAAGGAAAACAAGCTCAATAAGTTTATGATATGGAAAAAGGTAAAGAGCTTGTTATTGTCTATATTTTTTATAAAGTTGTTTAATTTCAATAAGTACAACTAGTTGGGTTATGGACTCCGATGCATCTTTACATGCAGCCTCTCATAGAGAGTTCCCCACTAAATATTAATTGAGCGACTTGGGGGTGGTGAAGATAGGAAACAATGAAGCTCACTGTTTAGGACTTATTCGCTAATTTGTGGCACCAATGGTTTGGCCACATGAGCGAGAAGACTTTGGAACTCTTGATAAAGAAGAATGCACTTCAAAATTTAAAAGATACTTCTTTGACTCCTTGTGATCATTGTTTAGTTGAAAAATAACATAAAACTTTATTTTCTACAAGTAGTACCTGGAAAACAAATATGCATGACCTTGTTTATTCGGATGTTTGCGGACGAATGGAGGAGAAAACTCTTAGTGGCTTTTCGTGCTTTGTTATTTTAATTGATGATGCATTTAGGAAAGTACAAGGGTATGACATAAAGAGTAAGGATGGTGTATTTGACACATTTCACAAGTTTCATGTTATGATTGAAAGACGAACCAAAAAACTTCTTAAATGTCCAAAGTCTTCAGACTGACAATGGGAGAGAGTGTAAAAAATAATCAAGGAAGTTCAATGATTATTATAGCAAACATGAAATAAGCATAAGAAAATGATGGATTATACTACTCAACATAATGGTATAGCAAAGAGGATAAATCAGACAATAGTGAAGAAAATTTGGATTATGCTATCTTTGGCAAAACTTTTGAAGAGTTATTAGGGTGAAACTATTATTACCGTTTGTTACTTGATTAATCAGTCTCTTTCATATGTGTTGGATTGTGAGGTACTAGATAAAGTGTAGAATGGTAGAGATCCCTCTTACTCACACTTTGGTTTCAAAGTATTTGTGTATGTCCCAAATGAGCAAAGAATAAAGTTAGATGGCAAGACTATTGAGTGTATTTTCTTGGGATATGGTGATGACGAGTTTGATTATAGGTTGTGGGATCTAAAGAATAATAAATTCATTATAAGTAGAGATGTGGTTTTTAAAAAAGATCAAATGGTTGACGACTTTGGCAAAGATGAAGCACCAATGTAAGTTGTGCATGAAGTCTATGATGAGTTTCATATTTCACAAGTTTCACAAGGTGTTTAATGGGAAGAACATAGTGAAAATGATGAACCTACATATGGTGATGATAATGCAGATAATGGGGTGGAGCATGAATAAGTGGATTTCAATGTTGATGATTTTATTTAGAATGGAAGTGACTTAGATGAAGATGATGACTCTATTCAAGGTGATGTGGAAGAGGGGAGAAGTCTTCGCATCAAGAAAAGACAAGTTCATTGAGAAGATCAAATAGAGAAATGATGTCATATGCAATGTATCCTTCATCTATGTATATCACTCACCCGTATAGTGAACCAAAAAGCTTTGTAGAAGCTCAAATACATAAAAATAAAAATTTATGAAAGAAAACAATACAAGAAGAGATTAAATCCTTGTATGAGAACTATACTTATGAGTTGTTGAAGCTTCCAAAAGACAAAAGAGTTTTGATAAACAAGTGGATATACCGGTTAAAGGCCGATGCGTGTAGTTCACATCAAGGTATAAGGTAAAGTTAGTTGTGAAAGGCTCTGGCCAAAAGAAAGTGTTGATTTTGATCTTGGGTCCATGACCATTGTCTAGGTACATAGCCTCGTCCTAGAAACCATAAACTTACTCAAACAAGAGAAAGTAAGATTATCATCTATGCAAGGGGCTGTTTGGCTCCCCTTCGAATTTTAAAGAAAATAAGTTTTAAGGCCCTTTCTACTTTAACCTTCTCGTGAAGAGGGTGGGCATGAAAGGGATGATGTGACATATTAACTTGGACAATAAACTCTAAAGCATGTTGGGGCTCAGCCTCCCCATTTATGCAAAGCGCAACAAGCATGGAATTGAAAGAGACACCATCTGGCTCAGAGATTTCATCAAACAAAGCAGTGCTGCTAGATAATGCTTTTGAAACTTAGAGAATGCTGCATGTGACTGAATCAGCTGGTATAGATAGAGATTCTTAAAATATCCTCCAAAGGTGGTGGAGTCATGCTAGGCTGATGTTAATTTTTACGTTACAGGCTACGTCATGCGGCACGGCTGCTTTGTTGAGCCGCTCCACAGATTCGAGAGTTCCAAGTGGGTCATTTTTGGTAAGCAGAATTGGCGATGCGGAATGAACGGGTCATGCCTTCTACCTATTCTGGAGAGGATATGCACTAGATGGTGCTCGTCTCGCCTTTCGTTACACAAAAAATAGCATAGAATAAGGACAGATGAAAACTGATGAAACTAGCACAAACATACCCGCTTATATTTCTGAAGAGATATGATGGAGTGTTCAAAGGAGGACCAGTGCAGGCCAAAATTCGTCCTCTCTAAGTGGTTCCAGATAAATCGACTCCTTTATTCCTCAAAGAAGTTGCCAAACAGCCCCTAAATTTCTTTAAGAGTTAAAACCACAATGAAACTATATGAGAGCGCCTAAAACACAAGATCCAAGATATGCAAAGCACGAAAATCTATAGTGAGTTACAATAATCCAATACAAGTTCACAACTATCAGTTCACCGGTGTCGGCTCGGTGAACTTAGGCTGGCTGAGGATGTAAACGAAATCAAATCCCACCCAAGCCCTTACAAGATAACAGGACACTGGACAAACGGTTGGCCGAGGCCTTTTGGCTAGGCCGTGTCCAATTTTCACGGACAAATTCATTCAGCTGGACACACTACGGACGACAAGGACACAGCCCGGATGTTGCACAATGTACATCCAGGACCAGCCTTGCATGTCGGTGAGGGAATTTGCATTTAAAAATTAGAGAGAACTAGTTTAGAATTAACCTTGTGATTCAGAGTAATCAGGTCGTGGCGTGCCTAAAACACAGCGAGCAGAGTGCTGTTGCTGCACTCCATAGGGTCGTCGTTGTGCCCGAGCAAACATTGTTGTAATTGGGACAGTGCAACAACCGCTGGCTTAGAACTCAAGGAAAAACGTCAAGAAATGAGGCAGAGATGTAGGTTCCCTTGGAGTAGCCATGTATATATAAAGAATCCGTCAGCCAACTTGAATTTAATTACAACAATATTTACAACAAAGGAAAAAATCCGTGGCTTGATTTATATAACCAGAAAATGGATGGTCGGTGGGCCATTGACCTGGTCAAGGTTCTTTTAGGAAAAACAAAAAGAGGGTAAGGTCGTGACACGATAGTTCTTTTTTTTTAATGAATGTGACACCGTAGTCCAGGACCGCTTTAAAATTACGTCGGAGTCCATGCAACTGGCAAGATGATACTAGAGTATATATACTCCCTCATCTTGTTTTAAGGGCAGTGATAACCCTACAGCAGATTCCTACACATTTCCATATACAGCTGATGTGTATGAAGATGAGTGGGTGAACTGATGTGGGGTCATATCAGTTCACCCACTCATTTCCATACACATCAGCTGTGTGTATGAAAAATGTGTAGGAATCTGCTATACAAATATCATTTCCCTTGTTTTAATAGCTACATCTGAGTAATTATTATTTTTTATTTGATGGTAGGGGAAGAAAAGTTCAAAATCTATTTTTTTATTATATTCTTCTTAGTAGTTAATCCTCCGTGACGAGAGGGAGGGCTGTTAGGCCTAGATGATGGGTGTTTTGCCCGTGGTTTAGAGGATAGTAGGGGTGTAAACGGCGTCTATATGTCTGTGTCCGTCTGTCCATCCATCCGATTAATATTAAAACGAACAGTTATTTCTTGTCTGCCATGGACACAGACATGGCTGCAGATATAACTGATCCGTGTCCATAGCCATTCGTATCCGCCATCATATATAAATTAATTATTTTTTAATAAAAAACTAGTTCATAACTTTTTTAAATAAAAAGTACGATCATTTAAAAAGGAAAAGTTGGTATAAGTGTTGCTTTTGCTTCGAGAACTAAAATATTCTTTATCTAATAAAAAACTTCCTCGTATTTTCAAACATAGTGTCCTTATATATTAAAAAATAAAGCATAGTATCTTTTACTCTTGTTTTCAATCATAGTGTCTGATTGTCTGTATTCGTCCGCATTTATACGTGCCCGTGACGGACGGCTTCGGACAGACGTAGATGGGTGTCCGCACTAAAACTGATGGCTACATGCCTTGTCTGCATCTGTGCCCGTCCGTTTACACCCGTAGAGGATAGTTGTATGTGTATTTTTTAGCTTTTTTATACTCTTGGGCTTTGTTTTAATGATATTATTTAATTATTAAAAAAACTTGATTAAAATAAAAGAGAAAATATATAATAAAGGAAAAATAAGCTGCCCGTTTTTATCAGCACATTGGTGGCAGCCTTGCTCAAGAGCGACTTGATAAATCCTCCAGCAAGTGGGTGATTTTTTTTAAAACAATTAGTCAAACTGCACGTCCTGTCAAAATTCTACAATAGCGACTTGATAAAAACCACCGGCGCAGCAAGTGGGTGACTTTTTTTAAGCAACTAATCAAACTGCAAGTGCTGACAAATTTCCACAGTAGCGACTTATAACAACCACCAGCAAGTGGGTGATTTTTTTTACGTGCTGACAGAATTTCACAATTAGGGAAATGAGGTATGATATATACTATTGATAATTGAAACTTAACCAAATGTAAGATACCCTGGCTTGAGCTCAAGCTCAACTACAGAGACAAACTGAAGAATATTCCTTCATCACAGGAATACTTGAATCGATCTCGAGTTTATTCGCGAGTCGAGCTTCAAGTTAATGCGAGCTGAGTTTTCTCGAGTCGAGCCGAGACAAATTAAAGGGTAGCTTGAGGCTCGCTTTGAAAAAAGTCAAGCTCGAGTCGAGTTGGGCATGAATCGAACCAAATTTCGAGCATAGTCGAGTCGAGTCGGAAAAACTCGCGAGCTAACTCAACTCGTGAACACCCTTAGCTATCGTGTATTCAATTACACGATAGCACACTATACTATTTTAGTAGGACAAAATTCAACGATACATATCTCTCTCATTTATTATCCATTTTTGTTAATTTTTTTTCATTCTTCTTTATTTTTAATGCTCTTTCTTATAATAGTAATATCATAAAATTGTTGATATGCCGCATGCTATTTATCGTGGATTTTTTATATCTTTTTATATTATATCAAGATTATTAGGATATTATGGATCAAAAAGAGCATTAAAAATAAGGAAGAAAAAATAGGCAAAAACGGATCAGAAATGAAAGAAACACTAATCGTTGAAGTTTGTTCCACTAAAATGGGTCTATCGTATAATCGATGGCACGATAGCACTATACATGATAGCTATTTTAGTGGGACAAACTTCTACGATACATCTCTCTCATTTCTTATTCGTTTTAGCCTTTTTTTCATTCTTTCTTATTTTTAGTGTTCTTTCTTTTAATGATAATATTATAAAGATGTTGAGACACCGCATGCTATTTATCATGGATTTTATTGTATTTTTTTGATATTATATCAAATTATTAAGATGTTATGATGATCAGAAAGAGCATTAAAAATAAAAAATAAAAAAATAGAGCGAAAATGGACTAGAAATGAATGAGTTATGATTCGTTGAAGTATAAAACTTAAAACCAGTAATACAAAACCTTAGAAAAAGGATTATGATTCGTTGAAGTAAAAAACCAGGTAATATGGCAATGTGGGTTTATTGGCCATCCATCTAAAGAAACCTGGCTGCATTGAAAATGAGTCAAATTTATTGGCCTGTAGGGGCCACAAAACATTATAAGCCTCCACTTACACCTACATATGCATGTTCATAGGGATCTATTAGCCTGGAAGGCAAATTCAGTCATTTAATTTTGAATTAATATTTTTTCAAATGTAGCCAGATTTTTTTGGACAGAGGGAATATAATTTTCATGGTTTAGTTGTCCAGTGATACGTGTGAGAAGATAGTGATCTATTTGATGTGCCCAGCATGCTCCATCAGAATTGAGAGCATATGAGATGACACGAGGCGTTGATGTCCAAGATCGATGGTGCACACAGAGGAGGCGTGCAATCTAGCTGTTTTTCACTTACAATGGAGCACAATTTTCTCTCCTTGTGTGCCATCGCTTTTCAATATCGATGGCTCCAGTCACGTGGGTACAACTTCCAGTTCCATGTGGCATGCGGGGTACATTGTTTAATTTCTCCTTAGAGAGGTCCCATTCTCCAAAAATTCTTATGTGCTTTGGTACCACTCGGGACATAACAAATGTGAGCCACTAACATTTAATCAAAGTTGAAAATAATCACATTTCAAAAAAAAAATATTTGGAAATGATGAGTTAACAAAAAGAAACTGGCAATAACAGATGGAAAATATATAGAAATAGATTAGCCACAGTCCAAATATTGAAAATCATCCCAATAAAAAAACTGAAATTTGTGACTAAGAGTCCCCAACAAAGAATAGATCCCTCATTAACAGACTTAGTGCTTGTTACAGTATCTTGTTAAGCAATAACACCATTTTCGAGGGAATGGAGCAGATGGAGTGTGGCGGAAGATTAGGACATCCACTATTGCAAAGGAGCGAGTGATTGCAACTTTTATGAACTCAGCCAGTACAGCTTTCTTAATTCTCACACCAGCATGGGCTGATTGCTGATTCTCTGTCTCCCCTCACCATCTTTTCACAAAGCATATTGAGCATCTCACAGGGGTGCTTTCACGAATGGGACCTCATCCGGCTTAGTGTGTCTCCTTTAAAGCTACGAAGATTTGAACAGTGGGGACCCCGTGGCAGCCAAGTGCTTGATTATGATGTGTAGTGAGATTGTCATCGCATTCATTCCAATATGCCTACAGAGGAAACATGTGGCAATTGTACTGTAGCCTGTAGGCGGTTGGGATTGAAATCAACGACCTAAGGTTGTAAATGACTTGTTTAATCCATAAATTATAAAGCAACAGACAAGATATGAGGTGGGTAATGTCGTCTTAGACAATTAATTAGTTGTTAACAAGGCTACTAGACTACTTTATTTAATTTTAGCAGATTAGGAGGCTAGAAGGGACGAGGTCTACAAGGCTACATATGAAGGGTAGAAGGCTCTAGATGCACAAGTCTCCAATCATCATTTGGTGGTTGAATGAAATGAATATAGGTTGAAAACAACAAAAAGTAACATAGAATGGTAATTTTTTATTGGGATGAGGAGGGTCAACAAACTTCCACAATGCCTAGTTGGTGCCTTGGTAACACCATTGGAAGATGGGGATCCCATTTTGATAATCCCTAGGGCATCACCATATATAAGACATTTTTAAGTTAGCAAAAAAAATAAAATATAAGACCCTTTTCATCCTTACGATTCCATAGGAAGCATCTTTCATAAGGTTAACCGGCTAACCTGAACCATTTTTTATGTTCGGTATGAAATTTTGACTATTATCAACAGGCTCCTAAATATTCTTTAAGATATTTTTATATTTTTTACATATATAATCCTTATGAAAATTTGACTATTATATACATATATAATGTGAGTTTAAGGTCAATCTTTTCACCTTGGAGCTAAGGAACACTCCATATCAATGTTGGGTGGTACAGCTACATAGACCTTGGGTTGGTGTTCCTCGAAGTGCGTGGATTGTGAAGATAATGAATTGCAATTGGTTATGGATAGGAGAGTTTTTTCCATATTACCTGACCCACTCTTACTTTTCCCATATTACCTATTTTTTCAGTGAAATCCCATATAGCCTGGAATTGACACCTAGAGTACCAAAAATGCCCTTCTTTTAGGTGGGTCATGCCTTTGGTATCTGAAGGGTCGTGTTGAAGACAACATGATCACCTCAGCTCGGTTTTAAGAAGCAAAGGCGACGATTTCGAGCGGCTCCCAGTGGCGATTTCGAATGGCACCCTTATTGACGTCCCCCCGCTGCTCCTTGTGGCTCTATGCAATCGGCGAAGTGACCAATTGTAAGCGATTACATGCGTTTGGAGCATTTTCTAGCTAGGGTTTCTGGCGGGCTAGTTTTTTTGCGGCGAGGAACAGTGGGAAAGACATAGGGTTTCGGCTGGCTAGAGCAAATCGTCCTTGTGTGTCGCCAACGAGCAGAGGCAAAAATCATCGTGAATATTTTCCCGGGCAATGACGCCTCATCGTTAGTGAAATACACCCGGAGAATAGCATAAAATTACCGGTAAAGTACAATCCATACTGATTTTTTTTTGAAAAGCTCCAACTTTTCGATTTGTTAATTTGGATTAAGTCATGTATGCAAAATCGCGACTTTACTGTTTTCGTGTTTTTGTGTACACGATATGATATTAAGTCGTGTGTGCACAGGACTTTTCTATTTTCGTGTCTTTCTGCCACACTTTTTTTCATTTTTTTGTACCTATCTCCTTGCAGATGGATACAGAAAGAGATGACTCAATGGAACAAATACCAAGGGAAGAGGAGGAGGATCAGGAATTTCTTTTTGCACCGCGAGAGCAAAAATAGAGAGGCAGGAAGAGGAAGGCTCCTATAGAGACACCTGTAAAGATAACTTACAAAGCATGTCACGCCTCAAAATCCCTAACTTCGATCGGAGTGCGGAAGCCTTCATCAATATCAACTTAGTAGAGGTAGGACCCTGAGACGCGACCGGATACTCGATCACTTTGGTCAATTACATCGTCTCAAAAGGACGTGTAATTAACATCACCAGGAACTCAAACTCAAGAACTGGGGAATTTATTTATCCAATCTCAAAATAAAATATTGTTAATATAAAATATGAATCCTACTTATTATAGCATATAAACTTAAACTGTCAACACAGTAAAACATCAATCCATGGCACACATTCGGCCAACAAATCATAAAGTTTTAATAAGATAAAAACAAGTAATAAAAAATCTTCTCAAATGTCTTCAACGTAACAACATCACCTTACTATTCTTTCACGCCTGCATCAGAGGATGCATGAGTATTTTATAGAAATACCCAGTATGATGTAAAAACCACCAGGAAGACAATACATGATATGAAGAATAGATTACTCAATAAAACAGGAATATACACTCTCTGAAAGATCGATCAGAAGGTTTACTTTTACCTAAACAGAAAAGTTAGTCAACAATAATCCCAATGCACATGTATAGGAGAAAAGTATCAACAAGACTCCGAACAAACACATGTGTAAGGAGAGAATGGTCAAATTACCAATGGCTCCAGGCATCCATAGTGCAAGGAGTTACAAGTTCTGCTTGCTGAATATGTCAACTATGTGGCTAAATACCAGAACCACCCTAGAGGTTCTCCCTTCGGAACTCGGCCGCGTCTAAGATGCTGGCCTCATCAGTATTTACGGACACTATGGGCAGAAACTGAAGACATTCCGTAATGTCAACCAGTCTAAACGTACGTATATTGCCTCCCTTCAAGCATAAATAAAAAGAGATCACCATGGATCTAGCAATGGCTCGTGAGCATACTATGATTCCACATCATAGAGATCTTTACAAGAACTCTTAGTAGAGAAACAATTTATATCAAATAGTGGAAAATATTTCCCATGAACAAAGTGTTAGGGCAAAATTTGGGAGTGTGATTTTATCTCTTAATGTATGTCAATTTAATGTACAAAAATGTGTAGGGTATGTGAGAGGAAAATGGGGTATATGTATGAATTGGGGTACATGTACAAATTGAGCTATGTGAAGAGATTGAGAGGAGACAATCTCAATATGAAGCCAATACAAAGTAAACCTTGAAGAGGAAGCCACCACAAGATGAAGTCACCAAGGTGAAGAAGGCACTCCAAGGTGAAGCTCAAGGCATCTCAAGGAAAATGAAGATTGCAAAAGCTCAAAACAATGTGGGAGCACACCACAAAGCCCATGAAGACTCTCTTAGGCTCATATAAAAATCTTTGGACTATAGTCCACATGACATAGCTATGGGATCACACAAGTTGGGCTCATGTCACTCCAAAAGGAGCCCACAAGTCAAAAAGGAATTGATCCCTAGCTCTATCTCCTAGAAGCCCATAATGCCCACAATTAGCCCAACCATCTAAGCCCACCTTCCTTTGGGTTAAAATACATTGGTAATTACCCACATCCTTGGGTAATCCTAGGAATGACATTTTTGGTGAATAACCAAAATCCTAGGATTGAGATTGGATAATCCTATAATGACAAAATCCTAGGATTGAGGTAGGATAAATCCTAGAATTGCCAAAATCTTAATAATGGCAATTGGGAAATACCACAATTTTAGGAATGACATTTGGTAAAATCCAAAACATCTAGGATTGAGCAAGGGCTCTAAGGAAATTGACATTCTTGACCTTGGTCCTTCAATGAAATTACCCAACCCAACGTTCAGGTCCCTAAGAAGAGAAAGTCCTTGTTGGTAATATCCAACTCTCTTAAGGACCAAGGGCTTTTAATAAAATCCAAATCTCTTGGGAGATAGCAATCTAGGAAACGGCATTGTAGGAAAATCCTAATGCCATAGGATAGCCCAATCCTAGAGCCTTGTTGCCTATAAATAGAGACCTCTCCTCTCCCTTCAAGGTATGGATTCTACTTAGTCCCTCAAACCCTGCTTCAAGGAACGAGGGAGCATATATCTCTATAGTCTAGAGTATATGTTGGTAAATACATCGATGAAATCCACTTAATCCTTTGGCCTTAAGCTTGCTTCTTTTCTTTCTAAAGCTTAAGCACCCATTGAAGCGTATAACTCTATACTCCTAGACAGGGGCGGAGCCAGGAATTTCGATGAGGTGGGGCATAAAATTTTCTTAAAATTTGCAAAATAAATTATGAAAATAAAGTATAACAAAATATACCATTTTAACTAAGACAAAGTATGTATTAAAATATGACTACAGACATGTAGTTTTTTAATCAAGACATACTATGAAAATAAAATGTCTACAATATCTTACACATCTTCAATGATTTGCCATTTTTCGGAAGTGTTAGATAACAGTTTCATTTTCAAGCTCACTAAACACAATTTTTTCAAATAGGTGTAACTAGACAGTCATTTTAAGCTCATTAAACCCAACTTTTTCAATAGGTGTAACTAGACAGTTCAAATATCTGTTATTTTTTAAATATCATATAAATAAATCGTAGTATCAAGGAGGGAACAGGTGCGATCGGTCGCCAAATTATAGTAGCAAAGACCAAATTTAACAAAAATTGTAGTAGCAAAGATGAAGGAGGTGTGTGGCAATAGCAAGAATGAAGGTAAGAACTAAGAAGTTGTGTTTATAGCCTAAAGGCCCTAAATTTTTACTATTAATTAGAGTAGATTCTCTTCATTTTTTAATATTTTCCTTAAGATATTATGGCAAGCCTAGCAAAGCCAATTTCTACTTCCCTTTTTGTCTTCTTGCTTATTTAAAGTCCAAATTGACCTTACAAAGCATCAGAAGAGTAGTAGTCATAAAAGGACAACTTTTGTGGGTCAACAAGAGAATAGGAAAAATTAGGAACTGAGGAGGGACAAGTTAAATACATAAATACTTTATAAAAGTAGTAATATATTACATTAATGGGAAGGTCAGCTGGGGCAATTGCCCCAGCTTGCCCCCCCTGGCTCCGCCAGTGCTCCTAGAGCTATACGCGTGGTGCCTTCAAGGATCGATACTTAGTCTCTTGTGAAGTCAAGTAACAAAAGAGCATATTCTCTATCCTTAGAGATATGTGTATATATCCTTGAATGACAATACCACTAATGTCTTGACTGTCATTATACATCAAGAGAGGCACAAAATCCTCCTTGAGGAAACTGTGTTAGTGATTCCATCTTTGGCCAAAGGTTTAGACTAATAGGACCCATCCTATAGAAAACCTATTTCTAGTCCATATTGTAACACCCGAAAATTCTGTAAGTTTACCAAAACTGCTATTTTAGGAAACTGTTCTAAAATAGGAAAGTTTTGCTGCCTATTTTGAAATCTTTTAATCTGGTGTGTCGAATTGGTTTTGTGATGCTTTTAGAAGAGTGGAATTGATAAACCTGATTAGGCAGTACACCAGGGCGCGAGGACTAGCCCTGGCGCTAGGCTCAACCTGGCGCTGAGGCTGGCCTGACGCCAGGGGCTTTGTGCACCTGACGCCAGGAGTGGAGGCCAGGCGCCAGGGTGTGAGACCAGTGTGTAGAGACTCATTTGAGTATTTTGAGTTATTAAATTGAGTTAGTGTTGTGGTACAAGAGTTGTGCAGTATTTTTCAGCACACTTCATTCGCGGGACATCGGAGCCGTCCATCTGTGTGCCACGCACCAGACACAGGAGCACCTGTAGGCCTGAGCCACGTGGGCACAGCGCCCTGGGCACTGTGCATGTGGTTGGCATGTTTTAGATTTGGTTAGGGGAGAGAATTAAGGAGAAGAGGGAATTTTAAATTAATTGCAAATCCGGTTTAATTTGGACTGTTTTCGGGAAATTTCTAATTAAGGAAAATTATGCTAATTAATGGGATTATTTTGGACGCCAAATAAGGTGGAATGAAATTAGTTAATGGCATGATTGAGATCGTGCCAATTGAGAATCAATTAGAAAGAGATTTTGGGTTGGTTATGGAAACTTAGTTAACTAATTTAATGCTCTAATTAATGGGAATTGTAACCGATTTGATTGAGATCTATCTCATCCCTGACGTGGATTCCTTCCTTGTGAAGTCAAATCTTGGCCATAAATTGGGTAGCAATCAATGGTGAGAGATTGAAATCTAATTTGAAAATTACCTTAAATATGGTGTAACCGATAGAGGAGATTTGAAGCTCCTTAATTGTAGGAAATCCTAACTAATTGAGGAGTTAATTGGGGAAATTAGAGTAATTAGTGGGATTGTAATTGAACGTGATTAATGAGATAATCATGGCGGTTACAAGGCTAATTTATTGGCACGTCTTGATTTGGAAAGAGATCTTAGATTAATTTTTCAAATTAGGGGGTTACAAGCCTATTTTGAGTAAGTTATTGATTTGATTTAAATCCCTACTAAAAAGAGATTTGTAACCGATCTAAATCAAGGGAAATCACGTCCTTGACTTAGATTTTGTGCTGGAGATTGGTGAATCATGGCCCTTGGATGGATTAGTAATTAACGGTGAGGATTTAATGTAATCACCTATGCATCTCCTATTTAAACCCTCATGAGAGGAGGCCGTCAAAGACTTTTGGACGCCCTTGGGATTCGTGCCAGCCTTGGAGCGAGCAGCCAACCTTTTCTCATTTCGTTCTAAAGGTTCTACATCAGTTTGTGCACTCGTTCGTGGAGATTTCGCGAAGAAAAGGGGTAATACGCGTAGAACCGATTAACGCGCAAAGAGTATCGGTTCCACCAAGAGGTAGGATGCTCTTTTTCCCACAAAATCTCATATCTTGATTACATATTATGATTATATATGCTTCATGATTGAGTTATATTCATGTGGAAGTTATATGCATGAATTTCAGTTCATATTCCATGATTATATTGATACGTGTTTGAGATATTGCACGTGACCCTGTGTTTACTTCGATCCATCATCCGATCTAGCACTTAGATGACATCCCTGATTTGATTAATGTATAAAGTTGTGATCTTTATCAATCTTTGGAGGCTTTTATGATCTGTCCAATTGGATTATTCACTTCTTTTATTCGTTATACATCGATATTGAGATAAGTCCGTTTAATCTCATTTCATCCACCATAATCCCTGATTATTCCATGAAATTGCTATAGATTTGTTGATATTTCTATATGATCACGACCCTGATGTAGTAAGCCAAGATTGTGGAGTCATGTCTCAGTTGATTAAAGAAATTTTGTGTCTGTTATTAATTGTCCATTTCAGTGTTCGAGTCATTGGTAACCCTTGGGACATTAATATAACGAGAAGTGTAAAACTCTTCATCTAATGAAGTAATCTGATAATTCCAGAACCTTCTTGGTTCTATAAAGAACATAAGTAACGTGTAATCAGCACTTATAAGTGTAATTAATTAGTTAATTAGACTGAATTTAATAATTAAGTAAAATATATGATGATATTTGCTCTCGGCCAGGACTGTTCTTGCACTGACGAGCAGTGATCAGAAAATCATAAATAAATATAGACAACTCAGAAAATTATGATTCTGGTTGGGTTAGAAACTAGACACTTAATACTATATGGGATAAAAATTTCAGAAAAGGATTCGGGCTCTGTTGTCAGTGACCGCTGATGGAATTTGGCTGTTATGTACTAGACAGATTACTGTAATTCGTATTAAAACCCTAATTTGGTTTACTACTATACATTATAAGTATATATATATATATATATATATATTATAATGATCTGATTTCTATAATGTAAGACTTTGGGTACAGTAATATTATATTATGAGTATGAGTGGTGAGTTAAGGATTACTGTCCGAAATTACTTGTCCCATGTGTCCGAGTTCTTGAACGGCCTTTTGTCCAAGAAATTCTATCACAGATTCAGCACCTTGTGCATTATTGTTGACCAATTTCTGATAATGAGAACCTTCTATTCTGATTCAAGGGGATTGTCATATCTAGGGCTAGGTACGGTGATGCGATTCAGTGTTCCGATTCTTGATGAATCATAATTGGAGTCATCCGTTGTTGATCATTCTAAAGACTTTGAGTACTCCTATGTGAGTCAATTCAGATTGTATTTCTTGAGTACTCCTATGTGAGTCAATCCATATTGCTACTTTACTCTGTGAGTCAGATTTTGGAAGATTGATGTCTGGGTCTCTGTTTGAGAGAACCCTAGTTGATTCTAGATGATTTCAGTTCCATGTAAACTGGTTCTCCACTAGGAGTTCTGATGAACACTCTTAGTTGGATTCATAGTATGCTCACGAGCCATTGCTAGATCCTTTGTGATCTCAGATGATATATGAACCTCTGTAGTTCACCCGATGATGGCAACGCGTGCGCTTTAGACTGTATGATATTACGGAAGGTCTGCAGTCTCAGCCCATTATGCCCGTAAGCACCGATGGGGCCAGCATCCCTAGACGCATGGCCGGGTTCCTCTGTAGAACCTCTAGGATGATCTGGTATTGATGTTCATAGGGGAAGTGGACTGAACAGAGAGCAGAAATTGTTATCTCCGACACTCTGTATGTTTGGAGTCAGTATTCATTATTATTTCCTCCCGACGCTCTGTACGTTTGGGATCTGAGTTAATATTTATTTATTCTCGACCGTTGATGGTCTTTGATGATGATTATTGTCCAGGTAAGTGAACTCCGTATTTGCTCAACCTTATCTTTCTAAACGTGTCTTTATACCATGTTGTCAGCATTTACTTTATTATTATTATGTTGTGGGTTTTTCTTGGCTCCTACTGGGTATTTCTTTCGAAATACTCATGCATCTCTCGATGCAGAATTCAAAGTGGAAAGGAACTAACAAGGTACGTGCGAAGGAGCTCGATGCTGGAAAGTTGATAGAAGTGGATCTATTCCTTGTTTTAATTTTCTTGTTCGTAAGAGAACTGATCAGCATATGTGTTGAATTTATTTTGATGTTTAATGAATTGTTGACTGGATTATTGTAATAGTATAGTTTGTTTTTATTATTTAAGATTTTTGTATAACAAATATTGGTTAAGCATTCTGGAATGAGATGACGGTGTGATCGAGTATTCGGTCGCGGCCCAGGTTTCAGCCTCATGACCTTAACTGAGTTAGTGCTTCTGCGCATTATTCAGGGTTTTGAAATTCGGGGCGTGACACATATAGCCTCACCAACTTCGGAGCATCATTCAAATATCCAAAGGTGGACATAGAAATGCATTAGCTTGATACTGAGTTCAAGCTTTGGGTAGGATTTCCTACATCCTCCCGACAAGAGTACGTACTCTAACTTATCCTCTTAATTAGAATAAGACTCTTATCATCTCTTTGTGCTTGATTGACTGTAGTAAACCATAGGGTTTAGACACACGTGTGAGAGAGACGGGTTCTTATAACCCGTAGTGAGTGGGAGTACATTCACTGAGCTTGGTTTGGGGTTAGCCTCTGCGTAAAACCCTTGGTCGGGACATACCATTAAGTCGTTGGTTTGGGGTTAGCCTCTGAGTATGAGATTATCCATGGAAATCTCTGGTTAGAGGTGAGCCAAGAAAACTTTTATAAAAAGTTGTGGGTGAACTAAAAACCCTCACTTAGTGGAAAGTCGGAGGCCTTTGGATTATGTGCTCTGAGAGTGGACGTACTCGTTGAAACGATTTGCTTGGCGGCAAACCACTATAAATTCTGTGTGTTTGATTGTGTTATTGTTTGCCTTATTCACACACACACACACACACACACACACACACACACACACACACACACACACTAAGTTTTTGTCTCACACTCTGTGCTTATATAGTCAATGTTATTATCCTATTCACCCCCCCCCTAGGGCCTAAGAGTACTTTCACAAAGGTCATAACACTATGAGGTTTCAAGGTATATCTCACCAGAAAGGACTCACTCTTTGGAGTACACCTAAATCATCGCTCTCAATAGAATAAGGTTCCTTTCAAGAACACAACTGAGATTCCAAATTTTATAAACAATGGAAGTCATCACAGGAGTAACAATAACTTTTACTCATAAATCAAACAACATGCTTCATGTCTTACCTTTGATAGGAACATCTCTGAAATCTAGATTCTATTATTCAAGATGAAAGAATGGTTTGGAAGGGTTCGATCTCCAATTGGATGCTCGACCCGACACCAAGCTGTAAATTGGAAACAAGAACAACTTGACTCTTGGTGACACTGACTTATCCCATAGTATTAATCTTTTGGATTCACTCTTCTTACAGTAGTAGTCATTAACATGTCTTATAATATGTATTAGTGTTATTTTGATCATATTGTACCATATCATTAAGTACTAGTATGTATTAGTGACAAACCCTAATTCCAGTAAATTGTTTTGTTCGTCACAGACCAATTCCGACTGTTCCCACAGTCAACACATTAAGAATCTAACTCTGAAATTTTTACAGTAGATAGCCCTATGAGTCTAGTTTCTTACCTCACTGATGTTTATTTTTCTGATTTGTTTGTATTTAATTATGATTTTTATAGTACGGACTGGCGGCGCAAAAATAGTGCTGGCCGAGATGACAATACTTAATCATACTTAGTAATCCCGTGTTAATAACTCTTAATTATGATATTATGACCTTATTAACCTTAGATACTCCCCTCCTAGGGTTATTCCAGACTCTTACAGGTTCTGGAATTTGGTTATCCCATGCTTTTATACCCTTCTAAATCCATAAACCAGTTTTAAGACACTTCCCTCTTTATAATGAAGGTTTTAATACTATAATCACAACCCATAATCATATAGAACAATTAAATCAAAACCTTTATAGAACCAAGATTATGATTTTCTGACTTCCAACAATCAAAAGATGTAATTATAATGATATTCCCATCAAAGACAAGCATACAAGCAATAAAATGAGATATTAATCGAAGCATATCATCATGAATATTCATATTTATAATCATCAAAGAATCTCTTATAAAAACAATAATTCATACAATCTCTACTACTGAGATAAGATCAAATAGATCATCATAATATCTAATTATATGCAGCTGGATGAGGGTGTGGGTCGTTGGATTAACATTTGGGGAAAGATGGATGTAGATGCTCCTCCTTTTGGGGAATGCAAATGGATTAGGAAAGTAGATAAGTTGTTCACCTTTTGAAGAAGTAACACCACCTTTGCCATGGAGAGAAAAGAAAGAATAATTAGGCTTTCGTACTTTTAAAAAGCCAAGTTTAGAAAGAGGAGCAAAATCAAGTTAATTGTATTCACCCAAAGCAAATCTTCTCTACTCTTGGAAAGAAGTAGTGATGATCCATTACCACTTAAATTTTTGTGCACCAATTTTTCCTTGGTATTACATCCTTCTGCCTGAACATGGAACATATCC
The DNA here is from genome assembly GCA_039654745.1 of Houttuynia cordata. Taxonomy (NCBI): domain Eukaryota; kingdom Viridiplantae; phylum Streptophyta; class Magnoliopsida; order Piperales; family Saururaceae; genus Houttuynia; species Houttuynia cordata. Next base: position 9,870,348 of record CM077511.1, read on the forward strand.
AATTCTACGTGTTCACAGGATGCAGGATGCTGGTTGTTGATATGTAAAAATTGGGTGGGTTCCTCAATGGGCCTTGCAGAAGTAATCACAAGGGCTTGCCGTAAATACGATGTTTGTAAGTTTATTCTGACCCATCGTTTCTTAAAAATTTGTTGTAAACTTGTAAATATACTTTTTGAAGTGAAAAACACGCATCATTAATCAGATTCACAACCATGTGAGTTATAACAGATTACCATATCCCTAACTCACGGCATACCCATAGTATACCCCTCAATAATGCCCATTAAAGAAGATCGGAAGGTAAGGATTCAATTCCACACCTTATAGCACAAATAAATTGTGATGGAGTATAACCCAATTTTACACTTATCTTAGTAACCTTTTAAGCCTGATTCTCAATAGTGATTCTCAATAGTTGACTCAAAGACAACTAAAGTGTATGGAGGTACAATTTCTGCTTTCAATCATCACCACTCGTAAGTGGTTATTTACCTGTTTACCCTAGAGATTCTCCTGGCTATGTGCCTAGGATACAGGCCCATCAGCGCTTACAGACATAATGGGCGGAGACGAGAGTCTCTTAGTTACCGGACAGTAATTGTAGAAAGTGACAGTGAATCAGGAGTGTGTGCTGAGAGTCCTGACCGAACTGGACATTTTCAGGATTGGGCGCCAGATAGGATAGAGATATCAAGATTTTAGAAATCGGAGGCAACCAATAGGAAGAGACACCACCAATGGAGGGGCACCGGGAAATTCTGAGTTGGTTGGGCAGCTACTTGTTTGAGTTACGATAGACTTGAAAAGTGGTTATGTAGTTAGAATTAAATTTGGTATCACAACCAACTAGACGCTAATGAGTATGAGGAGAATGTGGGTAATGGATGAAAAGGAAATTAAATTAAAGGTTAAAGTGAGTCCTGGTCAAACTAGAAAAATCTAGTCCTATTTAAACTAGGGATAGGGTTGGCTATTGATCTATACATGAAATATACATTTTATTATCTCCTAAACTTATGTTTCTGCTAGTGTTTGTTTAGAATTATTGCTACTTTAATATAGTTTTTGGTTTTTGTAGGAAACAAGAGCAAAACGCAGAACTGGGATAAAACACGACTCTAATGATTAAATATTTACAACTTCGATTGCAAATCTCTGATGGAACTGATTTAAGCTTCATGTTAAAGTACACGAAGTCAGATTTCCAACGCCACTGACTGTTCGCAATTCGGAGTTATGAGCAAAAAGTTATGATCATTTGAAATATCGCGCGCGAAAGAGGCACGATTAAAGAGAAGAACCGTCAAGATGAGATTGGATGGATGAGATCGATACAACGGGTTTTTGTTTAATAAATAAAAAAAATAAAAAAAAGGAAATATGACCGGTTCAGAATCCGGTCCGGTTCAGAAAAGAAAAAGAAAAAAAAAGAAAAAAATAAAAAAACCCGGCCCGAGCCGAAGCTCGGGCGCTCGGGCCTTCGTCTCAGTCGAACAGAGCGATGCTCTGTTTTGATGAGCTCGCCGGCAAAAGCTCGAGCTGGGGCGGCGGACGGCGGCCTGGGAGAGGCCGACAGGTCACGATCGACGGCGGTCACCTGAAGGCTGGACGGCGACGATGGTGGCGGCTAGGACAAGACTGTGACGGCAAGCCGGCAGAGGATCTGGGCTCGACTGAGGAAGACGGTTCCAGCATCTCGATAGAGCTTGGTTCAGACGGTGAGCTGGGCGAGGCCGGAATGGGTCGAGAGACGGCACGGCCACGGCGGTGACGGAGAAGAAGATGGCGGCGGAGCTCGAGGCAGCGAAGTAGAAAAGGCGGTTCTGCTCGAGCTCAGGCGATGGGTCATGGCGAACGACGGAGGAGATTTTCAGGCGATCACGGCGAGGCGACCGGGAAGAGCATCCCATGAAGGATCGTGTGCGATTTGGAAACCATTGATTAGGAAAGTTCGATTTGGGCTCAATCGGGAAAACAGAGGCGTCTTGGATGTGAAAAGTTACCAAGAGGAGGGCCGTGCTCGGCTAGGAAGGAAGACATCTGCATTTAGTAGACTCTGGAAGCTAGGATCGAAGATATATAAAAACAGAGAGCTTTGGCCGGCAGGGGAGAACAGACAGAGTAATTGAACTCGAGCAAAAGAGAGCGCCGACAGAAAGAACGACAGAGAAAAACAGAGAGAGAACGAAAGAGAGAAGAGAGGGAGAAGAGCGGCCGACAGAACGGATTTTGGACGAAAAACAGTACTGCTCTTTGTGCTACAGTACACGTCTCGCCGGAGAAGATGATGAATAGTGCACAGTGAACAGTGAAATCGCTACCGTGTTTCTGTGAATAGTGCCCGTGAATAGTGCAAATGACTTCTCCGACGGACCAGGCTTTTTCTTCCCTTCTTTCATGTCTAGCTAAATTTTATTGTACTAAGACTAGATGAAGCTCTGCTGATTGTTTGACTCTCAATACTTATTTGCATTTCTAAAGTTGTGATTTTTACTCCATATGCTTAATATTTTGCTATGATTATTCTGTTGCTCGAGAGAGGGTAGAGTAATTGTTAGTGAAATTAAACTAAGGGTTTGTTAATGTTCGAGAGATCTTAGCGAATTCCAAGGTGTTATTTGAATAAAGATTACATTTTTATGATTGATCTTTGCTCGAGAGAGGGAGATTAATTAAATTAGATTTAATTGTTTAGTTGCATGTTCGAGGGGGCTGCACACATTACGATTATTCGTGACTCCGAGAGGGGCACGGATAATTGATCACTTGGAATTGTACGGATTTAACGGAGAGGATAGCTATTTGGTTTGGGTGGATTCGAAGTCTTAGTATATTTCTCATCATATTATTTTCACATAAATTTCATTGCTTTGTTAAAAATTAGAACTTTTTATCCTGTTAGAAATTGTTACGCAAAATCTTAGAATTAAGTTGAATCGGTCCAAGTCCTTTGGGTTCGACCTCGTTACCACTAGTCTATACGTAGTCTCGTGCGATTGCGAGTTAAAATAGTGAAAAATTCAATCAATCAGCTATCCCTTGCTTATTGGTCGAGCAGTCCTCTCTCTCTCTCTCTCTCTTCGTGCTTTCTTCTCCCTCTCTCATATTCCCACTCAGCCCCCCCCTCTCTCTCTCTTCATCTTCCTCTTTTTGTTGCTAGTTAGAGTGGTGAAGTGAGGCAAAGCGATGTTCGTGGAGGAATTGAATTCACTAAAGCGAGAAGAAATTTTTACAGAAAGGTAGGATTATTTTTGCACCATTCGTTCTGGATTTTCATTCCATGATAGAAGATATGAAATTTGTTATCCTAATGTAAATTACTTCATCTTGATGTGGATTTAGTGTGCTGGAATGTCTTATACTTGAAGTAATTACTTCTTTGACATCGTGTTAATGATCCATTGAATTGATGAGATATATGGCAGTTTTGTATGTAGTGTTTTTGCTACACGTGTTAGGTTTCGATAAGAACTTGTTTTATCATGATCTCTTAGTTGTTGTCTTAATTATTGCACATCAGTTTACTGAATTCACGTTCAAGTGTGTCTGTTGTTAATTGTCTTATAGACCAATAATGTATTGATTGGAAATTGATGTTTAAACCTTCCTATTACAGTCTAATCAGTACCAAATTGCTTTCAATTCGATCCAATGCCTTGTTGGTCATTAGGATCACTTATCATACATGTTGTCGGTACTCTGTAGAGGAGTCATCAGTGTCCGACAATTGTTGTCCAATTCTTCTAATTGATCTAGTATAAGTGTTATAATTATACAATCGCATGTAGATATTGAAATAAACCTAAGATCATTCTAAAATATTAAAACGATGGACTAATAGGGATCTATGTAAAGTGTAATGTTAACATGTACTTAAGACAATTAAGTGTCATAAATATAAGTACTAGAGTCGGTAATTAGTCTTATTAAGTAAGTTTAATGGAAACAGTCCTCTCAGCCATAACCAGTTCTGTGCAATGGCCTGTATGAAGAAAATTATAACTAATTCTAGAAAAATTTTAAAAATATGCCGTTAGTTTTGAATTAAACTAGACTCATAGGAGCACTTACTGTAAAGATTTCCAGTGTCAGTTCGATATGTACTGTCTGTGACAATTGTTTGATTTCACCAGATCTATCAAAATAACACGCCTTTCTTACACTAAAAGTAACAACTTGACTAATATAAGTCCTTATACTATAATTAAGCATATGACTTATCGAATTAATGTTACTAAACTCCATATAGTAATTTCAGAAAAATTGACTGAGTCACAAGTCCTCTAATAATTATTTGATCGATGGTCTTCCATCTGTTGATAACCTTCCGTTGTCCTGTTCTTGTGTCTGTCTAATTCAAGTCTTCATTTAAAACTTGAATTTGATATTCTTCATAACCTAACTCTAGATTCTCTGAGTCATGATAAACAGTTCTTGATCAAGTCTTTTTTCATGAGTTCTTATCCAATGTTAGCCACGTGTAACTGATCGTTTAAATATAAAACCCTTGCAAGTGCACAAGGCAATTATACTACTGTGAGTATTGGAAAGGGTTATCGAACCTCAGGGACAGACTAATATTTTACCAAATTCAAGAGAAAATAGCAATGTTGATTCTAGACTAAGAAAGCAATGAACTTTTAACTAAACTAAATGAGAATTAATCAATATGAAGAAGACCAAGGTTTCGAATCCACCACAATAAACTAGTATATCGTATCTCTCTCTCTCTCTCTTTTGAATAAAGATTTCCAATTGGCTAGCATATTCCTATCTGACATACACTTGTCAACTCAAAATATAGTGCTCTCCTCTCGGATGTAACACATAAAACGGTTAAAACATGGAATTGTGATTTATCTCTCTCGAGTATAAACTAATGAAATTTTATTGATATATAACACCTCAGTCTACTCACGTTCATCTCGGATACGCAAGTATTCTTCGGATTGAAACTTACAAGAATTCACTCTTGTCTCTCTCGAGTACAAAGAACAAACCTTTATTGAATTAACGGTGATTACACAATAAAATTCATACACCAACTAGAGTAAAAACATAAGATGAGAGAAAAGAAACTACACAACCAGATTATTGGGCTTCATCTATGCCTTGGAAAAGTGTTTAGCCTTGCATCTGAAGAGTAATCACCATCATGTTCTTCATCTCCTTCTCTCCTTTGCTCTGGCCTCCAAGGGTGTCTCTAAAGTCTATTATCTGGTGTCCAAAACGTTCTCCTATAAGGCCTATTTATAAGTTTGAAGAAAAACCACAAAGTCCCCTTCCAAATCCGAGTCGAAATAGGTCTTATTTCCAGTTTTCCGCATACGGCGATCGCTCGCAATTCCTTCGTTATTTCCCCCGATCAATCGCTTTTTCGATCGATGCCATATAATACCGATCGATCGTAGTTACTATCTTGCGCGATTAAAAAATTCCAGTAGATACGATCGATCGTTTTGAGGTCCGATCTATCGTTTCCTTTAATACACTACTTTTGCGGCTCTGGCGATCGATTGCATTGATAGCCGATCGATCGTAATTATTGTTCATAAATTTCAAATGGCCATAACTTTCTGTCCCGAACTCCGAATTGCGCGTGGTTGGTGACGTTAGAAAGATGACTTCCGAACTTTAGCATGAAGCTTGAATCAGTCAAATCCGACATTTGTACATGAAGTTATGATAATTTAACTATTTAAGTTATTTTTCACCTTATTTCTGTGTATTACTCTTGTTTCTTACAAAAATTAAAAACTATATTAAAGTAGTGGTTATTCTAATCAAACACCAGCAGAAACATAAGTTTAGGAGATAATAAAATACATTTTTCATGTATAGATCAGTAACTTGTCTGTATGTTGGTTATCTTTTTTTGTAACTCTTATTGTGAGTCGACTATCATAAAGGATGTGATGTTCCTAGAGGATATTTTTATATCTTTGTTGTGAGTGTTATTGCTCAATAAACTCTCCACAAGAGACCTTGTGGGGACCTCTCCAAAGTGGATTCATAGTATACTCAAATAGCAATTATTAGATCTTGCGAGATATCCATTTTTATTTGGAACCTTACGAGGCTCCTGCCCAGCACAAGGCATATACATATGTTTTTAGGTTGTTGAGACATTATGGAAGAACTACCTTATCATAAATCACTTCTAAACACTCAAGATAACTATCCTAAAGATTTTGATTCCATCATCCATACCTGGCGCCCAATAATTGGTTACAAATCTGAACTCTAATTGGTAACTTCCAATATTACTATAAACTTAACTAGACTTACCTTTAATTCTAATCCCTCAATCAAAACTCCTATACGAAATGCTGCACCCCATGCGAGCCTAACTCTGGAGCCTGCCCTCACCCTAGAGTTAGGCTCTTCTTTGGCCCTGGCGCCAGGCTCAACCTCAACGCCCGGGACTCCTGAGTCAATCGAGTGTTCTACAAAATACGTTCTAATGTAACAAATGAAATGAAACACACATCAAAACAAGTCATTCATAAAATTTTAAATTGAAACTCGACTTTCCTAATTTAGGTTGATCATATAAATAATTTTTTTATACAAATTTTCTGGTCATTACATGAGCATTGGAGGCTTGGCCACAATGGTGCAACTATCATCATGGTTTCAAAGCATGAATAGTTTGCCACCCTATGTTTTAGCCAGCCCACTGCCTTAAGACTTCCACCGTCCATGTATGTCCAAACAGTCGATCCACTCATGGATACCCTGTGTTTTTAAGTCGGTAAGTGGCTTAGAAGATACATGGATGGAACGATATATATGGAAAAAGATTTGAGTTGGATTAGAATATTTTTGTGGAATTGTTCGGTGAGAATTTGTCCACAAAAGACTTCAATGTTTAAAATTTTGTGCTAGCTTGTGCGCCATTGACTTTCTTCGAAGGATTTGGTAAAGTCAATGCAAATCTCAGTGGCACGCCGGTCTAACCGAATGATTTCTTGGTTTGGATCCCGGTAATTGCCATATCTAGCCATTAAAACATAAAAGAGGCAAACTTATTTTCGTACATGGTATCTAATGAGACAAACAAAACAGAGCATATAAGGGAGCCATTGTTCTGGCTCGGAGTTAAAAGACAAAGCAGAGCTGAGCACCAAAGCAAGTCAAGCTAGCTAGAACACTATATAAATCCCTATCCCACCCACTATAAGCAGTACCGGAAAATAACATCATGAGATACATCCAGATGCGATCAATCAAATGCTACAAAAGTTAAAAGTGGTAAAAAAAGTGATGACATATTACTGTTATAAGTTGCAACAATAATCACACCAGGATCCAATTTAACCTTGCTAATTATTGCCACAGACCAGTCATTCTCCTCATCATTATCCTCCCAATAAAAGAAATAAGGTAAACTATATGACTGTTAGAAGTAGCAAGTGGTAGTAATTTGAATTAAGGCCATGGCTTCTTCTTGCATCTGTAAAATTGTCCACCATTCACCATACCTACCTACTAAGTACAAGTACTAAATTCGTGTATCACGCTGATCTCTATACCCAACTTATCCTACACAATATGATGTGACAAATTTAGATACCTAATTACAGGATTTTCACGTAGACTTGTAAAAATTGTCAAATTAAGCATGACATATGATCAGATTCCTCACCTTTCGACATTGATAACCCAACTGCCGTCTCATTGGACCTTCTCCCTTTTTTGCACAATTATCTTCCTCTTGCTCCACTTTAATTGATTACAAATCCCATTTTTTATTTCATACCCCAATCCCCCACCTCACAATTCACAAACCATCCTTTTTACTCCAAATACCATATCAAAGCTCTGTTCAGAATGTGACTCACAGGTCCTACAAAGATCCCATAGCCTCCTAAGTCCTACCACCCCTCTTTTCTCCAAGCCTCAAGAATCCAATTTTTTTTATAAGTCCATCATATCACTTGCTTTTCCATTGTCTCTTTGCCTTCCTTTGAGCCTTTGACCTCTTTCTTTAATCCCCATTCTTTATTCCTCCTTTGTTTCCTTGCAGACATAACGATATCAGCCATGGATTTGGAACTGCTCTAGCTGCCAAATGCTCTCAACTTTTCATGCAAGTACTCCTCCCTCCCCACCGACCAGTGGACCCCTTGAGGCCTTTATAGCCAGTAGGAAGATCACTCTGTCGGCCAAGAAGCTCTACACAAGCAATGTCTCCTTCCCTTCGTTGCAGAACAAGAAAAGGAGGCCAGAGGTAGAAGGAGGAAGAAGGTGTGAGGGATGGGCAACTGCGTGTTCAGGGGCTATCCAGAGGTGGTGGACGTGATAAAGGTGGTGACGGCAAACGGCGGGGTGATGGAGCTGCACCCGCCCATCACCGCCGAGTGCATCACCAGCGAGTTTCCGGGCCACGGCATCTTCCACTCGAGGGACTTTGTATCCGCTCACCCCCTCATGCACTCGGAGGAGCTCGTCGTCGGGGAGCTCTACTACCTCCTCCCCTTGAGGGCCGGCCGCGCACGGAGGAGCAACGCCTCTGCATGGACTCCCTATCGCATGTCGGTCGACAGCCAAGGGGTGTGGAGGAAGGTGGCGGAGCCGGACGCGGCAGCGAGGTATGGCGGTAGCGGGGGTGGTGGGGTGTGGAAGGTGAAGCTGGTGATTAGCCCGGAGCAGCTGACGGAGATACTGTCGACGGACGCGAGGACGGAGGCGCTGATCGAGAGCGTGAGGACGGTGGCCAAGTGCGGGAGCGGGATCGCGTCGGCGGCCAACTCCGACCAATGGAGTCTGGCCAGCAGCTGGAAGGGAACTGAGAGCATGGCCTGAGCATAATTAATTAATTGAGCATGAGCTTAATTGGCCAAAAGCTAATTGAAAGTGCCTTTTCCTTCATGATATTTGAGCATGTGTATGTAAGAACTCTAACAATTTTCTAACGTTGTTACAGATTCTGTGTTCATATTTTGCTTTTTGGTTAATTTTGTGTTTACATCTGTGAGTGTACTTCTTTTCTTGATTTGTTTTCTCCTTTTTACGTTTGTATATTAACATAGAAATTTCTATACATGTACTTCTTTATTAGTTGTATTTAGGTTGTTGACTCTGTAGTCCTTATTACCTAAACTCTCAAGTTCTTAGGCCAGAGCCTCTGGTTAGACATAACATAGACAATCCATTAATCACAATTCAAAATAAATGATCAAGCTACGACAACACAGGTTGCTATAAGCCCAAGTAGAAAAAATAATACTCCCTCTGTGCTCCATACGAAAAAAGTTGATTTCTATTATTGAATGGTGGAAACCCGGGGAAGAAATGGGGAATTTATTAAATAATAATTTAAAAAAATTACCGATGGGAAAAAAGTTCAGAAAAAATTCTCAATCCGGATATCTGACCAGCCATGCAGGCTAGCGCTGCGCTAGCCTGCACGGCTTCCATCTAAAGTAAGAGGCGTCAGTTGAACGGACGCCTCCCCATGTTTAAATCCAAGGCGTCGGTTGCCTTAGCTATTTAGTGGGACAAACTTCAACGATGTATATCTCTCTCTTTTCTGATCCGTTTTCGCATATTTTTTTCATTATTTTTTATTTTTAGCACTCTTTCTTATAATAATAATCTCATAAAGATATCGAGCCACCACATGCTATTTCTCATGGATAGCACTATGTTAACACTTTAGGGACAAATTTTAACGAATCATATCTTCTTCATTTCTAATCCATTTTTTATCTATTTTTTTGTTCTTCCTTATTAATGTTCTTTCTAATTATCATGATATCATAATGATCTCGATATCTTATCGAAAAAAATACCGCAAAATCTATGATAAATAACATGTAGTGGCTCAATATCTATGGAATATCATCATTATAAGAAAAAACACTAAAAATATGGAAGAATGAAAAAAATGAACGAGAATAAATAAGAAATGAGAGAGATATACATCTTTGAAGTTTGTCCCACTAAAATACTAAGATTTTCAAAGAATTGACACCTTTCTATTTAGACAGAAAGATGTCCATTTAACCTACGCTTCTCACTTTAGATAGAAGGCGTCGATTGAGTAAAAAAAAGCCCGCGTAGGGCTAGCACCACGCTAGCGCCTGTGTGGCTGTCAGATAACCGGATCGGGAATTTTTTCTGAACTTTTTTCGATCGGTAATTTTTTTAATTATTATTTGGTAAATTCCCCTATCCTAATCCTACTTTCCTATGAGCTTGTGGCCATCTACTATTTTGCCATACTTATTGGAATGAGGCTATTTGGACCCTAATAATCTCCTCTGTCCCCCAAACACTACTGACAATGTTTTTTTATTTTTTTCACTAATTCTGAACCCCATCCTTTCCCCCATTTCCCCCTTTTTCTGAGTATTCCCCATACCCCAAAATAAATAAATTTATTTTTTTCTTTGAGATTTTATACTATAAACCAAATCAGAGCCGTCGGCACTAGCGGACGTCTTCCGCTCTAGCATGATTATCTTCACCGGGCATGGGCATCCTCATCTTCCTGTAGAAGGTTCCAAGGGTTGGTCCCCACCAAATTACAAAAATGAGACGGAGATCATTCCCCATAATAAGCCAAGTCATATATTTAGTCTGTTTTTTTGGAAAAGTGGGGGACGGGCAAGAAGTTCTTAGTTTTATTCTTGGGTGCATAAAGCAATGAAGCACTCCATTATTTAGAAAATTGGGGTACGGGTGAGAAATTTTCATTTTTATTCACGAGGTGCAGAAGTAACAGGGGGATATAGGAGATTCTCAAGGTCCAAATCAAGGTTTTCAAAACCGGACCGGCCATCGAACCGGATTGATAGCCGGTCCGGTTGAACCGTGGTTTGACCGCGGTCAAACCGTGGTCAAACCGGTTTGACCCGGTTTAGGTGAAATAAGTGATAAATATATTTATTTGTTTAACATTACCATCAAAACAAAAGTAGTTCATGTGGTTAAGTACATGAGGGTGCCCGGGAGGTTTGAGGTTCGAATCCCCCCTCACGTAAAAAATATTTTCAAAAACAAATATTATTATAATCCGGACCGGTCCGGTCCGGTTCACCGGTTTTCCGGCCGGTTCCGGTCTTCCGCGGTCGGACCGGCCTGTCCGGTCCGGTTTTGAAAACCATGGTCCGAGTTTTACTTGCGGAAATAGTCCATTTGTTTGAGACAGCTCACGTAGGTTGCATGAGTTGAGGCCCTCACGCCTTTGGATTTTGATTTGACGGCTGGTGTTAAATCAGGTCGGGTGGGTTTAAATCCCATCTAGTATAGTGACGACCTAGAATTTAGTATAGTGCGCTAGGCGCTCATGGCGCACAAATCAAGCTTTCCAACACTACAGGATAACCGGCCAAACGGGTTTTCAGTTTCTACCTTCCCCGGACAGACTTACGGACGATGCCCGTTTAGATGAATACAACCTGAAAGTCCCACCCGCCATTTTTTTGGCGCCAATTTGACAGAAAAAAAGGAGGGAAAGGATTTCAGCAGCGGCGGGAGGACTGCGGAGGAGGGGCGATCGGCCATGGATCAGAAGCACGCAGGCTCGTCGCTCGACTCGCTGATCTCCAGCTTCAGCGATCGCATTCTCGAGCTCCGGGAACTCGTCATTGCTCGCAACAGTGAGATTCCTTTGCCATCTTTTCTTAACCTCTTATCACTATTGAGGAGTTCGAGAGGATGAAAAGCTTATTCGTTTTTTTTCGCTTTTTTTGTTGGTAATTTTCAGTGTATCCGCCTTCGACGATGCCCGATCTTTCCTCCATTGATTCGGCGGTGAGCACACTTGAGTATCAGTTGCAAATGATCAATGAGCGAGTGAGGGAAGAAATGGAGGCCGTTCCCAAGGCCAAAGTAATGGCTTCTTTCTTGAATTTTTCTTTTGCTCTTTTTGCATTATAGGCATTTGATAATGTGTTGCTTGGTTGATTATTCAGAAGCTTATTCGACTCGCAGAGCTCCAGCAGAAGAAGCTGGAGCACATGCTGGCTCATTTACCTTCAAACCTGCAGGAGAGGTCAAGCGTATGGAATCAAGAAACATATGGGTATAAATTCCATTTCTAGAACCGCTATTAGCTTCAGTTTTCAGGATGCAGATGATTTTAAACCATATAGTTTGATTTCCAGTTTAATCCGAGAAATGTCCAAGAATGATGTGCCTTCCGTGTCTTCTCATGTTGAGGAAGAGCCTCCAGTAGCAGTAGTGCAAAAGGTAGGATATCGGTTGAAGTGCTACTTTTGGACTGTTTTTTTATCTTTTGTGTGTTTCTTAACATCAGTTGCAGATCATGAGGCACATCTGAATTCTTAACTGGGTAAAATATTTTTGCTTTTCATCTTCCAATTTAGAATCTCAGTGGACCTAATTTACGGCTATGGATCCAGAAAATTAGTTAAACATTGGAATGCAAAATCTTATGCTGATGGGGAATGATTAACCCTTCATGTCCTTAATGGCCAAGCTAGCCTAGTTACGCTGGTTGATATCTTCCAGACGAGATAGACTGATAGAGGTTCCTGCATCGGGTCCCTATGGTGAATGGCTTGTGTATGTGGACGGGGTCCATGAACTTTAGTTTGTGTTGCCATTGCATTTTAATGAAAAAATGCCTTAGAAGAACTAGATGTTGGCAAATATGGAGGGTGAAGTTAATGATGTGAGGTCAACTAGTCACATCCCCTAACAGCAGACTTAGAACTATTTCAACCTAGCACTTACTCCTGCAATCTGCTGAATAATATATAAAGGCTTCTCACACAATTATTGTTCTATTTCCTGTTGGGATTGTCACAAAAAAGAGGGCTAAAATATTACCAAATTATGCACATACAATTGACAAATATACACATGAAATACTAAAAAAGAGTATAAGAATTAGAACCAGGTTCGAGGCACACTATGCGTTGTCCTTGAAACATATACGCTGCCCTCCGTGCACAGGCAATTAATAGTGTTCCGTTCCTGAGATACAATGAACCACACCGTCAGTTTAAAGATGCACTTCAAATCAAACTGACTGGATCATGATCAGAGGAGATTCTATTGCTCAATGATGAATGATGAATTAAGAGAGAGGAAGAACAAGTTTTTCTTTATTGTCTGTATTATAATTCTGAGGAAAAACATTCTATTTATATAGAAGGATGCTGTTAGGCCTTTTCTGGAAGAAGAGATGCAATTTTCCGCAGAGAAACGGGCATTTACTCGCTGTAACCGCTTAGCCGATCGATCGCTTTCGATCACTTTATTTAGCCTGAAATTACGATCGATCGTTTTATCGCGGTGCACAAATCCTAAAATTCCAGTAACTACGATCGATCGTTTTTATACCGATCGATCGGGCCAATGCGGAAACCAAATTGCAGAAAATTACAGTAACTATGAACGATCGGTTTATCACAGTCGATCGTTACACAATCGATTGCGTTATTTTGCCGATCGATCGCTGCATTTTTAAACTAATTTGTTTAATTTCAAGTCAAATTTCAACATTTCCTACCTTCTTTTTGTGTGTGACGGGTGTTTGTGTAGGGGGGGGACCCGCCTTCATCTCACTGGAACTATTCCAACCTAGCACTTATTCCTACAGGCTTCCAACAAAAATATATGGAGTTTTCAAGCAACAGTTTCTCTTTTTGAGGGGATGGGGGTGGGCTTGTTCTTCTGTTGTTGATTTCAAGCTCACTTGTATATGTTGCAGAGAGCTATTTGCAAATTATTGGTTCTATAGGATCACTTGTTTCAGTCATATGAAAATTAGGTATCTCATGCTAGGATAGGGCATTTAACTTTTGTTGAGAGGGTCTTCAGAGTAATTGTTATGGTTTCGAAAGAATTTTGCTATTTCAAGTAACAGCTTTACTTTGAACAGATATAATGTTGTTTATGTTTTTAGGATTAAGTAAATCAATACTCATTTCTCACCTTGTTGGATAGTTGGAAGTGTGATTGCCCTTTTGGGAATCTTAATGGTCTAATAAATTAGTTATATTGGCAATGTTTTGATGGTAGGTAAAAGTGAAGTAAACATAACAACGATTACATGCACCTCGTAATGAAATGAAGAGACAGGATTGAACTATAATTTTTTCCTTCTCTGTTCGTTACCTCTCTCTCCCTACCCTTCCCTCTTTTTTTCTCTTGCTCAACTATTTTGCCTGCATCTCTGCCCGAGCTGCATCATCATTCCACTATAAACCTGAGCAAATGTGTGTGGCCTAGATTTGTGTGCTTTACCTGTATTCATCAGTCTAAGTGCTGTATGAATGGTCAACGAAAAACCAAAGTACATTGGGTATGGTTCTTTGTATGTTTTTATATGTAATAATCTTTGTTATTCATGTTGTTGCAGGAGAAAAAGGGGCGAGGCCCTGCACCGCGTTGGTATGTCACTGCTGAGGAGCTCAATTCATTGTCATCGTGAGTTTATATTCCTTTTACTTGCTTCAGGAATGTATAGTTGTGTTTCTCCATCAAGGCATTCTAAGTAGTTGCGCACCTAAGAAACATCAGTCCAGTGGTATCATGTTTGGGCAGTTGCTGATACCAATATACATTTGAAGAATAGTCCTTCCCAGCAATACAGTTCAGCTCTAGATAGAATTGTAAATCTTGTGGGCCTATCTTGCTGAACTTAGGATAAATCTTTTCATGATGCCTAACTAATTTTTATAAGAGTACTTTAGGTAATTAGGTGTCAGCTAATTTAAGTATCCTCACCAAACCTTCCTCACCTGTTCTGACTATTATATCTGCATGTCATCAAATTAAAAATAACTTAATTTCTAGATTCCACTATGCTTGATTGTGGTGCTTTTTTTTTGGGTAAAGTTGATTGTTGTGCTCTTTCATTTGCAGTTACATGAGGGGTAGACTCACACTTGAAAAAGTCAATGCTGCAGTGAATGATATGGCTGCCTATGCAGATGCCAATGCCCGACTAATTGCAGCCCTTAACAAGGTACATGAAATTCTTCTTTTTAAGTGATGCAGATTTCACACAGATGATAAATAGGATTATATTTTCTGAAGAAAAGTATCTTGAAGGATGAGAATAGGCATATAATCGTATAAATTGCTAATTCTTGTTGTAGTATTTGATTTTTCACTGATTTATTCTTAATTTTTCAAATGTGCATGAAGGGAGGGGTTGACGCATGGCAGAAGGCTCAGGTAATTAGCAGAGAATTCTTTTTTTCTCTGAAACTAGAATGGTGAGTACTAGGGACTCAGCTGATGTATATGAACATGCAGGAATTGAGAGACATTTCACTCAAAGGAGTGAAGGGAGAACATTTCTTTCTTGAAAGTGACATGAAAGGGTCTGTATTGAAGCCTGATCATACTGGGAAAGCAATCCTCACTGTAAGTGTTTACTTACGAACAATCCTCTATTTACAAGAGGCATAATTTGGCTTTCCTGTCTGTAATGCGAACTAGTAGGAAAGGAATGAATAATATGCTTCAGTAAAGCCTGATCGAAATATGTTCAATCAATCAGCTTATCATCTGCCTAATGTTATAGTTACATATGGCTATATTCTTGGAGGCATGATTGTTTTTTTGCTTTTGACAGATACTTCGGCATCTAGGACGTGTCCATGAGGCTCGAATTGGGCACCAAAGGGTGATGGTCCTCGCAAAGCCTCAATAAGTGACATGCTATTGTTTGAGCCTTGTTGCACCTTTTGTGTATAAGCTTACATAAACATGACGGCCTTTTGTTTGTGTAATGAGTAGCTATTGGGTGGCAGTCTGTAATATGCATCGACAACCAGTTTTTGTGTAATGAGTGGCTATTGTGTAACAAGTGCCATTTTGTGTGAATGTGGCCCAAAAATTCTAGGCCACTAAAATTTATTTCTCTTTCATTAAAAAAAAAATTACATCTCATTGTATGCAAAGTGCATCCCAGTTTGATTTTTGAACACAATGAGATTAATAATGCATATATTCTATAGCTGCAGTTACAATCTAAGCTACATTATGATTATGAAAGTGCATTGACTAAAAAGCCAGACAGGGTTGCGTTAGATTCAACCTATCATTTCAGCCGGCCGTGCAGCAGACCAAAAACGTGTAGCACTCTTTGAATTCCTAAATATGCCATTAAGCCCAAGGTTTCAAATTTTAAGCCTTTGTTGTGGATTTTTTTAATTATTATCTAAGCCTCTTAAACCATGCTTTTCCCTCAATTACATAGTCTCAAAAGCACCTCCATCTCCTCTTGCAAATCGTTCATAGAAAGGCACTAATTGTTAGATAACTGATGTTTACTTTCTCAAAAGCTCAAGCTGTTATCAAATTGGGTTATTGATATATTTAGTTCATATATGATAACACTCCCCCGCGCATTCAAGCAACCTTCAAGTTTTTCTGCAATACTAAGATAATCAATGTTTCTCAAAAGCTTGAGCTGTCAGGAAAGGGGATTACCAATACATTTTTTCATATTCCAACACTACTACAGTTTGCAACACAAATAAAGCATAGAACAAAGCAAACTCAAGTAATAGGGGAAAAAAGCATCAAAAGAAAGAAGCAAAGGAAACCCAGCTTTAATGAAACCCAACATGGCCGCCCTAGCTCCTTCCCTGCCGCCCAGCTGACCCCTGGTCCAGGTCTGATCAACGGTCTTAAGTGGGCGTGTAGTTTCATTAATTTTCGATAGCCCTATTTATATGAGCAACAGCTCATACACACTGGGCCATCAGATTTCTATCCAGCAGCGCAAGTTAGGGCTGGGGAAGCTAAATTTTCTCATTTTCCTTTTTCTAAATGAAATGAAAATGGAAATTTAACCTCCTAGACAGCCGGCCCTCAATCAACATGCACTGACGGATCTTGATCCGATGGCTCACAGCGCGAAGACGCACGTGAGGCATGAGCCAAGGCGCATACCAACTAATCCCTCGTTAAAAACAAGACCAAGTTTGGATCTAGCGATTGCTGCCAGAGGGAGGGGAGGGGAGGAGAGGGAAAGCGGACTGAGGAGGGCAGAAGAAGGCTCAAGGAAGACCGTGTTTCAGTGGATGGCGCCGCCCTGGACAAGATGGCCAAGAGAGAAGAGAGGCATCGAAGTCCGGCTGTAGGGAGGAGAAGGTCCGGCGATCGTCGCCGGACAAAGCTCCGACGAAGTCGATTCGCCCTCAGAGGAGCGGCTAGGGCAGGAGGGAGGTCGATTAGCCCAAGCCCCCCACCTTTTTTCAGTCCAAAAAATGATTTTCGTACCCTATGAGGTCCGAAAATTTTAAGCTATTTTCATCACCTTTTTCAGGGCCATTTTCGAGCCATCCAGGAAAGCAAATTTTCATAGCCCTGGTGAAAAAACTGTTTTCATATAAAATAATTTTCTATTTTTAATTTTCATTAACCCCTGACCCATCCTAAAATGATGACAAAGCAAACTAACTTTCGTCCGCTGGTTAACCAACCGTGGCCCCGTTCCCGCTCTTCCTCGAGTCCCTCTGCCTCTAGGGTTCTTCGTCTTCTGTTCTAGCTTCCCCTCCAATTCAACGCGAAGAAGGTAATAATTCGTGAAATTCATTACTCATGCCTACTTTTTGTTCTTCATTCTGTCTCTGTTAGCTGATTTCTTTCTTTCTTTCAAGTGTCATCATCTATGGTACAAGTCTTGAGCTTGTTTCAGGTGGAAGAATTTCCTTTTCTAGACTGAGTAAACGCAAAATGGAAGATGGGTCGTCATCTGGTGGCACTCGTAAAGCTTCCCGTAAGGTCTGGTTTTCCTTAC
The DNA here is from genome assembly GCA_039654745.1 of Houttuynia cordata. Taxonomy (NCBI): domain Eukaryota; kingdom Viridiplantae; phylum Streptophyta; class Magnoliopsida; order Piperales; family Saururaceae; genus Houttuynia; species Houttuynia cordata. The sequence goes on from CM077511.1 coordinate 9,888,091, forward strand.
ATTTTCTGTTTTTTTTGCAAGTTTTCTATGTTGGAAAATAAAGATGATAAAAGAAAAGAAATTAGAAATATCAAAATGAAAGAAAGGAACGCTGTCTTTAGACAGAGTTATCCCCCCCACAATGGTGCAAATGGGTAATTGGACTCCCTGCCCCAGGATACGATGGCCTTCCTCCATCATCACACCTCTCATGCATTTGATCAGTGAGACAACAGCTCCATGGAACCGAAACACCAATGTTGCCCCCACACATCTGTAAGTTGAAAAATGTATGGAGGAGAAAACTCAAATAGCTTGCAGAAGTATATGGGCAACATTGGTGTTTTGGTTCCATGGAGCTGTTGTCTCACCGATCAAGTGCATGAGAGGTGTGATGATCGAGGAAGGCCGTCGTATCCTGGGGCAGGGAGTCCAATTACCCATTTGCACCATTGTGGAGAGGGGGGGGGGGGGGGGTAGGTAACTGTCTAAAGACAGTGTTCTTGGAACGCGCTTCGGCCCAAGAGTTGAAACCTTTCTTTTGTTTTGATATTGCTAATTTTCTTTTCTTTTGTCATCTTTGTTTTCCAACATTCTATTCATCTATGATTTTGATTCTACTGTCTCATTTTTCTAGTGCAGATGAAGTTCAAGCCGGAAGTTCCTCCCCGCCAGTTGTTCAAGCCCACCGAAGTTAAAAGGTGCTCTTGTAAGATGTTAGTTTGCACAAGCTTGTGTTAGCTTGTTACTTGTTTTGCTGAAATGTTTTTGGTTTTTTATTTTTTGTAGGGAAGCACCGCAAGATGAAGATGAGACACAGTGGCAGAAGCTTGTGAAGGTAGAATGATTTGCCGGAGTGAGATTCTCTTTTTTAGTTGCATGTGAATAGTGTTTAGGCTTTTTGGACTTTTGATGAAGGTCGCTCATATGGCTCTGGTGTTGGCTTTTTGTTTAAATACAAAGGTGGGTTCTGGGAGGAAGGTGGCTGCAAGGAAAAAACATGGTAAGTATTTGCTATAACGCTATCACTCTTGGTAAAATCTGCATTTGCTTCATCAGTTTGTTTTGCTGTGAAATATTATCTAGTTTACATGTTTGGTGGTATTCGAGGAAGTTATGTGAACCACTAGGTTTCACCTGATATTTGTTATATAAAACAACAATATTGATGTTCAGTATGAGACTAAACTGTAAATATATGCTAACTTCTATAAATGAACAAAGTGAGATGCTGCCAACTCTAACAGCTTGTGCAGTAAGTCTTCTGATGTGGATAGGTTCAAATGCTTGTAACATGTATTTAATCCTAGTTGATCTTCAAGAATTTTAATTTATAAGGAATTAGATTGCTTTGTTTAAGTGACTTAAAAAGATGTAGCTTATGGACTGTTGCTCAGAGAGACTATATGAGATAAGACATCAACCGTTGCTTGAATTGGAGAACAAACAGGCATTTCTTGTTAAGTATTCCCTATTTTTGGACTCATATTGTTTGATTGGATATGTATTAGAGATCACCTCAACTTGTAAAACTGCAATTGTTGGCTAGCCAAATCTAGGATGATATGCTGGAATTCATTCCAAGTTTCTGTTGGGCTCACATTATATAACTAAGATCCTTGTTTAGAGAATGTGCACGGTATTGAAAGTCTTTTGACCTCTTCCACTTCGTCTATATGATCTATCTGCAGCTGCGCCAGTGCAAGTTTCATTTGGTTATAGCAGTACATCAAGTTCTGAAAAGTCACTTGTTAACCGCAGAGCCTTTAATGCTGTAGGAACAAATGTTCAAGGTTGGTGTTTTTAAACTGTAGGCTTCCTTTCTATAAAATTGTGTGAGTTCCATATGTCTTTTATTCGTCCACGTTGAAATGACTCATCTTGTTATTCTTGGAACATGTTTATGATTTATAGTAAGGGATACACACAAAGTTCCTACAGATGATTCTTCTGCTCCAGGCCCACAGACAGTAGAGATGGAATTTGTTGAACCTTGGGTGAGTCACATGCTTCATTATTAAATTGCATTTATGTGCTGTCATGACCTTTCTCACTTTACTCTTCCCTTTTTATCACATTACATCTGCAGGACAATAACAGTTATTACCCAGTAACTCTTCCTTTGAGGAGGCCATATTCTAGAAATCCAGGTATATATAGGGTAGAGATTAGAAGATGAATTCCCTCTAAATTCATATGACTAATAAAATGTATGTGCAGAACATCTTAATGGACAGGATGCAATCGAAGCTTCTGGAATCTTAGGTCAGGAGGAAACTAGATTAAATTCAGCTGTGGAGCTTGGCTTGATGGTTGGTATTTGAATATAAGTTTCCTTAAGGTACACCAGATAGATAGAGTGAATAACTAGAAACAGGGAGTATTCGTCGTGTGGCTGTAATCCTATGTATTTATGACAGGGACATTTGGAAGAAGAACAGATGTTGTTTTTCCATTTACCAACTTCTTTGCCTTGCATAAAGAGATTGGCCTCTACAAAGGGTAAAGAGACTGCCCACAGTTTAGACCAAGAAAGAAGGTTAGTAGAGAAGGGCTGCGGCTTCGAAGACTTACCTGCTGGCATCATGGGAAAGCTGCTTATTTTCAAGAGTGGATCTGTCAAGTTAAAACTTGGAGATACTCTTTTTGACGTGAGTGTCCTAATCTCTTCATGCTTTTGCATACTCATCTTGTACAATACTTACAAATCTGGCAGTTCGTTCTTCTCTCTGGATGAATCGCATACCATATTTCATCTGCTGTTTTGTTTCATTGTTTGGTATCATTGTATCCTGTGTGAAATGTATGCGAACAACTTGGTGTTGAGTTTAAAAGTATTCGTTCCATTAATGCGGTTACAGGTTTCTCCTGGTGTGGATTGCACATGTGCCCAAGACATTGCAGTGATCAATCTTGTTGAGAAGCACTGCTGCGTTCTTGGCAGTTGTCCGACGTGTGCGGTTGTAAGCCTTGATGTTGACTGCCTCCTAGGTGGCTCTACCTAAGTACCAATTTGTGCTAGGTTTGCTCATTCCCTAAGAACAACTGATTAGGTAATGTGCATAATTCTAATATATTCGTCAGCTCTAAAATATATCTTTGTACATACGAATTGTATAGTTCATGCTAATATTTTGAATATATTCAATACACCCAGTTATTAGGCTCTTAATTTTTTGACGAGGCACACATGTAATTATTCAAGTTCTTCTTTGGTTTGAGCTGAATTACTTACTGCAGCCATTTGAATATATTCAATACACCCAGTTATTAGGCTCTTAATTTTTTGACGAGGCACACGTAATTATTCCAGTTCTTTGGTTTGAGCTGAATTACTTACTGCAGCCATTTAAAGCACAACACCAAGTCTGAAAGTAGAGAAATGTAAAGAACAAGTTGGAATGCGAGGTCTCTTGCGTCCAGGACTCTGTTCATGCACGCTTGATACCATGAAGATTTAGGGCTTAAGACATGACCTGCACATGTGCCTTTGCATCAGCATTGCAAGCGGTCCTAGGCACGAGCATTCTTTATGGTCTGAAATGCGCTGAGCTTCAAACCCAGGTCTTCTCCTATCCACATGAGATTGAAAACCATTGCACCACCGCGCATTTGGGGGTGGAGGACAGTTGGTTATGCCAATCCAAAGGTTTGTACAGACCAACATGAAGTTCAGAGAGCTTTATCGCCAATGAGGCGATTAAAATTCTCACTCAATTGGGAGAATTGTTCAATACTCCTGAAATGCCCTCAGGAATTACTTTCAAGGGCGTAGTAGTGCATTTGCGCTAATGGATGTTGTCGATTCTGCTATAAATATCCCAGTCGGCACCATGGTTTTAAAAACCGGACCGGCCGATCTAACTGGAGCCGGACCATTTTTTGGTCCGGGCCAGTTGGGTAGGTTGACCCGGTCGGTCAAACTGGTGACTCGGCCGACCGGTCCGGGTTAACACCCCCCCTCTCTTCTCCCCCTGCCCCTGTTCTGCCGAGCCCGAGCGCCCCCTCCCCCTCCCCCCCCCCCGGTGCCCCACCGTCAAGGCAAAGGGGGGGTGGAGCACGGGAATTCCGGGTTCACACCTCTTTTTTTCTTCTTTTTTTTAAATTTTTTTATGACATCATCATTGGGTTGGACTTACCGACGGGAATTCCGGGTCGGTCACTGGTCCGGTCCGATTTTTAAAACCTTGGTCGGCACTCTGAGAGAGCAGGTGCACAATCCCAAACACCTCTCTGCAGACCCTAGATCACTTTGTCCACCCACCCCAAGAACTCAAAATTTCTACTTCGATAAAACTATCTCTATTCGCTTACCGGTTCCAGCCTTTTTTCTAATTGAAAAGCTTTCATTAACCAAGACAAAAACATGCTAGCAAGCCTTACTACTGCAAGAAGTCGAATAGAAATAAGATTTTTTCAGCTATATATGTTACTATGCAGGGCAAACAAAAAAGCAGCATTGCACCATTAATTACAAAACCATAGCGTGCAACAGGATTCTCAATAGCACTACTTGTACGTATGGAAGACCACCTCCATTGAAGAGGACTCCAAGCTCGAGCATAAACCATCAAGTTAGCTCTATCACAAAAATAAACAGTAGGAGAGATTGGTGGTCGCATTTTGGTAATTTATCAATTCCGAAATAAAGGTAAGAAATTATTGGCTGTCTCTGGAACACTACTCCTGGGCTTTGGACCCCAACGGCTGAGCGCACCTGAGTAGTGTGTATGCCATTGATCTCCAGGATAGACGACTTTTACCAATGCGGAAGCAGTACTCCGGGAGTACTGAAGTGCTAAATGATGAATATGTGGTGACCAGCAATACCCAACACTAAGCGCGGCAAAATTTGTATGCGCAATGCGCACAAGAGCGCATATTCCGTCGCCTTCACCTGCGGTGTACGGCCACTCCTCCGCCGCCATGGTGGAATCCACGGCCCCTGGAGGGGACCTGAGTCTACTCATTTTGAAATTAGTCACTGAAATTATGAAATTAATACTGTTGAATTCAGGTGGGGGGACCCAATTTGGCGGCGGGTCAATGGGAGGAAGTCACCGAGCAAGGAGATGAAGCTGGAGAGTTTCTGAGAGGAAGGACAAGGGCTCAGCTGCGCTAGAGGTGGGAATTTCAATTTGTATTCCTGCATTTGCATCTGATTGGACCTGTTTTAGATGCTTTATTTGAAAAAAAAATGTTGATTTTTATTGGATGGTGAAAACCCCAACTAATGGGAGGGAAGAAGAGGTTCAAAATCCACTTAAAATTGACCATATGGAGTATCTAAAACAGAGCGGAGGGAGTGCATTGAAAAGAATTCCGTTTCCTAACAGCCCGAGCTTTTAAGAAACTTGGTTATGGGTTCAAGTTTCTTTGCAGGCATTTATAGTTTATTATACCCCAATTGTGTTCCATGTGCTAGTTCCAGTCTCCCGTGTAAAAGTAGATTGATTTTCATTGTTTGGAGTTTTGTGATGGAAGATGGCTATATTAGTATTTCATGTGCAACCATTATGTCATGAAGCCAATCCACATATTTTGAGGTGTATGATGAATATAATGATGTTGAATCGACATCCGGCATAAAAATATAACACTATGTTTCTTTGTATGGATTTATACCATTTTGATTCCAATACGAGTCAAACGCGGTATATAATTCATGCTGCCGACCCCAGATAGTTGGGATAAGGCGCACGATGATGATGATGTTGTGTTTCATGTGCTGCGCGCTTGGTGGACACTTGCACAGTTGCGCGTGATATACGGTAAATAAATAAGATTTCCATTACTTCTTCTGGGAGTCTTGGTTATCATGCAAATTGTGAATTTAATTTTAAGTTTCTGATCTATATGACTTTTTAAATTATTGTTAAATTTTAAACTGGGCCAATTCACGTGGTGAGTAATGATCGGTGGGTCTTGTGCATGCCCGAGGGGTTTGGCGGCGGGATATGCTGCTCTAAGAGGGTGGTTGCCCTGCCACTTCTAGTCGGGTCCTAAGTACTCATCAAATATTTTACATTGCTACCTCTAATTTAAAAACCATGTTTGTTACAATTATAATTACGCTCCTGGATAATACCTCTATGTATGGATCATGGTTTATTTGTTTTTTTGCATTCTTTCATACATTAATTAAGGTGGACTAAGACCTATGTTATGTAGATTAATGTGTAAACAGTTTCATCCTTCTTCCTTTCTTCTCTTTACTTTGCGTAAAAAGAAAGAAAGAAAGATAAAAACAGAAACTTGAGGTAACCATCAAAAGAGAACTCAAGATACAACTATTTGAGCCTAAAGTGAACGTCAAATTGTAAGATACGTAATTCTGTAAAGGGGCGATAAATTTGTTAGCAGCATTCATATACTGGAAAAGGAGCGACAATCCTTTTAGCAGATTATAGTTTGGTAAAATATAAATACTTGATAACATTAATCTATTATCTTTTAGTAGTTGATTATCCTGGAGAAGACTCAAAACTTATCATCGAATTTCAACTGAACTTTTGTGAACTAACTTAGGAAATAATTTGGGTCAGTAACTTGTTCATAGTATTTTGCGAATTCCAGCATCAAAAGGTTGACAATGAAGGTGTTTTCAAGGAAACTGAAGAACTTATGGAGTAAGTTTGAGCTGAGGTCAGCCATTCTAGTTAGCCTCTTCCTACAAATCACACTCATCCTCTTGGCCAGTTTCAGGAAACACAGTGGAAGCCGTCTTTTGAGTATCTCTCTATGGGTGGCTTACTTGCTAGCAGACAGTAGTGTAGCTGTCTTTGCCCTTGGCCATGTCTTGGACACAGAAGATGAGAAGGTAAACGACGATCTCATCGGCTTCTGGTCAGATCCTCTTAGTACACTTGGTGGTCCGGAAACCATTAGTATATTCTCTTTGGAAGACAATGAGCTTTGGAGAAGGCATTTACTCAATTTTGCAGTCCAAGTCATTCTAGTTATCTATTCTTTCATTCGTTGCCTTGCCACAACTGGGCTTGTGGCTCCTGCTTGCCTTGTATTTTTGGCTGAAGTAATTAAGTATGGGGAAAGAATATGGGCATTAAGACATGCAAGCAAGGACCAATTCAAAGATGCCCACCTAACACGAATAGATGCACAGAAGAGCAGTTCTTATATCAGTGAAGAAGAAGATGTCCAGCTAACATTAGTAGATGGGGACCGGACACTTACTGGAGATAAAGATATTAGTGAAGAGAATGTTTTGGCCGAGGCCTATCGGTGCTTCAAAAAGCGGCTCATTGTTGATCTCATCTTCAGCTATGATGAGCTGGATGAGAGCAGGATGTTCTTCTTGAAGAGATCTTCGAAGCAAGCTTTCAAAATTGTGGGAGTAGAGCTCAATTTTTTCTATGACATACTGTACACAAAGGTAGTAATAGTTCATTCTTTATGGGGCTACATTTTCGCCCTTACTAGTTTCATTTTTTTCGTAATTGCCCTTCTCCTATTTGTGTTTGCTACTAATAAAAATGGTTACGATCTAGCTGAGATTTATATAAGTTACATTGTGTTGGGTGGAGCTCTCATGATGGACGTATATGACTTTAGCAAGATGATTCTCTCAGACTCGACCATGGTTCGGCTTAAACCACGCCTCAAATCTGACTTAATTTCATTATCTTTCAAGGGAGCCTTCTTCTTCTTCTATCCACCCAAAGGTGCAATATGGTCGAATTCAATCGGGAAGTACGATCTGATACGAGTTTGCGTTGTAGATCAATCACATAATAGATGGAAATCAATCATGCACCTTTTTCAAAGACAAGGAATCATGGGACAAGTATTACTACAGTAACTACACAAAATTTATTTCTATCACACAGGCTCTCCATAATATTATATGTTGGGAGCTCAAGAACAAGGTGATCAAATGCCATCAGTCGAACGATTCCAAGGATCAATGCCGCCAGCGAGGGAAGTGAACATTGGTGCTTGGACACTTTGACACATTGCCAGAGGTAGCAATGGAACTCTTAAAAAGGAGCCTAGATGTAGAATTTGATGAGAGCATCTTAATATGGCATATTGCCACTGATATGTGCTATCATGTTGACGACCCCACCAGTATGCCACCGACAAGAAAATGGCCCTCTATAACAGTGATGAAATTTGTACATCTCTGAATTGAGCAGGTATATTTGGGAGTATATGCTCTACCTTCTGGTACACCTTCCTGACATGGTGGGCACTGGAATTGGCGATATCAAGTTCAGAGATACTTGTGCTGAGGTCAATTACAAAATCAAGGAAGGGGAACCCAATGAAACCCATGCCTCCGAGCCCTTGTTTCGTAAATGCAGACGTCGTGGAATGCAGAGAAACAAATCTGTCCTATACAAAGCTGGAGAGATTGCTACTCAGCTGCGAAACATCGAGCAGCCTGAGATAATATGGAAGATCATCAATGGTGTGTGGGTGGAGATGTTGTGTTATGCTGCAAGTCACAGTCGTGGGTATATATATTCTCAGTAACTTAGCTTAGGGGGAGAGCTGCTCAATCTTGTATGGCTAATGAAAGCACATTTAGGCATAGTAGCGGAATTTTAGATTGATCGTGACGAAATAGTGGGATTCAGCATTCGATATCAATGAAAATAAGAGATGATATCCTGCTCAGTCATGCAAGTCTTTTCTCTTATTTCTTTTGGAAGTACGGACATTTAATATGTAACAGACAAAGTGTAACATTAATTATTGTATCGAATTGATGAGCTTACTATATATTTACAAGATAATATATATTGTTGTATATTTTTTTGCAGATAATGTAGTTTTAATTGATGAGAGTAAAATAGGTTTGAATGTGAAACTGAAATTATGAAGGAAAGTTTTAGAATCAAAAGGTTTTAAATAAGTAGGACTAAGACAGAGTGCATAGAATTTAATTTTAAGGAATGTAGAACTATAAGTAAAGCTTTAGTTGAAATAGATGGACAAGAAGTGCTAAGGTGTGATTAATTCCGTTACTTATGATCCATTATCCATAAAAAAATGAGATATTAGTAGTGATGTGGTGTATAAGATAAATAGGGGGTGGGTAAAATGGAGGGCAGCCTCAAGAGTGTTATGTGATAGGCTTGTTCTAAATAGACTTAAAGACAAGTTTTATAGGACAACTATTAAGCCTGCAATACTCTATAGAGCGAAGTGCTATGCACCAAAGAGAAATCATATAGATAAGTTGAATGAAGATAAAATGAGAATGTTAATGTGGATGATTGAGATAACTATGAGAGATAAGATTAGAAATGAATATATTCTTGAAAATTTAGGGGTAGCTTCTTTAGGAAGAAGCTGAGGGAATGTAGGTTGCGTTGTTATAGGCATATATAAAGAAGACCAATAGATGTCCCTATGAGAAGATTAAAAGTGATGTATGTAAATAATACTAAAAGAGGGAGAGAGAGAGAGACGTAAAAGAACTTGGATGTAGTTAATAAAAAAATATTTGACTTTATTATTTCTTACAAAAGATGTAGCCCAAAACAAGCCTGAATGGAAGAATAAGATCCATGTCGCCAACTCCAAATAGTTGAAAAAATATGCTACTTGATTATGATTATGATATGAATAACATTTCATATTAACTTTACTTTGTTATAAAGTGAGGTATATGCCTTTGGGCTTAATGGTAAATTTTTAAGAGTTAGATAGGTTAAGATGAAACTTGGAATCTGGCAGTTAATTCTCTCTGGATGAAAAAGCATAATGCATTTTATAGATGATGTTTTGTTTCATTGATTTGTGCGACTGTAACCTGTATGAAATGTATGTGAACCACTTCCTGATTTTGAGGTTAAAACTATTCGTTCCTTTGATGTGGTTATAGGTTTTGCCTGGGGTGGATTGCACATGTGCACAAGAGATTGCAGTGATCAACCCTGTTGAGAAGCACTGCTGCATTCTTGGCAAATGTCCTACATGCGTGGTTGTAATCCTTGATGTCGACTGCCTTCTAGGTGGCATTACCTAATTACCAATCTGAGCTATTGCTTGCTCACACGCTCAGAACAGCTGATTAGGTAATGTTCACAACACTTAACATTCTTTGTCTCTATAATAGAATATCTTCGTACAGAAGAATTGTATAGTCCATGCTAGTATTTTGAATCGAGTCCACCCAGTTTTGGGTCTCTTAATTCTTTGATAAGATATAATTAGTGCGGTCATTCTTTGGTTTGAGCTAAATTACTGCACCCAAAATACATAACTCCTGAAAACCGAGAAATGGAAAGAACAAGGTGAAATGCAAGTTATGCTCGCCCTATTAATGCATGCTTCTACGATGAAGCTGTAGGGCCTACAGGATGGACCTGCACATGTACCTTCGCATCGTTGAGAGCATGTGGCAAGCGGTCCTCTAGGCATGAGCATACTTGGTCTAAAATGGGCCTGACTGCTATTTTTCTTGGCATGCATGCTCATTTGAATTTGTATGAAATGCGCCTACCAGCGATTCAGATCAATGTTTAATGCGCATCAGACAAAGACACAACTAAACCGAGTTTGATATTTTGTTTGAAATGCGCATCAGTCAAAGCAGGAGTTTACTACCTCGGTTCAGGTCAATGTTGGCAAAATTCCCAAACTTAAACATTTTCAGACAAAATAACTGAAGTTCATGTTTCGGGCTGCTGTCATGTGTTCAAAGACACAATAGCAGGCTGAAACCTGAACTAGGGTAAACACTCGCCAAAGCAGGCCAGGGCTGTTTCAGTTGGGGACAATTGGATATGTCAGTCCAAGGTTTGTTTAGACCAATATAAAGTTCAGACAGGAGTGCCTGCACTGACCAAAACATCTGAGACCCACTTCCACCACTATTTTAGCATTTTTTTTTAAGAAGAAGTGGAGTAGAGATCGTTTGCCAAAAAACAAAGTGGAGTAGAGATCCCTTCAACTGTACATATTAAACTCCCATATTGAAAGGATTAAGGTTTTCCATTGGAGTTGCCAATGGAATCCATATGAAGCAAGAAGATATAACAGAAATCGGTTATTCATGGGGTAAGCAAGCAAGGAAACAAGGACAGATACACGAGGGGTACTCTTTTGCTGAACAAGGTCTTTAAGCTTGAGTTCATCATCTAAAATGGAATGCCTAGATCATTTCCAGGTCTTCAGATATTTAGCTGCTTTAAGTTTGTTGCCTTAGAAGATCCAAGATTGTTCCATAAGTGAACAAGCCAAGCAATATATGTAGGCTCCGCAAGGGTTGCATCTACATGATCTTATTAATGATAAAACCCAATTAGGATTGAGAGATACAAAAAGGAGATCACGTGCAGTATCCTTGCTAGGGACCAATAATGGAACAACTTGTTGAGTTGTACGAGTTGTATATAAATGAATAATAATTTCTTGTTATCTTCATGGTCAAAAGATTATTTTGCAATCAACATTTTTCTGGCATATATGCAACAGGTTTCAATAAAATTACAGCATGGATTCATAAACAAGGACTGAGTAATCCAAGGCCGACTTGCCTAGAGGTTCCTTTAGCTAGTGTACCTAAAAATGTGGTGTGAAGCTGCTACGTATTCGTTTCCCTATCTGTCTTAAAGACTGTTCACTACCTTTCTATTGGCTACTTCAGGCCATGAAACAAAGCTGATAATGGTCATGCTTCTTTTCTTGCAGCTCTAGAATTACACGTTTCCTACAACTCTTACATCAGATTAGGAAATAATATAAGAGAAAATTGCACTTGACCCCTATGAATTATGGTAAAATTATACTTAACTCCTATGAATTATGAAAATATGTACTTTAACCCATATGCAACTTAATTGTTGGATGATTTTACCCATATAGCTCCTACCACTTCAATTTTTGGGTCTGTGGTAGCCATGGAGACTACGACAAGTAGTTAATTTTTCTTACATTAGGGAAAGCAAGGCGGACGTATTGCTATTGTCGTGCAATATATTGATAGCATGTGTGCACCACCTTTGCGAGGTGAAAAGAGGAGGATGGCAAATGAAGAAAGAATATTGATTTATTAGTAAAGATAAGTGGTAAAATTGTCTCGTTGCATAAGTCATAGGGGTTAAGTGCGTATTTTCATAAGTCATGAGGTTAAGTGTAATTTCCCCATAATACATAGGGGTAAAAAAAAAAATTTAACTTTACTATCTCTTACAAAAGATCCATGTCGCCAACACCAAATAGTTGGAAAAATACGCTATTTGATTATGATTATGATACATAGGGTCAACTACAATTTGCCCGTAATATAATTCAACCTGCTGCTTCTTTGATACTTTCAGAATTTACACAATTTGTACGTAACCTCATTGTTTAATATCATTCTTTGTTCTATTACATACTGATGATGCTACAAATGTGGTTGTATCAAATCATTTTACATGATCCATGCTTCTTTGTATATCCCCATCGTATGCATCAGCTTTTACAAACCCCATCACAAGGGTTCACAGAAGTGTGAATAAGAAGAAGGAAAGAAAAAAACCTGTCTTATCTTTCTACCTTCTTACTACTCACTATCTTCCAGTATAGTTTCTAGCTTGGGTCTCCAGCTGGTGAGAAGAGCAGGTGCACTATCCCAAGCGCTTCTTTGCAGGCTCAAGAGCACTTCCTCCACCGACATCTTCTTGGACATCAACTGCTGAAGTTGTTGCTTCGATATGACCACCTTTATCCTCTTAATACCAGTACCAGCTTGAAAACCATCAGGTTCAGCTCCATGAGCCAGAGAGCCAGCAGGAAGGAGGTAATACAAACAACCCAGTTTGAGCTGGTAGTTGGGTGGCAGATGTTGGGTGCAACTCTGCTTCACCCCAACTCCATGGCCATCAAAATTCACCAGAAGCTCTTTCACTAGTAGAGATGTGGCATACTCCAATATCTTCCCATCTGTCTTAACTATTCTTAATCTCTCCTCATGGCTATCTGCTGCAGTTACCTCAGTGGGTCTTAGGCAAGAGAGGCAGAGGAAATTTCTCATGACTGAAAGCATGGAAGGTGGAGATGAATGAGAGGAAGGAAGACAGAAGGAGGGGTTTTTAACGAGGTTGGGGAGTAGGAGGGCAGGAAATGGTGGGAATTAAGTAACGCCTCAGAAAATGGGGTGTCGTTTTTGACAAAGTGCGTCAGGCGGAAAGCAATCTTTCTGTTGCAAAAAGCCATGCTAGTGGGGAGAGCAAAAAAGAGTATTTGCCCTTTCTTTTCACCTTTCTCATATGTTTTCAGATATTTCTGGGACTCCCCTTGTAATATGCACACATTGATATACATTGGGGCATCACAGGCCATCGGATTTAGTAAATACACAGTCGGGTGGTCTTCAATTACCCACCTGCCATGTGCAATGATGTGTGCCGTTGGATCTCAATTACCGGCCTGCGGCACCGTGGTGCACACCGATATGCAATATGCGTGAGCCGGGCGTATATTAGCTTTTTTATTTCTTTAACTAAGAGTGGTCTGGTGATGTCAAGTGGATGCCAACCACACGCAATGCTGTTCTAGTGGTTTGGTTTGCAACAGATGATGCAAGTTGCAACCTCCAATGGGTGGGTGTGGGTCCCTATCTCACTATAGCAATGTTTTTTTGCTCGAAATGTTTCGTGCAGTAGGAGTCCAATGGTGTTCTTTAACTGAATATCTGAATCTGTTATATACCTTCTTACCTTGGGGATAAAAGAAGAGGTTTAGGTAGGTCTGGTGGTCTTGGGGGTTTGGTTCGTTGCAGCAGGTTTGATCGGATGCAGAAGTCGTCCAATTGATGAGTATTTGAGTCAGGTGCGTTTTGTGTGCAAAACACAAGTCTAGGTGTAGTTTAGGTTGGGTCTAGTTCTAGTATGTATGAGGATATAGGTTTTTTAAGCAGCATGTGGTCCTGTGGCATTCTAATGCTGAGTTATTGGAGTGTAGTGGGGCTCTTGGAAAAGTTTAAAAATTCCCATTGAGGCAATCAGTATGCCGGGCTGGATGGAATTGGAGAATGTGTAGGACTCACTTTCTTCATTGAACCTGATGTGAAAGTGAAAAATGAAGGAATCTAAGGTCTCCTTTGATTGGTTTCTTTTGTAACTTTAGCTGTAGGAGCCGATTAACTGTTAATGGCTGCTTGGTAATTCTTATTATGAGTGTATCTAGCTTCTAATCATTCTGTTTCATGCGCATGATCACAATTACTATTGGAGCACCCACTAATAAGAATATATCATCATCAGACTAGAGTAGACCAGTTCAAATTTCTAAGCACGGGAAATTTACTTTTCACAGAAGTGGGTCGGTGCAATCTTTTAGTTAACGTGATTGACTTGGAGCAATCCATCCTCGAGTCAATAGTAGGTCTTATTGTATGTTGATTAAGCTTACACTCATTATCTCAAGCTTCGACTCATCCACAAGATTGAATCAGAATTTATAATCCCAACAAATATCTTTGAAAAAGAGAAATATCTAGCTCCGTTCCAGGAACTACTGAGGTTGATTATGGAGCAAATCAGGTAGGAAGCTTGTCTCCCTCTTTGGTGGGTCATATGAGAAGGGATATAAAGCACAAGAAGATAACAACTTTATTCTGCATGTTTAGATTTTATCTACTTATTTGAAGAAATAGAATCTCATTAAGCCAGTTAGAGGGGGATATGTAGGGGAAAAGAAATCTATAGTTAGTGGGCCTGGGAAGTCAGCTTTTGCCATGAATCGTGCCCATCTGGTTTGTCTCAACTCTCAACTCCCAACAAAATTAGTGCTTTTGTGACTTCTGCTATCAGGAAAGTGAAGCTGATGTAGAAATCTACCAATACAAGCATAAGATCTCCTAAAGTAAACTTAGATATGGTTCGATGAATAGAGTTTATCATAATGCAGAATGTTTGGTTGGGCATGCTTTCAGCCATTGCTTTCTTGTTTTCACTTTTGCCATATCATGTGCTAAATTCCTCTTCTAAGGTCGGCTGGCTGGTATACTTAGCGTGCGGCAAAAGCCCCACTTTGGAGATCCAGCGGCTGAAGAAACAGGAGGATCAAGTCTTTTGTCCAATGTGGTGTTTGATAGCTATTCTGATGCACATACTCTGTTCATTACAATATGTCATACCTATGAATCCAAGCAACTAGTCTTTTTTGACTGCTGGAGTTGCACTCATGAGCTTGCTTGCAAAGCCTGCTGGAGCAGATGAATGCATGTAGCACTTGGTGGCAAGAGCTTCCAAGGGAGATGTTCCAACATGCGTCAGTGCATGAACCGGATTATCTGGTGCAAGTGCCGAGTTGGTGTCTGATATGCCGGGGCCCTCACGGTTCTTCCTTCTCAGTGTTTTTGGCAGGTCTTTGTTTGCTTGCAGAACAGGTCGCTGAAGACAAGCAAGCATGATCACCCTCGCCATAGTTTGAACCTCATTTTAGTAATTTTAGAGTGAGGCAAGTTTCCTCACAAGTGGAGACGTGTGAGCTGTGGAATGTAACGTGGCTTTGCGTATGAATTGTCAAGACTGAAACTGAGTTGCGAACTTGGGTACGTTAAAGTTATTATTTTCTTATCCTAGCTACAAGGGTAGAATTAGAGGTGGGAATGGGCCGGGCCATCCAGTTTGCCGGCCCAGCCCGCTCGCATAAGGGCTGCGCTAGGGTCCGGCCCATAGGGAAGGTGGGTCAGGGTCAGACCTCAATTTTATGCCCATGGGCCCAGCCCAGCCCAAGGCGCCCAAGGCCTGGAGATGACCCGGCCCAAGCCCAGACCACGGCCCGGTCCATAACCCAGATGTAGCTCAACCCCATTTTTTTTAAAAAAAATCAATGAAAAAAACCACTGTATGATGATCATCCATCTGCTCATAAAAAAGAGCCATTTTGTTTCTAATTGGTCTTCATAATGGCTAGTGAAAGAGATGATTTGCTTCAGTCTATTAGTGTGAGATCGAATGAGAGATATTATTTTTATTGGAGTTATGAGATGAAATTTTTTTTAAAAGGCAAAAAGAGAGCTTTTTCCATATTACATGGCACCAATTTTCAGATTCCCATATTACCTAATTTTTCCTGGGAAATCCCATATGACCTGGAATTGGCACCTAGAGTACCGAAAATGCCATTCTTTTATATTTTTATGTCTTTTATATCCGAAATGCTTCATTCTTCCCAAAATTAGCGATTTACGGGAGCATCAAGTTGGGGAAGAAGACATTCCGGCAAAGGTCCGTCCATCGTCGCGGTTCAACCCACTGTCAGCGCTGTCCAACCCAAAAAAAATAAAATTTTATGCGAAAAATTGTAAAAACAGTGTGAAAGACTAGAAAAATAATCTATGATGAAGGGATTTTGATGTAAAAGCAGCAAGGAAGCCCTCCCAACTACAAAAATTAAGATCTACATGTAAAGAAACATATATAAAGGCTACCTATTAGTGTTCGACTGATCACGGACATCAAATAAGACGATAAAAATGGGCAAAAGTATGAAATACTCGTCGGCGAGCGACAAATTCAATTTATATATCTTTATGTGAACCTAATGAGATAGAAGAGGAGGAAAAATAAGGAAGAACGCAAAAAAAAATTGGAAAAAAAATAAAAAAAATGAGCGAGTTATGACATTTTGAAAATTGCAGTAAAATCGTATCGTCGAGGACAAGTTGTGTATTTTCTACACGACTTGAATTCAAGTTCCTCGACGACACGATTTTACTGCAATTTTCAAAATGTCATAACTCGCTCATTTTTTATCCGTTTTTGCCCATTTTTTTGCGTTCTTCTTTATTTTTTCTCCTCTTCCACCTCATGAATATATATTAGGATGAAAAAATAAAAACAAATAAGAAGAAAGTGGAAGCTCGGACGTCGGAATGCTTCCACTTTCTTCTTATTTCTTCTTTTTTTTTTCTTTTTTTTTCATCCTAATATATCTTCATGAGGTGGAAGATGAGGAAAAATAAGGAAGAATGAAAAAAATGTGCAAAAACGGATAAAAAAAATGAGCAAGGTATGACATTTTGAAAATTGCAATAAAATTGTGTAGAAAATATACGACTTGAATTCACGTCGTGTATTTTCTACACGACTTGAATTCAAGTCGTGTATTTTCTACCTCAAGTCGTGTCCTCGACGATACGATTTTACTGCAATTTTTAAAATGTCATAACACACTCATTTTTTATCCGTTTTTGCCCATTTTTTGCGTTCTTCTTTATTTTTTCTCCTCTTTCACCTCATAAAGATATATTAGGATGAAAATAGAAGAAAAAATAAGCGAAGCTTCGGACGTCGGAAAGCTTTTCGGCGAAGCTCCGGCGGTGATTTCAACCGCGATGAATGGAGCTTCGATGGAATGTCTTCTTCCCCTATTGGATGCTCCTGCAAATCGCTAATTTTGGGAAGAAGGAAGACTTAGGTTAGATTTTGGGAAGAAGGGAATTTTATATAGTTTCTGGGTCATATGGAAGAAACGAAGAGATTTCGTGTAATATGAGAAAATGAAAGTTGGCGCCAGGTAATAATAAAAAGCTCTCAAAAAGATGTAGGGTTATGTTAGTGAGACCTTAGGTAAACCTATATATCAAAGTTCTAAAAAATAAGAAGAAGATTTAAATATTCGGGAATTAAACAATTCAAAAATTATCACTTGGATAAATAATTTTGTTGAGAATTTGATAGTTTCTCAGTTGGCTAAATATGAAACTGCTAAGGAGGTTTGGGATCATTAAGACTCTTCACATAGTCTCATTTGGCTCTTCGTGATGATTTTAAGGGACTTCGTGGAACAATTCTGCATCGTAGTCCACTTCCCTCTTTTGACTAGGTGGTCAATGAGTTGTTGGTTGAGGAAACTTATCTTAAGTTCCATGCATGGAATTCTCCCACCTTATAATCTATTTGTTTTAGAAGTACCTCCAAGACCTCCTGCCAACTATTAGAACAAGTCCTTTTCAAAGCCTGATAATGATGAATGTAATTTTTGCAAGCAGGAATGGACATTGGAAGACTCAATGTCTTAAACTATTCAATAGAACTCAGTAGCATCCGCAATAGTTTATGGACCACCATCAGACTCTTCCATTGAAATTCGAGAATCAAAACCAATTTCAGCAAGGACCCTACAGGCCCCCACAACCTAATATGGTAGCAGTTGTACTGCCATCAGACCCATTTGGATTTGGTGCTACATCATCCTCTAATCCCACAGTGACTTCCCTTGCTGAGAAATTTCAGAAGTTTCTTGCCATACAACCACATGCTATGTATGTCTTTGCTTCTATAGGTTTGTCATCTCTTAATTATTCATATATGTTTTCCTCCATGTTCTTTTTAGACTTGGAGCTTTCCATCATATGTCACCAAATTTGCCATCTTGTGCTTCTTTGTGTCCTACCTCATCTATGTCTGTCATGACTGCTAATGATATTCTTATGCCCTTAGTAGGTGTTGGTTCACCCTCAATTTATCACTTTTTAATGCTTATCATATTCTCAATCTTACATTGAATCTTATTTCTGTTGGTAAATTGTGTGACTCTGGTTACTCAATTTTATTCTCTTCTACTTCTTGTCATGTGCATGATCCACACTCCCAGAAGCTGATTGGAATATGCCATAGGAAGGGGGGACTTTGTATTTTAGATGAACTAAGAATACTATCAATTGTAGCTTTTAGTATTGACTTGTCTTCCTTTCATTTAAGTCCTTCTTTTAATTTTTTTATGACATTCTCGTTTAGGTCATATTTTACCGTCTAGTCTAAAATACTTTGCTTCTATAGGAGTATATGGAAATTTACAAACACGTGATATTTTTTATTGTAGTGGTTGTAAACTAGCAACATTTCCTGCTCTACCTTTTAATCAAAGTATTTCTTATTTTGTTGCCCCATTTAACTTGGTTCATTCTGATGGGTGAGGACCTTCTTTTATTCCTACAAAAGGGGGTCTCGATATTATGTTTCCTTCATTGATGATTATATTTAGTATTGTTAGGTTTATCTTATGAAGCATCGTTATGATTTCTTGAGTATTTATACTATATTTCGTGCCCTTGTCAAAACTCAACAGTATGCTATTATTAAGTGTTTTAGATGTGATTTATATGGTGGGTATACCTCTAATAAATTTTGTGAATGACTTATTTTTTATGGAACTCTTCACCACACTTATGTACTGACACTCCAGAGCAAAATGGAGTTGCTGAGAGAAAATATAGGCATATTGTTGAAACTGCTCATTCTCTCTTATTGTCTACCTATATCCCTAGTGAATTTTTGGAAGAAGTAATTCTTATAGCTTTCCACTTAATCAATAAGATCATTTTATGTCATACTTCAGTCTGTCACCTTTTGAAAAGTTGTATGGGCATGCTCCTAATTATTCCCCGTTAAGAGTGTTTGGTTGTACTTGTTTTATTTTTTGACCTCATGCAGAGCGTAGTAAATTATCTTCCCGCTCTACTATTTGTGTTTTTTAGGTTATGATGAGGGTAAAAAACGATATCGTTGTTTTGATGCAGTCACCTAGAAATTGTATGTCTCTCGTCATGTTGTGGTCCTTGAGTATATACCTTCTTTTCTATTCCTGCTAGCTCTCATAACCTAACCAGGTCTGATGTTATTCACCTTGATTATTTCTCTAACTTTATAGATAATTTAGATATTATCTCATCTCATCGTTCTCATTCTCTTGTTCCTAGTAGTTCTACAAGTACTGACACTTTGGTTTTTAATGGTTATGATGCTCCTGCTACTTCCTCTCCTTCTGTAGCTACCTTGTTTGAGGTTCTAGATCCCCCTCCTCGCAATCCTCATAACATTCGTAAGTCCACTCAATTTTTAGATTTTGCTTACTCTTGTTATTTTGGTTCTTTTGCTTCCTTTTTGTCTCTATTTAAAAACTTTATGAGTCTCAATCTTATAGAGAGGTAGTCCTTGATCCTCTTTGGCAAGAAATTATGATTGAGAAACTTTCTGCTTTGCATAAGGCAGATACTTGAGATTTGATATCTCTACCACCTCGTAATAATACAGTTAGTTCATGTTGAGTCTATAAAATAATAACCAAGTCCGATGGGTCAGTTGAGCAGTACAAGGCTAGAGTGGTTGCAAATGAATTTTCTCAACAGTATGATATGGATTATGAGAAGATTTTTGCTCATGTTGAAAAATGACTATTGTTCGCACTCTTATTGCATTTGCCTCTATTTTTTAGTAACATATATATAAGAAAAATGCATTCTTGAATAGTGATCTTCAAGAAGAAGTTTACATGGTACGTACCCCCTCCTGGTGTTTTTCATAACCCTTGTGAAGTTTGCTAGCTTAAGAAAGCTTTATATGGTCTTAAACAGACACCTCGGGCCTGCTCTTAGAAGTTTTTCGTTGTCATCACTTCTCTTGGCATTCGCCTCAGTGATCATGATTCCGCTCTCTTTCTGAAGTACACCACTACTGGTCGTATTCTACTTTCTTTATATATCAATAATATGATTACTGGTGATGATGTTGATGGGATTATAGTTTTAAAATCAAAATTAGCATGTCGTTTTGATATGAAGAATTTAGGATATCTTTGTTATTTTTTTAATATTGAAGTAGCTCTCGTCTTTTCGAATGGTTATCTTCTCTCGCAGTCCAAGTACACAACTGATATCTTTGAGCGTGCTCGTCTTACTTATTTTAGGAATGTCGATACTCCTCTTGAGCTTAATATTCGACATTCTCCTTATGATGGTACTTCCTTACCAAATCTTACTTTATATCACACTATTGTTGGAAGCTTTGTTTATCTCATTATTACACGTCTGGATATTGCATATGCAGTTCACATTGTTAGCCAATTTGTTACTTCCCCTACTACAATTCATTGGGACGTTGTTATTCGTATTTTGCAATATCTTCAGCACTATATTTCAAAGTTTTTCTCTTCCATCTACCTCATTTTTGGAGTTGCGAGTATACTCTGATGCTGATTGGACTAGTGATCCTATCAATCTCAAATCTATCACTGAATTCTGTATCTTTTTGAGTGATTCTCTTATTTCATGGAAGAGTAAGAAGTAGGTTGTCATTTCTAGATCTTCCACATAAGCTGAGTATCATGTTATGGCTTCCACTATCACCGAGATTATTTGGTTACGTTGGTTACTTGCCGATTTGGGCATTGTTCTTTTTCGTCCTACTCCTATGTATTGAAACAACTCCGATGTTGCTCACAACTCCGTCTTTCATGAAATGACTAAGCATATCGAGATTGGCTGTCACCTCATCCGTTATCATTTGTAGCATTGCACTATAACTTTGTCATTTGTTTCCTCTTTTATGCAGATTGCAGATTTTTTTACAAAGTCGCATACGATACTACGTTTTTATTTTTTGGTTGACAAGCTCTCGATGCTTCTTGTAGCCGCATCTTGAGTTTGCGGGAGGATATTAGTGTTATTATTATCTTATCTTAGCTATAAGGGTAAAATGATATTTTATTTCTTATTTATAAGACTATTTAATCTCTCTTTTATTTTGCTATTAAGCTATCATAACAAAAAAAACCCTAGTCCTCCTCTTTGTTACTTCAATATTCTCACATAGTCAACATGAAAGGCATGTTCGTCACAAATAAACTAGCTAGTCAAGCTTGTATGCTTACAGGGGTTTGGCCCGTACATTTTCCAATGTCATTGTACAACGTGGCTTGTGTTATTACTTTAGAAGTGAGGAAGGTTGAAATTAGAGAAAACAAAATGATTGAAATTTATTGGACTTTAGGTGCCATTTAAAAATAATTTTTCACTCCATATCCCCGTGTTTTTGGTCTTGAGAGAGCAAACCCCGGCAATTACTGTTGGACCATCTTTTTCAAGTCGGATAAGCTCTTCATTCGGCTGAGGGTATATGTGCCTTGACTTATTGGTGGTGATTCAAAGTTTCAAACATGTTTGCCCTTTGTATTAACATGCAACGCCACAGAAAATAGAAAGCTAAGATGAGAGCAATTACTGGCTAGCATCTCTTTCAAATGCACTGTTTAATCGTGATGATTATTTTCAACTGAAACAAGTTCTTGCTAATGGGCTTCTGTGGGTGGGGGTGGCCAATGATGCGGGGTTAGAATTTAAGACCATAAGATATACTCCATCCGTTCCAAAATACTATGTATATTTAGAAATATTTATTGTTTCAAAATATTATGTATATTTAGAAATATTTATTATTCTAAAATACTGTATATATTTTACCAAATCACGTGACTTCCTCTTTCCAAAATTGGAGGAGACTTAAAAAGATTGACTTAAAATTGGTTCGTAAACAAGCATATAAGTTTAGACGGGATATCAGGGAGAAGAAGCCACGTGACTTCCTTGTGGGCTTCAGGCTCCAATAAAAATGAGAATTTTCTAAAATATATACAGTATTTTGGAATTGCGGGAGTATAATTTAAGTGTCAAATATAATTAATTATAGACTAATTACTGCACGCTTAACATAACAAGTATTTTTAATTGAAGAGTCAGCACGAGTAATTAGATGCCTTAATTGTAAAAAGTAACCCACATTTCCTCATTAAGAATCACATCATGTTCTTAACTTTTTTTTTAAACTGCTACACGCTTTGACTTTGATCAATCAACGACAATATTTTGCACTACTCCCAAAACTTTTGACAAATTTTTCGGTGTAATTGATCACCAATCAACAAGCATACACAGCCCCCTCAATGCACTCGCTTGAAATTCAAAGTTCAGATTGGCGCTCTTCCAGTTCAGACTCCAGACTCCAACAAAGAAGAAGAAGAAGGAAGAAGAAGCCTCCCAATCCAATCTCATCTTCCTCTCAGTCATGGGCTGCGCCTCATCCCACTTCCTTGAAGACGAGGACTACGACAACCTCGTCTCCGCCGGCCTCGGCCACCACATCGTCTCCCTCACCTCCACCACCTACGGCATCCTCACCACCCTCGACCCCCACCCGCCGCCCACCATCCCCAGCCCCCACCACCCCCCGGAGGTTATCAACTCCTGGGAGCTCATGGCCGGCCTCGACTCCGCCTCCGCCTCCACCACCATTGCCATCGACTCCTCCTCCTCCTCCTCCCCCAACCTCAAGCAGCCGCCGCAGCCTCCTGTCCTCCTCCGCTCCATTGCCGACCTCGACTCCCGCATCGCCAAGCCTCTCCGCGCCCTCCGCCCTCTCAACCCCAACATCATCATCATCCCCGCCGCTGCTCCCAAGCCACAGAAGCATTATTCCCTTGATGCGTTTCAGCCAAAATGCCCGCCGGGCGGCGAGATGGCAGTGGTCGTCTACATTACCTCCCTCCGGGGAATCAGGAAGACTTTCCAGGACTGCAACTCCGTTCGGTCGGCGCTGGAGGGGGTCGGTGTGAGGTTCGTGGAGAGGGACATCTCGATGCACTCGGGCTTCCGGGAAGAACTCAAGGAGCTGATGAAGGGGAAAAGAGAGGCGGGCGGGGTTCCTAGGGTGTTTGTGAAGGGGAGATACATTGGTGGAGCAGAGGAGGTTATGAGGATCCATGAAGAAGGTGGTCTGGCGAAGCTGCTAGAGGAGCTGCCCAAGGGGAAAGCTGGTGCCGTCTGCAAAGGGTGCGGCGGCGCGCGGTTCCTGCCGTGTTTTGAGTGCAGCGGGAGCTGTAAGGTGGTGAAGGAGGAGAAGGTGGTGAGATGCCCTCAGTGTAACGAGAATGGACTGATTGTATGCCCAATTTGCTGCTGAATGCATATCTTGTGAGTCTCTTCTCACCATGGCTTGAAATTTTCTTCTTCTACCTCTGTTTTGCTGTTTGTGCCTTACTAATTTTAATCTTAGTTCGTGTTTGGCGATGTCGTCTACACATTTGATTCATAGTTATGACAGAAACGTAATGTTCTTGGTTTTAATTGTTATAAGCCAACTGGTAGTTAAATTGACATTAATCACAATTATGGGAATCATGTTGCTACAGTGATAAGATATAACCACTGAAAGAAGTAAGAAGATTTGCCAATGAAGGGGAAAAAATTGCACAAAATGTGTTATTTTGTTGCACAAAATTGAAAATTGAAGGATGGTTGCAATCACACCTAATAAAAGAAAGAAAATCAATAGAGATTGATTGGTTGCAGGACAAACGAACTAAATTGCTGAAACAATAGCAAGATTAAGTGAAATGAAGCATATATTGCATAAAAGTAATAAACATGGTGAATGCAGTACCATGAATGTGTTGACTGTAAATTCATTGATAGGAGAAAGAGATCATTTTGCTGTTACTCTATAAGTGTTTTTAGAATCCTGGCAGAACCTCAAGCTCTTACATTTGATTGAAGAGGCCCTCATTGGAAGAAGTTACTGTCGTACTGACATATATACTAGCTATACTCTTATATGTTCTTATATTCATTGACAACATTACATTATATAAAGCCAAAGCCTCTTGCTCTACGTTTGAATTGGAGCACCCTTATCCTTATGTTAACTCTTTAAAGCAAAAACTTTCATCAGGAACACGTTGTGTGCAGTGTACTATAAGGCATTGTCTCTGCAGTTTATATAGAAAATTACAAGAACGAGATCACATCATTGTTTTGGTTTAACTTACATTATGCTCCCAACAATGATTATCTTAACATGAATTTTCACAATGCATAGATTACTACTTCAAAACTCGGGCAGAATTTGAACACTGCGAGGAAGAAAATTTTCTCGTGTTGGTGTGCCACATGATGACCTTCTTATATTCCACTACAATCCCATGCTCAACATGATTAACCGCCTTCCATGCCAAATTCAAATTGAAAGTGAGACTGCTTTTGGAGGTGAAATTTGGTGGGAAAGTCGAAATATACATAATAATACGTGAAGTCTAAACAAAAGTTATCCTTTCATAAGATTAGATAATAACACCCAATTTGCTTGCTCTAAGCTAATAGGAAGTTCGTCTAAGAACGTTTTTATGTTTTTAGCTAACCTTAATTCAGACTGTTGCCCGACAAGTTGAGCGCATACCCATGCCAACTTAAAATCAAAAGAGAAGTTCTTTTATGGGTTAAAACTATTATTTTTTAGTACAAAAAACAAAAAGAAAACCAAAGTTTTTTTCAATTCAACTGGAAAGCAAAGTTGAAGCTAGAATTTTTGTTTGATAAGAGAGAAATAGAAAGATCTGAAGATAATAGTACCGTTTGCAAATAACAATTATGCAGTAGTAATGTCAACTCTCAACGTGCAGCTAGCTATAAGAAAAAAAAAAGAAGAAGAAATAGGTGGTGGGTACATTGACTTGGTCTTTTAATTAGTGCAAGGTCTTTTTAAGTACCCTAACAAGGACATAATTTTTATGCTTAGACGAAAATGCCATAGGTTCATCTTTCCTAGAGGTCTTAGTATTTTTTTAACATCATAAATCCCATTCACAAAACTTCAATCTCATAATTCACCACATGTAAATTTTTTTAGTATTCAAATAAACGAAAAAACATACCTTGAGCCATCGTGAAATTCTATAGAGATCGAATCCCGAGAATATTGAATTTGGTATCTCTCTCTTGACGTTTTGATTCCACAGATCCATTACAATACATGATGGAAATCAATCCTTTCTGCTTGTTTTATAACTAGAGAGAGGATCTGGATAGAATTATAATTAGCCTCAAGTTATAACTCTTTTTAAATATACGTGTATATTTTAAGTCAAAAAACTTATTCTTTCATACTGACAAATAAAGTGTTATGAGACATAAAAATATGTTACACTTAGTTCAGGGTAAGATGATTTAGGCCTCCCAGTTCATGTCTAAAATCACGGTCATTGTGCACCTAGCCATAGCTGTTGGAGGTCGCAGCATTGTCTATTTGTCTTTGGAATAGCTGAGACATTCTGGCTACTCTATGGCCACGTGCCCAGGCCAGTTGCGGCAGCGTTGGACGCCGAGCACCAGGCAGTGAGGCAAGGGGAAGCATAGGGCACATTTTGAAATTTTGATGTGAAGAAGGGTACTTTATCAAGTGGGCCTCAATAGTGATTTAGCACTTACTTTTGGGCCGATCTCCAAGAACCTCAAAAGGAGAAATGCATGAAGGGCGTGTTTCAAAATCCTCTTGTCTAGCCCATGTCCACTTTTGATCTTGCTTATTTAAGAAACAGGGTGGGGGCCCTACACCATCTTGGCCAACGCTTGTTGATGGTACAATAATAGAGTAATTAAAAGGAAAAGTGCTTCTTCTCCATCTTTATTTTCACGGCCACATCACGTGCCCCTCATGGAAAAATTGTGGGCCTTCATTTCATTTCCTTTCCTTTCACCGTACTAGCTCATGAGGTTGGCCGTGATAAAAAAGCAGGAGGAATAACAATGCTAGTTTACATTAAAAGTCACATCTACATGAAAGTAGAATCATTATTTCCATACTACAACACTACACATGTCACTGAGTGGATAAGCATTGATGTCCCTAAGATTACCCACTCACTGACATACACACAGTGTTGTAGGGAAGTGATGTAGGGATATCACTGCCTTTCCATAGCCCAATGAATATTTGCCATTCTTGGTGTTGAAGTATACTGGTGCCCCTATGTAGAGGCCACATTGGTGTGTGATGCTAAGTCTAGCAAATGAACTGATGTGATTCACTCTACTCGGCTCTCGCATTAATTGTTTTTTACATTAAGCCATAATGGTAGTGATTACATTTTTCAGTATCATATTCCTTAGACTGTGGCCTGGTATTGAAGATATCATAGCATGCATTATCCAACCTTGGTGAAAACTGATATTTAATGCCTCCTGGTACTGAGTGTACTGTACTCATGGCAAGAGAAATGGTAGCTCGCTAATTTACTCTGTTTCCACATTTCAATGATTCTTGATATTTTTGTATTAATAATGTGGCTGGAGAAATGAAAGCACATCAGCCTACTTAAAGGGCAATTAACTAACTGAGGTTAGGGGATGCTCCTAATTTTCTATCAAAATTTACTGCCCGATATTAAATGGCTAGTAAATGCAGAAGCCACAGCTCTAATTGGGGTGAAATAATTTACCAGTTTACCTGTATATCTTGATACATATTGCAGACCGAATTACCAATATAACTTACCCATGAGATGCTTCATTATTATATAAAATCTAGTGAGAGTCGAACTAGAAGAATCCATATAGCTTCATGAAGGAATTACAAGTCTAGAAATAAGCTAGCATTTCTATGTTGCGATCAACCACCAGAGATAGGACCCCCGATAAAATGTATTCCTAATAGTCTCTAATCCATATTAATTATCTAGTCAGTGCAGCATATCAGGCCCAAAGCACCGTTTAATCGTGTTGCAAATTATTGTCATGATGCCTGGTG
This sequence comes from Houttuynia cordata, assembly GCA_039654745.1. NCBI lineage: Eukaryota > Viridiplantae > Streptophyta > Magnoliopsida > Piperales > Saururaceae > Houttuynia > Houttuynia cordata. Next base: position 9,915,390 of record CM077511.1, read on the forward strand.
GTGGCTGGCTGTGTTCTCGGTCTGAGAAACAGTATCTAGCCAGTTAATTCATTGTACTGCCACGTTGAGAAGTTCAATGAGTTTACTGCCAAGTTTTGATTAATAATGTAGCTGGAGAAAGTGACTGCCAAGTTTTGCTTTTAAAACCGTAAGAAAACTCACTGAATTGGGGTGTGTGGTGCTCCTTCCCCATCATAGTTTCAATCGATTTTTAAAGTGACAGTTCAGGTCCAGTAGGACCACTGGACTGCCCCTGTTCCCCTCCATTATTCACTACTTCAATGGAATCCCAGAAACAGATTCCGGGCCCAGATTGTGTTACTGATACCCAAAGATGCTTGGCATTATATATCATGAACTACAACCCTTTAAATATTTATGGATTTACTTGAGTTTTCTTAAGGTTTCAAAAGCAGACTGAGGACAGGACCCAGAATTGCCTACAGTTTCGTGGAATTCTGCTCTGCTTGCAACAGGTCATGTAGAGAAGAACTTGTGGCCTTACCTCTTGAAGGGGTTATATTGATGGTGATACACACCTGAGACTTCTTTTTCAAAGGGAAAAATGTCCATAGCTTGAGTCGGAGGATCGCTTGTACTTGAACAAAGCTGTTTCACGTATCAAATGCACATGGTGGTCCTGATTTTAAGTCAGAAAAATGGCTTAAAGAGAGTATGCCAATTAGATTTGTCTGACAAGAGCCCAGAAAGATCATAGCCAAAAAGGGAAATTTTGGCAATTTACTTCAACCAAATTAGGGGTCACAAACTGCTATTGATCTAGCATTATAAAGGCAATGTTCATAGTTTGGTCAAAAAGCTTCAACTACTTAGTCTTGTGTATTTCCATTTTCATGTGGCTCCGATTCCATCAGAAACTGGGACATGGTGGGTTGAGATAGAGCCATAAATGTATGTACTTCTCATATGACAAGCTCAGCAATTTTCACCACAAACTCAACTTCCATAATCAAAGAAAGGTGTCAGCCGCTATAGCAAAGATGGCAATGCACCAACTTTTTGGGAAATCAATAACATTGATCTCCCAGTGCTTGTGGAAGGATAGCCTAAGATATTAGCGCGAGAACACAAGAAACACTCAAGCACAAAAGACACAAGAATTTACTTGGTTTGGCGATGTGTCTGCCCATGGGGCCACATAAATTCATTATGTTATTTAGAGGGATCAAATAGGAGAATACAAAGTACTCTTAATTCTCTCACACAAGTTGAAGCTCTTACAAGTCACTCTTCAATGGAGATCACTCGTAGGATTAAATATTCCTCATTTTGGACTCTAGAATTTCATGCTCTCAAATTAGGTCCTATAATACATTGGAGAAGAGAACACCTTAAATATGATGCCCAAAAGCGTGATGCAAGTCATCCCAACGACTGGATGCCCTTATGTCCAATTTGAAATCTCGTCCAATTACACCATTTGAAATCCCGTCTTTACCAGACAGTCTTTTTATAGTTCCATTGGATAGTAGTGGTTGACCTTCCATAGGCACCGGTCGACTGGAAACACATTTGCAACCTCCGATGATTATAGATGCAGTATTGGTTGACCGCCAATAGGCTCCCTGTCGACTGGTGAGCAGTCTGTCCATTGCGTTTCCACTAGGGTAGTTTCCCATATACAACACTAACACTATTCAATGTCAAATTACCCTCATTTTCTTGGGTGGTTTACATTTTAGTCCAAGTAGGTGAATTTTAACCAAAATAGTACAAAGGGGGAAAATATGGTATCCATTTTGGTACGAAGTACCCAAAATTTCATATCCATTTCAGTCCCGCACGAGCTCCAACACACTCAATTTTTTTAAAAATGACAAAATTACCCTTTGGCACATGGAACAACGTGGCTGCCCACGAAACGGCGTCATTAACGCCGTTTGAACGGCCTTTTCCACGTCTTAACCCACGTGATTTCAAAAATAAGAAACTGTTCACATGGGTTTTTAAAGTCAAAACCTCATGTCTCTCCATCACAACCTAAACTGCCTCTTCCCTTTCGCGTCCCAACCATCTCGCAAGTCTAGACCGCCTCCTCACGGCGACCTCCCTCGTCTAACGGCGGCGACGTCCCTCAGTGCCGGCGGCGCTCCCCTTCACACCGCAACCTTCGTGTTATAGCGGCACTCACCCCTCGTGGCGGCGGTGTCCCCTTGCCCTCTCCCCTCGCGGCGGCGGTGTCCCGTAACGCTCTCCCCTCGCGACGGCGCTGTCCTTCGTTGTCTCCCTTACCAGCGGCGGCGCTCTTCCCTCGTTTTCTCCCCAGCGGAGTAGTTCTCCCCTCATAACAGTGCCCTCAATGGCAGAAGCTTCTACTTCCGGCCGGCAAGACGAAGTAAGTACAAAGACTTTTTTTAAGTAAAAGATATTTCTTTTCATAATTGTTTGATGTTTTTCTTGCTCTTGGCTTGTGCATGTTGAGGGTTTCATGTATTGTATAATATTTCTTAATGGGTTGTGTTGGGTTGCATGTGTTTGTTATGATGTTTAATAGGGTTGTGATAGCTTGCGAGATGTCTGTATGTTCAACTGCTTTCATAAATGCATTTATGGTTGGGATGGAAACATGTAGTAGTTATGTAGAACTTGTGATGGAAAAGTTGAGGGCCTTGTGTTGGTCATGAGCAGTGATGGATTTTGGTGACATTGTGATAGTTCTTTTGTAGGGTTGGGATGCATCAGTCATATGATGGTTGTGTTGACATTGTGCTGTAGTTGTGTTGGGTTGCATGTGTTTGTTTTATGATATTAATAGGTTGTGATAGCTTGCGAGGTGTCTGTATGTTCAACTTTCATGAATACATTTATGGTTGGGATGGAAACGTGTAGCAGTTGTGTACAACCTGAGATGGCTAAAGTTGAGGGCTGGGGTTGTTGGTCATGAGCTCTAATGGATTTGGTGACGTTATGATGGTTCTTCTGTAGGGTTGTGATGGACAAGAATAATGGTTGATTGAGTTGCATGTGTTTGTTCTATGATGTTTAACAGGTTGTGATAGATTGAGATGTGCTTGTATGTTCAACTCCTTTTAAGTTTTGATGAATGCGGTTATAGTTGTGATGAAAAATAGTAGTTGTGTAGAACTTGTGATGAGAAAGTTGAGGGCCTTGTGTTGGTCATGAGCTGTGATGAAATTTAGTGACATTGTGATAGTGCTTTTGTAGGGTTGGGATGCATCGGTTATATGATGGTTGTGTTGACATTGTGCTGTAGTTGTGTTATGGTTGCGATAAACTTGTGTTTATTCCCTAAATGTATTTGGTTGTGCTTCATGTGTACTTAATATTGCATTCATTACATTTTACAGATTGGGAGAGTTGAGTGTAGATGCTCAACTTCAAAAGTGCTGAACCTCATCTCGGATTTGAAGGGAGGGGTCCATGAGCAAGTAATGAAAACTTGCTTCAAAGTCTTCTTTGAGATGACAGACACAATGGTCTGTCATCGTCTAATTGGCCACATGCTGGCTAGGAGGATAAGCGGCTTAACTTTCAGAATCGGCAGGCGGTCAGCCACTCTGAAGCCAATAGACGTCAGTATGATATTGCAATTGCCACTACATGATGGATTTCTAGTCGGAAGGAAATCATCGCAGCGCACAAAGGGCCCCACCTTCCAGGAGAGGATGTTCCCTGGGTGAGAGTAAGTAAGATTACCGCAAAAATGATAAAGGAAAAGGTTAACAACAAGAAGTTGAAGGTAAATGATAGGGCAAGGTTGGCCTTGCTATACTGCATTGCTGTCTTCCTCCTACCCAGGCCAGGGGATGTGGTTGACGGCAAGTTTTGGGCAATGATGGATGAGTCCAACTTTGCCACCTTTGATGCATATCCCTGGGCTAGGGATGTCTACAATGCATTGTGGAATGGCGTTAGTAACGCCTATGAGGATAGGGAGGAGAGGAAAGATCGATATAATTTGGTTGGTTGTGGAGCTGTTTTGCAGGTATGTTGTATCTTATGCCTTGTGGTCACTATTATAAGTTGTGGTTAATTATATTGGGTTGTGAGGATACTAACAGTTGCTATTATAATTGACTTGAATGTTTGACATGTACAGGTTTGGTTTTTTGAATTGGCTGAGGCCAAGTTTAGAGACTTTGGATGGTTGATACAATCAGATAAGGAGGAGGATCAATCACCTAGGTTAAAGAGGTGGAGTGTCAAGGTTGCCCCGGACACATACGAGGCTGGTATGGCCTTGGATACAGAGGGCTTGGCTGTGGAGCTTGTCTTCACCGAGGATGAACAAGCATCAGACTTGTTCATCAAGGGGCAGGATGTGGCAGGGGAGATCGAGAAAGGATGCCACAAGGCTGATGAGCTACCTCGCAAGAGGCAACAAAGAAAGAAGAGCAAGGCAAAGAGGGTAGCTGAGACACCAGTGGAGGAGGCTCTTAGGAGCCGTGCCGGAGTGAAGCCTTCAAATGAGGGGCCCAACAGTGGCTCAGATACTCAATCAGAAGACATCCAACAGCTTGGCAGCAAACGCAGACGACAAGCTACCAATGAGGAAGCTGGTGATGCTTATGTCGAAGGTACTTGATTGTCACCCGGTTGTGTTTTTTTGTACATAGGTTGTGTTAGATATCGTATATTGCGTTTTGCTGCTGTAAATATAGGTTATGATAGCCCTTATAATGTTGTAATGGATTATATGCAAAGTCGGACATTCAGTTGTGGTGCTATATTTGTAGGTTGTGTTAGATCTCATATTGAGTTGTGATAATATCTCTCTAGGTTGTGATTGTGGTTGTGTCCAATATGTGAATAAAATGATGTTTGTATATCGTATATTGCATTGTGATGGTGTAAATATAGGTTGTGATGGCTTATGCGTGAGGTTGTGATTAAGGTTGGGATGATATATCTTTTGGTTGTAATCTATGTCGTGAAAATGTAGGTTGTGATAGTTTATATACAGATTCGGACATTGACTTGTGATGCTATATTTGTAGGTTGTGATAGATCTCATATGAAGTTGTGCTAGTGGTTGTGCTTTTACTTAGGTTGTGTTAGATGTCGTATATTGCGTTGTAATAGTGTAAATGTAGGTTGTGATGGTGTAACTGGATGATTTTATAAAGGTTGGGATTGAGTTGTGATGATATTTCTTTCGGTTGTAATCTATGTCGAAATTAGGTTGTAATTTTTGTCATGTTGTCTTCATTGTAGAAGTTCGTCGGCTACTGGAGAGCAGACCTGCTACTCTTGAAAGCTTGTCCAACCTTGTGAATTGCTTGATGTTGACCAATATGCAAATGTATGAAGTCAACAAGGGTTTGCGCAAGGATGTAAGTGTGATGAAGAACAATGTAACTGTGATGAAGAACAGACTGGAGAGGGAGATAATGTCGGCAAATCATAGGTGCCGTGTATTGGAAGTGGAGATGAGAAAGTTAAAGAAAGTTGTGGGTTGTCCAGGAGAAGAGGAAAAGGGTCGGACTGAAGAGGCACAACAACAAGTGCCTGGAGAAGAAGACCAACATGAAGAGGCCCATGAAGTGGTAGGAGGAGATGCACATGATATGGCAGACAAGTCCACACAAGGCAAAGTCCCCCTTGCAAGGAGCCCTGTTGAGGACCTAGAGTCCCCCACAATCCCTGCTTCCAAGAGGATCAAAACACAAGCTAAAAAGACATCACCGTTCAAACCACGGAAGCTTCCATTTGGGGATGATAATGATGAGAAAGATTGTGCCTCCTCGCCTAATGCTACTCCGACCAATAGGGCCGACAATGTTGCACCTGCTCACACAATAGATGATCTCCTTGCAGGCCAGTTGGAAGACTCACGAGTCCCTCATAATAGGGACCTCTCAGTCATCTCCCTCAATTCCACTCATGTTGAAGAAGGAGAACCAAGAAGTGCATTTGTGAAAGAACCCTCTGTCATCTCCATCGCATCTGATTCAACACTTGCTCTCCCCAAGTTGATTCCAGTCCTCGACCTTAAGTCTCTTATGGTAAGTTTACTCTTCTGCTACTTGTTATGATGACTTATAGATAGGTTGTGTTTGGTTAAATGCTTGTTGTTGTGAGTAACCATTTTTATTTCATATGTCGCAGGATGCCTTGTTAGCACGTGTGGAGGGGGAGAAGACACAAGATAGCTCAATTGTTGTCTCCCCTTTAGTTCAGAACCATGCCACTCGCTCCGTTGCTGGAGCACATCATATATCACCATACTATGTCCCCAACGCTATCAGAAAAAATCGCAGGGAGGGGGATGAGTACGAGGATTTCCCACTCGCCACAGCGGAAGAGGCGATGGTTGACCATATTTGGACGATCCTACCTCCAAATGGAGGAGACATGGGCAACACTATAAATGTTGGTCTTTCTTGTGGGATTCAAGTGAAGGTCTTCCACCTCCAAAGCCTTAGGTGGTCGGGGTTCCCGGGAGTGGCACCTAAAGATGAAGGTGCTACCCCTGGGTGGGTTAACAATTTTTATGTCGATGCATTTGTAGCATTAGTTCGAAGCGATGTGACTGACTTGGCCATGAAGGATTTGAATGGAGATGGAAACCCCACTATTCACATATTCGACCCCCATTGGATTGTAAGTTAGTTTCATTATTTATCTATATCATCACTGTTGAATGTTGTGAAGCTTAGTCTCTATGCATAGGTTGTGATATCATATTATGATTATCAGTATTAGTTGTGATTTTGTGATGTTAGTTGTGTAGCTGTGATTATATCTTGTAGTTCAGGTTGTGACCCTTTTATTCATAGGTTGTGATGTTAGTTGTGTGACACTGATTATTTCTTCTAGCCATGTTTACATATGTTGTGATGTGGACTAACTGACATAATGTCGTTTATGCAGTCTTTCTGTGCAACAGAAGAGAAAAAGTATGAAGATTGGAGGCGTGCGCATCCCGATCTAGATGGCGATACAGAAGCATTGTACCCTGCAAGAGAGTGGCATCGGGAGGTGAGTGCAGGGTTGAGAGCATGGAATGTCGTATCGGATATCGGTAAAATATCGGTCGACTTAAGAGACGAAATATCGGAGATATATCGGAGATATTGTGTAAAAAAATATCGGTCGTCAAAAACTAGTTTTTACCATATATTTTCACAATCTAACATCTAAAATGAGTTATACTAATTTAAACAAAGAATAGATTTCAAAATATGCATATTAGGATAGAAAACAAACATGAAAGTTTTTTTTTCCCAAAAAAAAAAAAAAAATTTGAAAAAAAATTTTTTTTTAAAAAAAATATTTTTTTTTTCAAAAAAGGCCGATATATCGGTCCGAAACCGATATATCGGCGATATTTGGAAAAAACCTGAAATCCGATACTTAATGGTATCGGCGTATCGGTTTGTGTCCGATACCGATATATAATCCGGCTATATATCGCCGATATATCGGCGATCTGACATTCCATGGTTGAGAGGACCAAATGGGTATAATGCATTACGTTGCAAGAAGTGGATGCTGCCTGTGCTTAAAGACAGACATTGGTGCTTGATAGAATTCAGGCTAGAGCAAAAGAAAGCTTTTTATATATGATAGTATGAATAATAGACCCAATGTTTGCTAAATGAAATCAACTTGTTCTTCAAGGCTATGAGGCGGCATTCTAAATATGTCATGAAAGTCGATTTCGATGAAGGAGCATGGGAAAAATGGAAGATAAAAGTGGTGGAGGTTCCCGAGACCCAGTGCAACAGTGATGATTGTGGGGTTTTCATGTGCTACATATTTGTTGAAGAAGGCGCTCGACGATGAGCTTCAAAGGTTCAACGTCAAAAAGTTTAGAAAATGGTTGGTGTGGTACGTAGTCTCTAAGATCGAGGGCTATGTACCAATTGTGTGATAGACTTGATTCGTTTTGATATGAATATGTGATGTTAGTATGGCGAGGTTACATTTGACATTATTCTGGTGATGTAAGTAACTTGTGATGGACATGAGGTTGCGTTAGATTGGTGGTGTAGGTTGTGATATATTTTGGGTTTGACGACACATGATGTTATGATTAAGTTGTGATAGACTTTCAACGCCTTAATTCGTGATGACTTTGAGTTGTGGCGATTTATACATGTCGTGATAGCAGCTTGTGTTGAGGTTGTGATTGCATTGCGACAGGCTTGCTGGTACCACATACAGCAACTTCTTCTGACTTATGCATAGTTGTGATTGAGTTGGGGTGACTTATGCAAGTTGTGATAGCAGGTTGTGTTTAGGTTGTGATTGCATTGCGATAGAATTGCAACTGCCCCATATAGTAACTTCCAGTAGCTTATTGATTCGTTGCGATTGAGTTGTGATCATTGATGAATGCTGTGATAGCAGGTTGTGTTGAGGTTGTGATTGCAATGCGATAGACTTGCTACTGCGACATACAATAACTTACAACAGTTTTTTTCATTCGTTGTGTTGAGGTTCTGATTGCATTGCGATAGACTTTGAATTATGGTAACTTATGCATTGTTGTGATGACTTATACATTGTGGTAACTTATGCATGTTGTGATAGCGGGTTGCCGTGAGGTTGTGATTGCATTATTGTGATTACTTATGCATTGTTGTGATGACTTATGCATTGTGGTAACTTATGCATGTTGTGATAGCGGGTTGCCGTGAGGTTGTGATTGCATTATTCTGATTAGTTATGCATTGTTGTGATGACTTATACATGGTGGTAACTTATGCATGTTGTGATAGCGGGTTGCCGTGAGGTTGTGATTGCATTATTATGATTACTTATGCATTGTTGTGATGACTTATACATCGTAGTAACTTATGCATGTTGTGATAGCGGGCTGCCGTGAGGTTGTGATTGCATTATTGTGATTACTTATGCATTGTTGTGATGACTTATGCATTGTGGTAACTTATGCATGTTGTGATAGCGGGTTGCCGTGAGGTTGTGATTGCATTATTCTGATTAGTTATGCATTGTTGTGATGACTTATACATGGTGGTAACTTATGCATGTTGTGATAGCGGGTTGCCGTGAGGTTGTGATTGCATTATTATGATTACTTATGCATTGTTGTGATGACTTATACATCGTGGTAACTTATGCATGTTGTGATAGCGGGCTGCAGTGAGGTTGTGATTGCATTATTGTGATTACTTATGCATTGTTGTGATGACTTATACATCGTGGTAACTTATGCATGTTGTGATAGCGGGTTGCCGTGAGGTTGTGATTGCATTATTGTGATTACTTATGCATTGTTGTGATGACTTATACATGGTGGTAACTTATGCATGTTGTGATAGCGGGTTGCCGTGAGGTTGTGATTGCATTATTGTGATTACTTATGCATTGTTGTGATGACTTATACATGGTGGTAACTTATGCATGTTGTGATAGCGGGTTGCCGTGAGGTTGTGATTGCATTGGGAGAGGCTTGCTGCTACCACAAACAGTAAGTTCTAGTAACTTCTTCGTGCATTGTGATTAAGTTGTGGCGACTTATACATGTTGTGATAGCAGGTTATGTTGATGTTGTGATTGCATTGCGATAGTCTTCTTGCTGCCACACAGTAATTTCCCGTAGCTTCTTCAGTCGTTGTGATTGAGTTGTGGTGATTTGTACATGTTGTGATAGAAGGTTGTGTTGAGGTTGTGATTGCATTGGGATAAGCTTTCTGCTACCACAAACAGTAAGTTCCAGTAACTTCTTCGTGCATTGTGATTAAGTTGTGGCGACTTATACATGTTGTGATAGCAGGTTGTGTTGATGTTGTGATTGCATTGCGATAGTCTTCTTGCTGCCACACAGTAATTTCCCGTAGCTTCTTCAGTCGTTGCGATTGAGTTGTGGTGATTTATACATGTTGTGATAGAAGGTTGTGTTGAGGTTGTGATTGCATTGGGATAGGCTTGCTGCTACCACAAACAGTAAGTTCCAGTAACTTCTTCGTGCATTGTGATTAAGTTGTGGCGACTTATACATGTTGTGATAGCAGGTTGTGTTGACGTTGTGATTGCATTGCGATAGTCTTCTTGCTGCCACATAGTAATTTCCCATAGCTTCTGCATTCCTTGTGATTGAGTTGTGGCGATTAATGCATGTTGTGATAGCAGGTTGCGTTGCAGTTGTGATTGCGTTGCGATATGCAGTTACGATATGATTTATTCTACAAACTTCAAAGTAATGTAAACATTATCATTACAAGCCATAAAAATGAAGTTCTACCGAATGTCATCATATGGATTAAGTTCATTACAGAAATAAAATTCAAAGGCACTCTCTCAATCCACGTTGATTGGTTGCACGCATGAAGTCCGATTGTGCCCAAGGCCGTTGCAACGACTGCATCTAAATTGACGTTTCCGTTTTAATGGTTGTGATTGATAGGGCTTCGTCTTCGGCCTCCCCCTTGGCCTCTTGGTTTTTGGTGGAAGAATGAGATGCTCTCCCACAGGTGGCTCTACACGTACCGGCTTGTCATCATGGGTGATCGGGAAAACTGTTTCACTGTATGTGTCCTTATAGCACTGAGTAGTCCAATAATCCCCTCGACAAGCATACGCTGGTGATCCTCCATTGGCAGATATGGCAGCGCATGCGTGGATACACGGCGTACCTTCAATTTGCCACATCCTGCAAGTACAAGTGAGGTCAGTGAGATTCATCCTTAAATGTCCTTCCTCTGAAACCACTTCCACCACATTCTCATTACTTTCCGCAACCAATAGCCCCCGAGATTGGTTGGTCAGTTCATTAAGCCGGTCGTTGACTTCTGGAATCAGGTAAGAATCCCAGTTCTTACTCGCCCTTCTCGCTTCGTTCATCTTGATCATTATCTTCATCCGAATGCCATCAAGCAAAGCAAGAATTGGCATGTCGCGCTCCGGCTTGACCCATTTATTGAAAGTCTCAGCAATGTTATTTAAAAGGTGGTTATATCTCTCACCTTGGAAGAGGGCGTTGCACCAATTCTTAGGTTGATTTGCCATGACCCAATCATATGCTACTTTAGAATGCTTGTGGAGGTGAGTTAATGCAACGTGATAGCCATGCATATCACTTGCTTTTGCAACATCATTAATCATGTACGCAATTTGTTTTTTCGTTACCTTTTTTGTTCCTTGAACCTTGTGCCCTTTCAAACCTGTCTTCAGTAAGTTGCACTCTAAGTGTCGCACACAATAGCCATGGAATCCATCCCCAAACACCTTTGCAACCGCTTCGAGCAGCCCTTTGTCCCTATCGGATACCAATGTGAATACCCTTGCAAAGCCAACTACATGTCGCACATGTTGTAAGAACCACAACCAATTATCTTTAGTTTCATTATCAACAACTTCATAGGCTAAGGGGAAGATGTGGTTACCTCCATCAACTGCAGTGGCTGCTAGAAGAGTCCCCTTTGCCTTCCCATAAAGATGAGCCCCATCAAGAAAAAGTAATGGTCGACAATGTTGGAACCCTTGAATGCATGCATTCAACGCGATGAAGCAACGTAAAAACTTCCTGTTTCTTCGATTAACCTCATACTTCACTACACTCCCCGGGTTTGTCTCCACTACTTTGTTGCAATACCAAGGGATGTCATTGTAAGAATCCTTATAATCACCAAACAAAGAATTAAGGGCAACCTCCTTAGAACGCCATGCCTTCTGATATGAGATGCTCAACCCATAGTCATTTCGCAAATCTTTTACCAATTCAGATGTGGAATACGAGGGTGTATCTTTTATCTTACTGGAAATGAGCTCCGACACCAAGTTTTGTGAAGCATGAGGGTGATACTTTTTCCTTACCCCTCCAGCACATGTATGAAGTTTTTCATACTCATTCACCACAAACAAACCTGAAGCTTGCTCCAAGCTCACATTCACTTTCCACTGGCAACCTTCAACCCTGCATGATGCCATAATCCGACGCTTCGTGTTCTTCAAAAACTTGAAAGAGAAGTTCTTGGCAATAGAGAGTTATTTCAATGCCTTCCTAACTTCAACTTGGTCTTTAAAATGCTGCCCAACCCCTACCAAGTTGTTATCCCAAACTCTCGAACGTAGTGGTGTTGGCTGATTACTGCCACTGGTGGGAAGAGGATTAACCTTGCATTCGTACACACTATCATGAGAACTCATGAATGGTCGTTGATCTCCATCATGGGTCACCAGCACCTTACAAAATCTTCCACGGAATAACTCTCTAAAGTCAGCCATTCCCTTATCGGATATCAAGAAAGTCAACTCATACACATCGGGGTACAAGTATGCAACACTCAAATTGTTGGGAGGAACGTTTAAAGGCATCAGCAATTTTTTCCACAAATGAACTCAGAGTTTCATCCTCTTCTAGTGACAATGTCGTGCTTTTACCTCCAACTATCTTCACAGTTCCACCAGGGCTGGATTCAATACTCCCACAGTAGCAGACCAAAATTTTAAGCTTGCCTGCTTCAACCTGAAGTTGCAAAATAAATAAGAAGAATACAACATAGGTCACAACTTACATAGCAGCGCTGTCACAACATAGCATCACAACTCATGCCAACAGTCATCACAACATTAATTACAACAATCACAACCCGAATTCTAATCCAACAAAACTGAATCACAACATTCATCACAACTGAAGCTAATAGACATCACAACTGAAGTTACATGCCATCACAACTGAAGTTACATGCCATCACAACAAGCGATAATATAACATTTTATCACAACACATCTATAAGTCATCACAACCTATCTATACATGACCACAACCTATTATACAAATCATAACTTCGTCATCACAACATATCTATATAGGGATTATCACAACCTCTTTTACAGTTCATAACTTAAGCTACTCTACCTATCATCGCTACTTAGACATTCAAGCAATGACCAGACAGATCAAATGAGAAGAAAAAGAGTAGCTTTCCTACAATCCTACTTACTTTCAATTTTTCCGCCGTATGAGTTGCGCCGGTATGTCCACTACCTTCGTCTGCAACCATCGTTTGGGTTTTGCCGATTTCTCCACCATCATCGTCTTCACTTTGGATGCCTACAATGTTGCTGCTGGAGGTGGCTGCCGCCATTTCCATTACTTCCGCCATCTCAGATACTAGGAGAAGTAGAAATCTGGGCTCGCCGCAAGAGCTTTCTTGGGTCGCCGCAAGAGCTTTCTTGGGTTTGGAACTTCAACGGAGTTAGAAAAACCACCGGATGAGAATCTTTGGAGCTCGGTCATGGGGCTTTCATGGCGGACGGAGAAGAAAGGGGCAAAAACTTGTTGGGGAAGAAGGGGGCAGTCATAGGGTTTCGTGCGCCTTGACTGCCCCAGCCCTGCTCCGTCTCCTTCAACCGGAAGGAAGGTTAGGGGCTGTTAGCCCCTCTGTTATGCCCTTTTGGTCATTGACCAAGGCAACTTGCTAAAGTTTAACCAGTTTGGTCCTGGGGACTAAAGTGGTTAAACTTTAGCAAGTGAGACTAAAACGTAATTTTTCCCATTTTCTTTCGATGGCAAAATCATATTCATGCATATGAAAATAAATAAACAGTCATCTATGCTTTACCTAAGAGTCCCGCTAGTATGTGAACCAACTCATTTTGCAGGGCATGCCATGGGTATATTGATAGTTGTCGAATCTCAATCCAACGACGTGCTTAGCATGCCATTACAATATAAAATGATCCCTATGTCCAATATTACCTATAGACGTTAGAAAACTAAAATAAATTAAGTAATATTTTTATTTTGGAAGGTCCTAGGTTTTAGTCATGTTGGAAACATTTATTCCCCATCTGGACGCTTGCACATCAGATCAGAAACTT